>PVIH01000252.1:179963-411480 GCA_004025045.1 Sigmodon hispidus
AGAGGAGCACCTTCCTCTGCCTTGATACTTGGGGGGGGGGGTCCTCAGTCCTAGCTCAACTGGAGATGCTAAACAAAATTGATTCCCATTGGGGGGCTGTGCCACCTTTAGGGAAGGGATAGGGTTATGGGGGGAGGGTGGGAGAGGACTGGGGGAGGGAGCGAAGTGTGGGCATGGGAAAAACTTAAATAAAATAGAACGAACAAACAACAAAACCCCCCTTCAGTTCCAGGGAGATCTGATGCTCTCTAGTGGACTCCTTGGAGATTGCATACACAGTGCACAGACAGACATTGAGGCAGAACATGCATCTGTGAAATAAAATCTTAAAAAAAAAAAAAAAAAAAAAAGGAGAAAAAGTAGAGCAAAATTAGAGGATGTGCCGCCGGGAGCATCTGTATCAGGGCTTGCCCACTGGGGATAGCTTCAGGTTTTACTTTCCTCGTTTCCCACTTTACAACTGAGCAAAAGTAACAGGTGTGTGAAGAGAGAAACATAATCCTAAAGGACAAAGGCCATTTCCTCCTTCTGTCTTCCACTCTGGCTTGCCTGGTGGTGTGATTACAGGCCTCTGGCATGTGCACTGGGGCAGCCTACCCCAGCTGTCCTGACACTTGGCTGCACACAGCTCTTTAGCAGGTGTCTGGCTCAGCTTCCTTTGTCATGCCCAGCCTGAACTGACTGTTAGCAGGGAGCCCAAGGACAATATTCCCAAAGCACACTGGGCAGTATTTTGGAAGCTACTACAAGCTGGATAAACAGTGGTAACAGTGTTTCCTCTGTTTCATTGGCTATAGAGAAAAATAAATAACTAATAACCTCCCAAAATGCAAATAATAAAATATGATAATAAAAAAATTGGTAGAACAATAGAGGGGTGAGCGCTGGACTAGAAAACATTGGGAAACTTTTTCTGGAAAACTAATAGTAAAGCTGTGCCCTTGAAGACAGAACCAAGGTGTGGACTGTGACAAGGGAGTTTCAGATGGAGAATCATCAGCTGAGAATGGCCTGGGTGGTGAGGAGGTGAGGCAGAGGATGGATTGCAAAACAAACACTGAGAAAGCCATGGTGAGAATTCTCTTTTAAAAAAATGGAAGAATTAGCATGGCTGATATGAAGGAAATGTACTGAAGATGGGAAGTAAACAGACTACAGATGTGAAGGGAAGGAACTGAGGATATGAAGGAATGGGCTGAAGATGTGGAGGGAATGGGTTGAAGATGTAAAGGGAATGGGCTGAAGATGTGGAGGGAATGAGCTGAAGATGTGAAGGGAATGGGCTGAAGATGTGGAGGGAATGGGCTGAAGATGTGGAGGGAATGGGCTGAAGATGTGAAGGGAATGGGCTGAAGATGTGGAGGGAATGGGCTGAAGATGTGAAGCGAATGGGCTGAAGATGTCAGTGAATGGACTAAAAAAGGGAAGGGCATGGACTGAAGACATAGAGGTCAGAAAATTCTAGAACAAGCTTATTTATGATACAAGACAATTCTGCCAAGCAGTGGTAAGTCACTCTCATGCTGTTTAGAAAATGTAGTGACACCATCTGGCCCAGTCTTTGTTTCCAATCCCCTGCCTCCAGTCTTCTTTGAGAGCCCCTTACCCAAAGCCAATTTCTGACATTTTTCACACCATGTGATGAGAGACAATAACTCCACCTGCCAACACTCACTAATCCCCTAACAGCTGCAGGATCTGGTCCATGCCCTGAACTCTCCTTCTTGAATAGCTTGCCAGGAGGATGGAGGGGCTGAGCTGGCTTCTGGGCTTCTTTCTTTCAATGCCACAGGATTCCACCTCTACCTTAGGTCTTGAACACAGCACAGCTTTCCTTGGTAAGTCAGACCCAACATTAGTCCAACCTGCCTCACTCTTGTGAATCTGATGCTAGGGCAGAGGATGACACAGGATGTGGAGACACTGCTAAAGCAAGCTATAAGCTATGCAAGGATAAATAGTTACATTGGGGGGGTAGAGTGTACCAAGGAGCATAATGCCTTATTCTTGGATCCCCGTGAGATTTCCAGCATGACACGAAGTACAATATGATTACTACAGCATAATTCAATTTAATTAGTACTTTTGAATAGTAAAATACTAACTATATCAAAACAAGATGTCTAATAACACCAACAAAAGTTTCTGGATATCTTTATACAAAGTCTTTGAATAAGAAAATGAGCTGAGACTACCCATAGTTCTGTGGAAGGGGGAGGGCACTCACACACCATGGCACACATGTGGAAGCCAGAGGACATCCGCTGTCTTTGTTTGGTTTTTCACTTTGCGGCAGGGTCTCTCCTGCTTTGTCCCCCTGCTGTGTATTCCAGGCGAGTTGGCCCAAGAGCTTCTTGGGGATTCTCCTGTCCCCATTTTCCTTCTTGCTAGAGGAATTAGAGACAGGTGCCTCCAGGTCTGGCTTTTTATTTGGGTTCCAAAGAGTCTAGCTCAGGTTGTCAAGCACAACAAAGGCTTTTACCTTCTGACTCATCTGTCTCCCGGCCCCCTAAGTGAGGTTTATATACTTGACTGTCAGTTGAAGAAAAATATGCCCACTGTCCAAATAGGTTCTTGTAATTTCAAAGGCTGGTTGCAGAAGAAGCATATGTAAAGTCTGGGAGGAAGAGACTGTGCAGTTTAATTCTGACATTCAGAAAATTAGAAACTAAAGTGGAATGTGTACACCAGCTTCTATTTCTCACAAAGCAGTTCTGAGCTCAGCCTTTGGCAGTGAGATCCAATGCCCTTATTTACGGGCCTCCAACAAATAAGAACCTTAAAAGGAAGGCACATACAGTAGAAATTCCTTCCACAGCAGGAAAACTTACTCATTTTTTTTTCTTTGCTTAACAGAGAACATGATAGGCAGAAAAGAATGTGTTAAATCTTGTTTGCTTCTCGCTAACCCAATTTGGAGTTTTATTTTTTGTTTTAAGCTTAGTCAGCTGTTACTAAATCATATTAGAAGAGGAATGCATATTATTTCCAAGAGGGAGGAAATTCCTTGCTAACAAACTAACACTTTTAATTCGAAGTTCTGCAAATTACTTTCGAGGTTTTCCCTAGTGGCTGTCAGCTAACATTCAAGTTATGGTCTGAAACACATAATGAAGAGCTCAGCACAGTGTTACCTGTGGTTTGCAGATCACTTGGCAGTGTGTGGGGACTGCCCCTGAGAACAGAAACACCTTTACTCAGAAACAGTGTGCTTGCATGGATGACAATGGCAAGGCCGGAAGTGTCAGATGAATGGGAACCATTCATTGCATGAGTGAACAGAAAAGTAACCAGAAATGAAGCACCTCTGTTTGACTGTGCCTAACCCAACCCACAAGGACACCAGTGACAAACATGCTCACACACTAGGGATGATAAAAATTAAACAAACAAATAGTAGAATCAGAAAAGGAGAAAGTTTGATGGGAAAAAGGAATTTACTCATGAAACAGGACCAGGCTACCATGAGATATCAAGGTTTCTCAACATCTACTGCCTGTTACCTGGCAAGACTTTGTGACAGCAGAGAACCTTAGAACTTTTTTCTAAAGGCACCCTATTTGGCTCAAATAATGTAATTCCATTTAATATTTAAATTCCAGTGGTAGGGACACCTGCCTTTCCCGTAAAGCGTGCATTTTGTCATAGTCTGTTTACCTTGGTCTTTTCTCCTACGATGTTCTTTTCCAGTTCTGTGATTTTCCGGTTTAGATGATCCAGAATCTCCTTCTCCTTCATGAGCTCAGCTGTCTCAGATTTCTGCTCTCCATCCAAAAGAGCGCATTCCATATCCAACTAAGGACATAAAAGAAAGCTCAGAAACATTTCACCTCCAGGAATGACTGCTCATCACTGAGGTGCAGGCCTATTGATTCTCAGCAAGTGTTACTGACCAGTCAGATTATGGGGTTCAGGCGTGAGATCTGGGGTGCCTGCTTCAGAAAGCCAGGGAGCCCACTATTCATTGGCTTTAAAAGTTGGCTACCTGACCACTTAACTTTTCTTCTGCAACTTCTCTGCAGGGATATTTTGTCTATTTCCTTGGGCTTTAGCTCAAGAACAAACTACCTCAAGTACAGCCAGCTCTTGTTTGTCCCTGGAATCTGAGGAGTGAACATTACCCCAGCCCATAGGAGAGGCCCACATTCCTATAGGATTCCATGGGGTACAGGACATGACAGGTGAGGAGTCCCCTCACTGTATTCTCTGGACTATTGGCACCATCTGTGTTGACACACAGACTCCATCTCCCGTTCCAGGCAGAATTCTGTGGGTTTTTTTTTTTTTTTTTTTTTTTTTTTTGGCCACTCCACATAATGGTAACTTTAAAACTGCCGCCACCTTCTACTTCTATTAAACAAGTGAGTCTATCTCCTGCCCAGCAAATCTATAGAAGGTTTGCTTCATGTTTAATTCATATGTGAACCCCTTTATAGTACCTACATAATACCAATGCAAAGTAAGTGCTCAGAAAATGTTAGTTGAATACTTCACAAGTAGAGATTAATTTAGCAAGTAGTCCTGCAACCATAAAGCACATATCGTACTAGCCAGAAAAGTTTTGGGTAAACATGAAGTACATTAAAGCTGGCTTAATATGTTTATATCATCAGATTACACACTATACCCCCCCCACACACACAGAATAAGAGGCAAGGCATTTTACAAATGATTCCCATTGAACAAATGTTTGCTCACGTTCACCTTTATAAATTCCCTCTCAGCATGTTCCATAATGAGCAGAAATATCTAAGCGGATGGGGGGAGATAAGGGAAAGAGTAGATGGCAAGCTCCTAGCTTATACCTCTCTGGAGGACTCATCCATTTGGTCATTTATATCTTTGATTTTCTGTTCAAGCTCCTCAAGGTTGTTCAGAATCACCATCCGGGCGTCTTCCATTGCAGCCAACTCCTGAGTCCTCTGTTCCTCACCTATATCCTCTGGAGTCTGTGGTCAAGCAAAACAGATATGGGCTATTCACATTTCAGTTCTAGAATTTCCTGTTAGACTTCTAAAGCAGCTACAAGGCTTAGAGTGTCAGTGTGTCTGGGAGGGCTAGCCTGAGCTACATGAGACCTTTTCTCCACCAAACAAAAAACAATCAATCAAAAAGCGTTTTGAGAGCACCTGGGACAGTTTCACTGAAGCATGATAGATAGAGACTATACTGCTCTACTCAATTACATACCTAAACAAGAGCCAAGAACCACCTTCTAGTCACAAATTCATATCCTTTTGAACTAAGAGGCTATCCAGATGAGGAAGGAAAAGATGAAGCTTCTCTAAGTGTTATAAAGTTCAATACACACAGCAGGGAACCAGAATCAAGGCTTGAACTTTGACACCTCCCTTCAGGGGATCTCTCAGCATGTTGCTATGTTGCTAGCTTTCTTGCAAGTTCCTTTTGCAGAAGCCTCTTAAGTCTGTAGCCACACCGGTATGTAAAGTTATCAAGGTTGCCTCCTAATGATCATTTATACTTATTTATTGGCTTCTAATCCAAGGTGGACATCAGTTTTGGCATGATTTGATACTGCTATGTGTTAGGTAACTCTTCTCTAACCTTGTCTGATAAAGCATCTTTTTACATGGTTAAGACATCAGCGGGACTGAAAATAAGACACTGGTCACCATTTATCTCATGGACTAACCCAGGTTTCATAGAAAGCAGTGAGACTATCCAATACATGCAGTGACAGTGCATTCTCATTGTCTCACCCATTTAATAATAAAATTGGGGGAAATCAAGGAATGTTGAGAATGATATACAAGGCCCAACATGCCCACTGCTTTAAAAGAAAACAGACTACATCAAACTTGCTTCTTCTCCCCAGGAGTTTCAGTAGCTAACTTAAATGTCACCTAGAGGAGACAAAACTTTCTATATAAAAAGAGATGCCAAGGGTGTTATTTAATTTTTACATCTCTTGGAATAAAGTGATTTTTTTGGATGAGTAAGTTGGTGACCAGATGATATTCCGATACTTAAAATGAAAACAGCAGCTCAGTTAAGCAAATTATTGAGAATTCTTCTTTAATACTTAAAAAGATCATTCACAGGACATGGTGGTGCTTATAACCTAGAGACATAGGAAGCAGTGGCAGAAACACAGCTGATACTTCACAGCTGATTTATACAGCAAGGTTGAGGCCAGTCAGGGCTACACATGAACCAAACCAACCAACCAACCAACCAACCAACCAAACAAACAAACAAACAAACATCACAGTTATTAGAGTATCCAAACCATCATTGCAGCTAAATGCATCTCACTGAGTTCATTTAATTTGTTTTCTAATCACAATAAAACTTTAAGAAAATTTCTACCATGTCATATTCTATATTATTCATTTGTAGTTCCAAAACAAGACTGAATGGCCAAAAACTCACAATCTTAGCCTGGTGTGGTGGCTCACATCCTTAATCTCAGCATTCCAGAGGCAGAGATAAACTGATCTCTGTGAGTTTAAGGCCAGTCTGGTCTAGTGAGTTCTAGGCCAGCTGGACTACATAGAGAGATACTATCTCATTGTGACATACTACCACTTCCATGATGAGATTTTTTTTTTCTTTTAGATTTTCTTTTCTTTCATTTGGGGGAGGAAGGAGCTTGCAAGGGCAAAGGATGGGTGCAAAGGAATGGGTAGATAAATGGGTTCAGGGTGCAAGATGTGAAAACCAAAAAGAAACAATAAAAAGTTTTAAAAAACATAATAAAATCTATATCTCAATAGTTTAGAACAAAGGTTCACAGGCCTTCCAGGCTTTTATATTTATGTTTCAGTGTCATCTTAAATCCACTATCTTACCAACTAATCACAAGAGTGAGGTTTATTGTCTCAGTGCTCAGGGGCCTGCTCTAGGCCAGGAGGAGTATTTAATCGTGAAAGGCACTCAGCATCACTGCCCAGTAACTGCAGCAGGAAAGCTTCCAAAGGCCAGTACCCTGTTGGGTCAGCATTGCATATTAAGGTTCTACATCCAACAGAGTTTAAATACATCTGTCCCCAGTGGAAGCAAAGCATTGAGAAGACAAAATAAACAAACAGTCTGCAAACTATACACTTTGTAGGCAAGGAGTCAAGATAATTAACAATAGAAATGCTAAGCATTTACAAGACTCAAAGATTTTTAGAAATGTTATCATAATGGATGAATTTAAGACACAAAAGGCCATTTATTGCAATAAGAATATAAGACCTACACAGAGTTTTTTGAAAGTTGCAGGGATAGATTCTAAAGGCATTTTAAAATTAATGTTTTGCTTTGTTTTTGAAGATTTTTTTTATTTGTACATGTTTTGCCTATATGCATGTCTGTACCCAAGGAGACAAGAAGAGGGTATGAAATCCCACTCTTGAATTATAGCAGTTGTGAGCCACTTGAGCTGAGTACTGAGAATCAAACCCAGAACCTCTGCAGGAGCAGCAAATAATCTTAACCAAAGAGACATCTCTCCAAGCCATCAAACTGAACGCTTTATAAATCTCATTAGCAGAATAAAGAAAATTGGTGGGCCAAACCTGTGACAGCAGATGGATAGTTGTAATTTGAGGGTGACCAAAGAGTGAAATTTTTAACACATTACCCTCTATTTCAATTGTGGGATGTGTTTTTATAATAATGTGTAGAACTGCACTATTTCAGTGACCATATTGCATCAGCAAATACATCATCTTTGAGGTATCTCGGTCCACTGAGAGAAAAAGAAGAGAGGGCAGGGATAAAAAGATTTCTACTCCCACGACTTTGTGGAGTCCTCCTGCAGCTTGCTGAGGTGATCCACCTTTCTGGAATCCTCCTGCAGCTTGTGGAGGTGCTCCACCTTTCACTGTAGATGGAACAATAACTGAGCAATAGGTCAGGAGCTGTGTGAGTCAGCTGCCTCAGGTGTGTGTGTGTTGGGGGTTGGGGGTAAGACAGCTTCACAAAGACCATTCAAATGAGTGTATCTCCAAGGACTGAACATTTCTCAATGTTAGGTAAGCTAAGATCCTCACTGGTAAATTTCAGGTTTTCTACATGTTATATGAATCTTTTTTATGATAGGTTTTGAGTGGTTTTTTTTTTTTAAAGATGTGTTTATTTATTATGTATACAGTATACAGAAGAGGATACCAGGTGTCATTATAGATGGTTGTGAGCCACCATGTGGTTGCTGGGAATTGAACTCAGGACCTCTGGAAGAACAGTCAGTGCTCTTAACCTCTGAGACATCTCTCCAGCCCTTGAGTGTTTTTAATATTCCTCTCTTCTCTACTTTCCCACTTACCATAATAACAAGCACTGTATTTCATTAAGGAAATAACCCATGAGCACAGTCTTAGGAAGAGGACACTCCAAACAGAGGGCCAGGAGGTTTGTCTAAGCTTTCTGTTTCCTTTTTTGAGTTATCACATGCCTATATTTGAAGAGTTGGTGGGAAACCTATCAGTTAGAACCCACTGCCCTCCTATTGATCGATGGCCATCTGAGATGAGTTTGATGTTTCCTGTATCTACTAATACAGTCTAAGACAATGGACCCTGCACTAATCCCCAGGGTCTCTAATTCCACAAGACCTTATTTGAGCAAATTAAAAGCTCTGCCAGAATCTGCTTGTTTAGACAAGCTTTCTTGTCAAAGCCTTCTCCTGGAAGACACCCTTTAAAGAGAATACACAGTTCAACAATTTTAACAAAATCAAGGCATTCTCTATAAAGGAGAAGAAATAAAAAAGAAAAAGAAAAATGATGGAAACTCACAAATATGTAAGGAAGTGGCTGATGATAATTGTCCCAAATTTCAAAGGGTGTCACTTACTTTTCCTGAATATCCAATAACTTTTTAAAATACATATATATTTTTACTCTACATATATAGATGTTTTGCTTACATGTATGTCTTTGTTTGATACCCATGGAGGCCAAAAGAGGCCATCTGATTCCCTGGGAACTACAGTGATGAATCACTGTTGCCTGTCACACAGATGCTGGTACTTGTACTCTGGTCCCCTGGAAGTGCAGCTAGTGTTCCCAAGCACTGAGCCATCTCTGCAGCCCCAACACAGTAACTTTTCATTCCTTCACCCTCCCTCCTTTCATCCTAGCTGCTAAGTTTCAGCTTGCCAGCAGGAAGGCAAGATGTGAGAATATCTAAGATAAATATGGCATGAGAAGGAAGAAGTGATCGATGTGTACATACCACATAGTTAACACATCACAGTCCTGACCTGGAATAGGTGCTCAATAATACATGACAATTTCTGAGCAGGAGCAAACAGTAATGAAAGAGCTGCTATACAGTTAAACTAAAGCAGTAAAACCTCTCATACATGTTTCCTTAAATCCATTTGAAAACTCATGTTAGAAATAGTATCATGATGTTAAATTCTAATGTCCCTACTACTGTTGATATTTGTCTTTTTTGTTCAGGGTTGGTCTTGTGTATATGTGTGTCTGATGTTGTTGTTGTTGTTTTTGGTCTTCTTTGTGTGAGTAGCACTGGGCAATAACCCAGGGTTTTGTACAAGCCTTTTGCCACTAATGCTTTTCTTAAAGAATCAATAATTGGGGTGGAGAGATGGCTTAAGGGATAAAAATACTTCTTGCTCTTGTAGAGGACCCATGTCCAATTTGCAGCCCCCACATGTTGCCTACAACCATCTATAACTCCAGTCCCAGGGAAACAATGCCCTTTTCTGACCTTAGCGGTACCAGGCAAGTATAGGGTGCACAGGTATACCTGCTAGCAAAACATTTATACATATAAAAGAATTTTTTTAAAAACAAGTTTATCTATTCTTCTAACCAAACAAAACAAAACAAAACAAAATTAAAGAATCTTTTATTGTTATAATTCTGTGGCCATCAAGGTAAAAAATTTTAAGATGGCATTATGTTAAGTATTACTTTAATTAGCGAACCCTATTTATTTTTTAGTAAACAAACCCACCTCATACTTGTGGTAGTATTTTCCTCCTCTTATTTTGGCATTTTAATTTAACCAAATGAAATGTATCTTTAATTCTAAGCATTCTCTTTGTGGTGGAAATTTTTTAAAAAACTTTGCTAGAAAACAAAAATTCTTAATGTGTGTGGGAAAAAAATAACCCTAAAAATGAAATTCAACTTCATTTTTAAAAATCCTTTACACAATCAGAAGACTGGGTAGTAATTATGACAATCAATAAACATTAAATGTTTACATTTCTAAAATGGGTCATAAATGAAGCCACTGGGAAGACTTCTCACAACAAAAGATGAATGTGGCATGTAATTATAATTATATATTATAACTAAGCAAAGCTTGGACAAAGAAATTTTTAAAGAAAAAGGTCAAAATAAAAAGTATTTTCTAATATGAAAAGGTACCCATTTTATGTATAACTAAAGATAAGTTTAACACACCTATCAGTTTGGAAAATTGAAAATTTATGACAGTACACAGCCTTAACAAAAACATGAGGAATAAATTGAGCCATAAACTATTAGTGAAATTGTAAGGCAGCAAGATAATCTTAAAATTATTTTTGAGGTATAAAAATATAATTATAGCATTTCTTCCTTCCTTTCAATTTTTCCATTTGACATTAGAATTTATGCTTTCTTAGAATTCAGGGCCTCGGTTCTCACTCATTGATTACATAAATATATCTATATACATACATACCCTTAAATATAATCTATTGATTCACTACCATGTTACTTGTATGTGTGTCATCAAGGCTGACCATTTGATACTGGACATGTGCTGTTCTCTGGGGAAGATCACCTCTCCCACTCCAAAACTGTCCCAATTGCCCACAGCAGCTATATTTTTTAAAGGAGTATAGCTTGATATGTTCATATATAAAATAAATAATGTCTAAGACAAGAATAGTGACTCATATCTGTAGTCCCAGAACTCAGGAGACTGGGCTTTACTTTGCCCTTCTACTTCCTGTAAGTGATCCAACAGACAGGAGTATACAAAATCATATACCATAGAAAATGATTACATGTGAATCTTATTATCCCAAACTGGGAATGATATGCATGATCCTTCCACTAATTCTAATCCAAACAATAATGTATCAGGGAAATGCAAATTTTAAAAGGTACATTGATATTTCATCTCAGCCCTGACAAAGAATTTATTATCAAGAAAAAAAGTTCTGGTGAGGATGTGGAGTAGGGTGGGGAGAAGAAACCCTAACACACTGATACTGGAAATGTAATTTATACAGCCACTACAGAAATCAGTATAGAGATTCCCCCAAAATTAAAAAATAAAACTTCCATATGATTCAGCAATATCTCTCCTGAGTATATATCTTAAGGATTCCAAGTCAGCATCCCACTGGGATAGCTTAACATTCATATGTATTGTCTCACTGTTTAGTACAGATAACTTATAAATCAGACTAGTGCTGGTAATGGATGAAAGTATAGAGAAAATATTATGCATATATACATGTGTATGTATACACCCACACACACATACACATATATAGACACACACACAGCATCATCTAATCACAAGAATGAAAGAACTAATGTCACCACAGGACAATGGCTGAAATTGGAGACCACTGTGCAAAGCGAAAAGAACTCAGTCTCACATGTTTTCCTTCATATTTGAGAGTGGAGGAACAGGCAAGGGGAAGCAGAATAGATAGGACTGAGAAAGTAGAGTGAGAAAATGGGAAAGAACATGGAAAAGAAAGGATTACAGAGGGATGAATGTGGTCCAGTTACATCACAGGCATGTACAGAAGCTGCATAATGAAACTTACCCAACTAATATATGCTTAATAAAAATTTAAAAATCCAATGGATAAAAAATTTCCACCAGAATTTTTAAAAACAAAATCGAAAAGTGCAGTACACACAGAAGCCCTTTAATAGTGGGAGGCCATGAAGAATTGTGGGTGTGTGTATGAATCTATGCATAGGCACCATAATGAGCAAGACATACAACTTTACTTCTCAAGTGTACAGCTGAAAGTGTCAGGGAGAAAAGAAACTTTTTAACCCAGGCGGCTACATGTTCACAATACAATTGTTAGTTGTTAATTGTACAGTGGTTCCCATGCTTCCTGATGCTGCCTTCCTAATGCCCAACCCTTCAAGACAGTTTCTCATGTGTTAACTCCCAACCAGACTTCATAACTATGATTTTGCTATTGCTATGAATTGTAATGTAAATACTGGTGTTTTCTGGTGGTCTTAGGTAACCCCTGTGAAAGGGACATTTGACCCTATAGGGGTTGTAACTCAGAAGTTGAGGAACACTGCTTTATAGGGATCGCCCTCGAAGCTGCACTCCAATGTCAAGAAAATGCCTGTGATAAACCTCTCATTTGCCTGTGACGGCATGTGTATGTCCCTAAGCCTCAGCTGTGGCCTTTCTACCCAATATTACCTTCGGAAGGATACTGAGGTAGGACGACTCATTGGATGTTTTCAGAAACGCAGATGAGGATGGTGGGGGCGTCCTGGTGAGGTCATCAAGCAGTTCATCATTCCTGTTGCTCCTGGGGGCCAAGAAGTTGGCACTGTGACTGAGGCTCCCGAAGCTAGCAACGTCAACATCCTGAAGAGAGCCTTTCCGATGGCACCTGTACCTGGTATTGGGGCAAACCAGAGCTTCCTCGAACACAGACTCCTCATCTGACAGCTGCAGCTTTTCAAGCTCTTTGTTGATTTTCTGGACATCAGCCACCGTGGTGCCAGCGGACAGGCGTCTACCTTCGGGCTTTGTGTACTCAGCACAGAGACTGAGGATGGTCTCCAGCCGTTGCCGCTCCTACAGCACAGAAGGAGGCAAAGTCACTGAGGGTAACAGAATGGAGACAATTTGAGACTGGCTGGAGCCGGAGGGCTTGTTCTCATGCTGATTCACAGACATCCTTCCTGCTGCTTGCCTGCCCTTCCTTCCTCCCTCCCGACCTTCCTTCCTTCCTTCCTTCGTTTTTGAAACGGGATCCCTTGTTCTATATCCTTAAATTAATAATACTCCTGTCCTGAAGGCTGGGACTACTATGGAGAATCCTGGCTTCCAACACCTTCTATGGATGCATTTAAGGACCTAGATGAAACTGTGATTCCTGGTTTCTGCCCTAACGCTGGTCCTAGCTGCCTGTCCTTTACCTTTATATACCTGGGCTGACTATAGCATACATCAGAGTCCAATAAGTATCCCCTTAATTTATATCAAGTCTCCAACTCTTTGAAGATTTTTCTTTGAATCTCCATTTCCTATGTAGTCTTATTTCTCTCCTTCTCCCAGCCCCACCTTTAACAACTAGCTCCTCCAACATCACAGACTTCACACATGTGCTTAAAGCAAACACTCTAACTTCACAGAGAAATGTTCTTTCACTGTTAGATACACCAAGAGAAAAATGGCATTTAAAGTTTCTTCCAACACATAGGCTTTGTATGTTCATCTTCTTCTTATATCAAAAATTTCAAAACTTTAAAAAATGATTGGTCACCATGTAAAGACCTTCTGTAGTTCGATCTTCTTTAGTTCTTCATATGAAAAAATTATCTTTTTAATGTATGGAGGGGGCTAATAGAAGGCTCAATCAGAAAGGGATGAACTGACAAGTTGGGTGACCTGAGTTAGGTCCCTAGGACCTCCATGATGAAAGGACAGAGTCCACTCTTGCAAGATGTCCTCTGACTTCTGTATGTGAGCTGTGGCTTGTGTGCACACTTGTGTGCACCTGAATACACACACAATACACATATACATACAGATGCACACACATACATACAGATACACATACATACATACATACATACATACATACATACAGATACACACACATACATACAGACACACACATACATACAGATACACATACATACATACAGACACACACACATACATACACACACATACATACAGATGCACACACATACATACAGATACACACACACATACACACACACATACATACAGATGCACACACATACATACAGATACACACACATACAAACAGACACTCACACATACATACAGATGCACACACATACATACAGATACACACACACACAGAGAATTAAGTAACATAAAATTAAAACGTATAACTGTTGGAATAAAATCAAGAACATTTCACATCAAGTCCAGATAGAATGACATAAATATAACTCAAAATCCAAAATCATTGAACAAATGATTCATGTAGCTGGAAAATAAAATGATAATTTACTTAAAAAAAAAAAGCCATAGGCCATCAAGGTCTTACATAATGCCACTCACTAACCGACACCTCACAAGACTCCATATAAAAACATAGACATTTATAATTTTAAGTAAATTAATAACATAGTTATGAACAGCAGGAAATAATTTACCAAATAATTCTCATAAGCCTAGACAACCTTGCCTGGGGTGGGGAGCCTCACATAAATCTAATGCCACAATGAAAACAAGAACCCAAACCAAAGGCCATCTGCTTTGATTAAATTCTACACACTAGAAAGAGACTTCAAAAGCCTCCCATAGAGAAACACTTTACAAACTGGCAATCAGTAATAAAACAGAAACATATTCTGCACACTATGCTGTGTGTTTCCATTCCAATTGCAGCTAATTTGGGAAGGCAAATTCAGAGTTAGTTCTTTCTTAGTTGCAGCACGAACAAACAGAGAAGTACCACACCGCTGTGGTTCCCTGGTTTCCATTCAGTGCACTAATTGACAAAAAATAAAACTCATTTAAAGTGTATCTGACATATGTGTGCCTTTGAAGTATATCCACTCCCTGTCCCCCCTCCGTAAAAGAATAACTTGATCAAAAAGTCCATTGAACTGGTCTCTGTAAACTCCCACCTCCCTGTCACTGCTTGAACTTCTGGGCTCCAGTTGCAGTTCCGTCCTCATGGCCTCTTCCCAGGCAGACACTTATAACTGTACAAGCCTTCTTTCATCCAGGAGCCTGGACCCTTATTTATCTCTGCAGCTGCCACTAGCTGCCAAGCCCTACCCATCTCAGTCTATGGGGAGGCGGTAAGGGACACGGCATCTATTGACTTATTTTATACTCTCCCAACAACAAAGGAAAGTCTACATAGGAATACCTAAAAAAAAAAACCTCCCCTTCCTCTACATCTGTACAAGGACTGAATCTCCAAAGACTACTCCCCCCACTTCTGTAATCTGGGTTTAAACTGAAGCATCTAGACTCAGTCTCAGTCTTCAATGACCACACAGTAGCCTTGTCACTTGGGATTATCTGACATTTCTGATTTGCCTTTATGAGGGCTGCAGTAAATGATATAACCTTCAATGATGGAAAGGTGCTCGTGCCTTGACTAGGAGACACAGCAACATTCCTCTCACAGCTCCTTCCCAAAATAGTTGCCTTTGCTGCCTGGGTTGTTGCTTAATTTCAGAGGGAATATAAATGATCCCATCCCTAAAATGGATGCTATTTCAGACAGTGAAACACAGTATCCAAAGACTTGTGCACAGGAAGTTTGGTCTACTGGTATGTGTCTTGCTATTCTTATAACCCCATTCGCAGCCAATCTGTCCAGATTGAATCAGACACACATGCAGCAGGGCTGCCCACAAATCTAAAAGAAATCCATGTGGTGCCGAGACACACTGGCCCCTTAAAAGCTACACCAAAGAGAAATAAGCTGATGCCGCCACCATGGAGATGTGCGTCAGAAGGGAGCATTTCAGAAAGCACTCCAGAAAGCCTTTAAAGGAAAGCCCTGACTCTCTAGTTACTTCTCCCTTCAACTCGATCCATTCTGGTGTCTGGTTCCACACTAGTCATCACATGGGGATCCTCCACCTTTCCTGTCTGACCTCAAGCCAGGACAAACCCCTAGCTGAGACTCAGTTTTCCTTGAAGCTTTTGCATTGCAATGTGTAAAGCTGGAGTGGTCCACTTTGAGATCTCCAAACCATCCTACCTAGTGTCCCGCATCAGTGTTCTTCCATTCAGAAGACTGTGGCTGCTAGTCACAGTGCCAAAATTACTATGAGGCCAAGTGTTTAGAAAGCAAAATTATTGTAAAAACATTTTCTCTCTCCTTTCTAATTTCCCTTCCCCCATCTCTGTATCTCACATATATCAAGGACATTTTGATGGGGTCATAATTGCTTAGAAAATGCAATGACAATATTACTGTGCAATTCTTTGATCTTAGACATTAACCTTTTTAAAGGTGTTGAGGGCTGGTAAGAAATTGCTACTTCCAAACTTTCAACTTCAGAAGATTATTTCTAACATGGCTCTATTACATCCCCTAAATGGAATAGTAAAACCATCTGTTCCCCTAAAGCCAACATCTGCTGGTCTAGCCTACAAGACTGAGAAAATACTGAATAAATAAGTTATATAGAAAACCAGCTACCAATGCATAAACAAAAGTCAAATGCCTGCTAGATGATTTGCTATAATATGCTGAGTCAATTATTTCACCAAACCAAAAGGGTCATTGTGTAGTAGTTTCATATGAGTTAGTCAAAAGAAGTACTTCTCTATTTTTAATGCTATGGATTCTCTGTCTCCATAATCATGAGTGTGGCAAACATTTACTATTATTTGCTTCCTGTTGTTGTGTACAGACTACGCAGGTGAAAAAGGAGCCCTTCTTCACTCATATTTTAGTAAGAGGTACAAAAAAGGTGACCTGTAGTGGGATTATGCTGGTAATGTAAACATTTGTCCTACCTATGGGTTTAATAAAAAGCTGATTGGCCAAAGGCAAAAAGGAAGTGTGGGCAGGGCTACCGGGCTAAGAAAACTCAGGAACATCTCAGAGCAGAGACAGACACCAGACAGATGCCAGAAGAGCTGCCAGAGACACAAGGAGGAGATGCAGCAGACACAGAGAAAGAAGCTGAAATGCTTCTCTGAGAAAAGGTATCGAGCCGCATGGCTGAACAAAATGGGTTGAGTTGAGATGAAGAAGTTAGCAAATTATATGCCTGGGCCCTAGGTCGATCAGCATAAAAATAATATATGCCTGTGTGTGATTATTAGCGGTTAAGTAGGGCTGAGAGTGTGTCTGAACCTTGGGGCCAGGTGGGAAAGTCTGGCCAGAAACCATTTGCAACAGTGACCAGCCACAGAGGCTTACGAAAAACCCTGTGGATTAAGAATGGAAATGTAGCTCAATGGCAGAGCATACAGAGATCTAGAAACAACTATCAGAAATCGTGTATACAGACTTTTCAGGATCCCAAGAGCACATGCCATCATATCCATTAAGTTGGCCTGGCTTGGTAATGGTGATATGTATCTGTGATCCCAGCATTTAAATAGTTACACATCTCTATGTGCATGTAATTCTTTCTATATTTAAATCTCTTGAGGTTTGTAACTGGGGTATTAACATTTTCTCTTTTTGGGCACAGCCAACATGGTTTTTCTCTACCTCATCCCCATATTACATGGTCTTCAGATTTGTGCTGGCTGATGAAATTCAAGAAGCAGTTTGTCCTGTACAACAAGCAGGTATGATTTATTACATGGCTTCCTTAGCTATGTTGTGCTGACCCCACCAGCCAATGCTGGCTGGCTCCATCAGTCTTAGTTCTAAGAGAGGAAGTGTGGAGCAGCCTCTTAACTAACCCACAATGGTCATAAAATGTATGGAAGAAATGGATCTAATTAATTTTAAACCTCTGAAATATATTGTAGTTTTTCCTATTATGAATCCATTAGAAATCATTATGACTGATAACTTGTGCTTTATTTTATCAGGAAACTGGCCCAAAACTTGAGAGAAGGGACACAAGGATCCTGGTAAAGAATCCTCAGTTATTTTCTGAATAAACATTTTGCTTTGTCCAAAGAGAGAGATTCATTTAGGGTAGGGTTAGAAGCAGCTAATAAACATAGGATGTAGGCTGGATACTACAGAAGGACTAATCATGTGATTTTTCTATAGAAGCCTTGTGCCAGCATCTCAATAAAAGTTCTATAGACAATACTTTCTCTGGTGTGTGTGTGTCTTGTTACATAGCACTACCCAAGGCTGGTAGAATAGTCCATCCTGACCCTCCTGAGACAGATGACACATATACCACTTCTGTTACCCTCTGGCCTCTGCCTCTTCCTTTGGCTGATGTATATCGATTCCTTTCTCTTACAGTCTGCAGAGAGATCTGTAGAGAGAACTTCTAATGAATTATTAAATCAAATATTGGTCTAGGGAACTCCTGGAGCTTTAGGTGGCATTTGGAATGAAAGTACTATGTTTAGAACTCATCATTTCACCTTGTAATTGGCCATCCCATTTATGCAAACTCATTTTTCTACAGTTCCCATTGGTTTGAGACAAAACATTTGACTAAGAAGCTGTAGATAAAAGTAACTGTTTCTTATTGTCTGGTTTTATGAATTACCTCCATGTGACATTTAACATTAAACTAAGAATATTACAGAGTGAGAAGTCTACTTTCAAATTCATAATCAAGGAACCTCCTTTGGTTTGAATAGTATTCACTGTGCTCATCTGTAGGGCTAAGATGGAATGGGAAACATCAGTAGGGTTGAGTTAGAATCTGTGCCCATCAATAAGGCTGAGATGGAATGGGGCACATCTACAAAATGAAGGATCAATAGCTTTATATGCTTGTATCTACTTGGGAGGCAACTGCAGGTTTTTGGAAGGTAGACATTATTAACTGATTATCAAACTCCTGTTATGTGCAAAATGTTATGAAGATTTTATATTAATGTACTTATTCTTCCCCTCTGTGTTAATAGCCATGAGAATAAGACATAACCAAATAACCAAGACATTTAACTCTAATATTCCTTCAAGATACCAACTACACTGAAATAAAACAACACATTACTAAGGAGGTGAAGAACATCTTGCTTAAATGTCCTAATCTTCCTCCTCTGTCTCTTTTCACCACTGCGTCACTACAGGTAAGCACCCCTTGAGTTTGAATTCTAGTTCTGGATATACCTTTGCCACTTTATGCAAGGCAGGTGGCTTGTGTTTTGATTTAGTGTTTAAAACAGGGTAACTAGAGTGTGAACACTTTAGTGCTGTGCTGAGATGAGACTTCTCTCCCACTGTTATAATAACCTAAAGGAAATTGCTTGAATGTCTCACCATTCTTCTCTCCTCTATACCCACCAATAAAGACCAACATACATTCCCCACAGCATATAAAATCCAGTGTCGTAGGCTCTAGAAAGAATTAGTCTTAACCAAGTCTATTTTCTAATATCTATTTCATTCCTGACATAAAACCTGGGGTGCTACTCACATTGCCCTGGGCTCTGCCTTAAAACTTCAGATGTCGGTGAGTAATCACATCAAGCAAACGCCTGAGCAGCTTGTCACTTCCTGTCTTTGGCTGTACTCAGAGACATTCAGGTATTTCACATCATGTCACCAAGCAGTGCTCCAAATACACCCCTTACTCTTACACACATGCTACGTGTCGTCGGACCCATTGCTTCCTGCTACGTCTCCCTTGAACTCATTACCTCTACTCCTATTTCTAGCTGTCCCTATGATAGAAGCAGCTAGTAATTTAAAAAGATGTAAATAGAAACATATTTTAATTATTAAAACTGCATTTAATTATTAATACATGCAATAATGTAAAAATAAAACAATAGATTTATACTATATATGTATATATATATATGCTGCAGTAGCATTTATTCTTATTTTCATGCATACTGAACATGTCTAATTTAATATAAAACTAATTCTAGTAATTTCTACCCAGCAATATTTTCATAGCTAACATTTTCACCTAGCAATTATTTGTATTTTGTCAGGCAAACTCAGGTTAACCCTGGTCAGCAGACCCTTTTAACTAGGATCACCTATATTCCTATCTTTTTAAAACATTTTGCCATAAACTGGCAAGCATGTGGGTTATAATTTATTTTAAACAAAATTAAAGGTGAGAGACCCTTGATATTAACATGTATTAATCGAAAATGCTATGAGTGACTTGTAGCATCCAGGGGTACATATATGTGTGTTTCTTTATTGAAGCACTATTTCAAAAATAAAATAAATTCATGACAGAAAAACAACATTTTCATATGGTATCTAAGAAAACCTCTCAATGACAATACTGTCACATGGAGAGTGTACCAGAGGAACCTCCAGCAAGGTCATGAACCGTTCCAGAAGCCAAGGACGGGCTACACTGTGTCATGAGGGCACCAACATGACCATTATCTGCCTACATTTTCACTTTGGCTTGATGAAATTCTTGTTTCTTCTGAAAGAATATAGTCTACAAAAAATAGATGAAAAATTACTTTAGAATTTTCCATACTATTTCATTTCATTCAATGAAATTTAGTTAGTGGTTGGCACCCAGCTACAGAGAACAAGACAGTAAGTTATATTCCTCTGTGGCCTCAGCTTAGGTTCCTCCCTTCAGGTCCCTGCTTAAATGTCAGCCCAGAGTTCTCTCAATGAGGGACTGTGGTGTGTAAGCATAAGTCAAATCAGCCTGTCCCTCCCCAAGTTCTTTCCGGTCGTGATCTTTATCACAATAGAAACAGGCTAGAACAATGCCTATGAATGGAGTGACAAATATAATAAGTTTCTTTGCTTCTTGAAATATCAATAAGAAAAAAACTTTTAAAACATTGTGTATTGCAAATCTTCCCATGAGCCTTTCTAGAATGGGGAAAGATTGATAAATATTATCACATTAACCCAAAGCCGCTGAAACCTATTCTAGAAGAATAGATTTTTTTTAAAAGGCAGATCCATTAAAAAACCTTCTAATTTAGATACACTAAGTAATTTGCCAATGATTATGGGGGGGTCATACTTACTGAAAAGTCAGCAGACCCCTTTCAAGTACTCAGATACTTTTGCTATTTTTGTAGATATTTTATTTTATATATGTTATATCTTCAGTATATAGTATATATTTTGTATTTATTATGTATTTTCAATTTTCTTTTAGTTTTTGCACAAACGGTCCATGATGTTTTTTTTTTGGGGGGGAGCTTTGTTTCTTATTTAAAAACTAGTGTTTCTTTCATAACTACCATAATGGCATTCAGGGCTGCTTTTAGTCAAAGCAGGCTTCTGTATTTTAGCATACAGCCCTAAAGTGAGAGGCTCTGATGATTCAGAAGTCTCAGCTCTCACCTTCTGGGAAGCACTTCTAAGTGCACTAGCACCATCAAGGGGCAGTAGCCTGTACTACTATCGTAATAAGAACCTAAGGTTTGCTCTTTGCTGAGAAGGAACCTGCTTTTACCAGTTGCTGCCACAGCCTATTGTACTATAGAATTACATAGGTTTTAGCTCCGCATGGCCCTCATGTGAAATCATTAAATTAACGCTAACCCCTGAGCTTCCCTCCACACTCCTTTCCTGCACATCAGTCTCCAGTAGAAGAGGGGAAAGGTGTGGCAATTCCTTTTCCTTTCCATCCACAAAGGATAATTGGCCCTAATTTGTTAATGGTTGCTACATTAATATTTATTGAATGCTTACTAATATGCTGTTAATTTTCCATTTGGAAGATGGACAGTCTACTTTGTTCTCCAATGAACCCAGATGTTCTGAAGATAGATAGTATTCCATATATTACCCAGCGGCTTTCAGATTATTTATTTAGAGACAAGGAAAGTAGTTTTGTTAGGAGCACAGCTTATTTGGTTATAGACAGGACTGTCAATCTAATTCTGTTCTGCCCAATGCTGTATACTTAATTTCAGCTACCTTTAAAAAGTCTTCCTAGTATAAAAAATTTAGAATGACTCTTTGGCTCATAGTTAGGGCTTCCAGTCTATTTCTGAGCTGGCTCCAGCAGAACCTGGAAGCAGAATAAGATAAGGAGTGTGGGCAACCACTGGCTACTTCAAGTTCAGAAGCTAAGAAACGGGTTCTCAGAAGTAACTCAAGTCAATTCTCAGTCTGAACCATAGGAGTAAATCAGCTAAAGGCTTTTCTAACTGAGAACACGAAAAAGAAAGTCAGCATTGCTGAATAGTGATTTAAAAGACTGGATCCACTGAGTTCATTCATTTCATAGACCAACCTCTCACACCCAGTGTAGCTCATCTGGCTAACATCCCCAAAAGTATAGTTAGGATGTAGCAAGTGGAGGGGCCACGTCAGGAAAGAGAATTGTTTCAGGGGATTGGAAGGACAAATCACCTTCCATACTTGAGCTTGCTTTCATCTTTCAAAGACCCTCTTGATAAGACAATAAAAAAAAAGATTAATGCTACAACAAATCAACAATAACCATTCTCTTAGCATCAAAATTTTACCTCTTCTATCCAACCAAGAGATGTTACCAAATTTAATTCAGCCCAGCTCTGGCACAAAGGAATGTGGATGCTTTAAGCTGTTTTACCAGGTCTTGGGTGACAAGGTGGCAGGGAATGCAGAAACAAGAGGTGAAATAGATTTTCCCTCCCCGTGCTCACTAGTTCTAGATTCCTACATGACTTTGTCTTAATGACAAAACTGAATAAAATTAGCCATAAACTCCCCGATCTTCAAAGCAGTTTCTGTGTTTGCATTAGGAGATTGGAAAACATACAAATGAACAGTACAAAAACAAACATTTCTTAAATATGTTCAAGAACACTCTTATTTAAATTTGGAAACATCAACTTCATGATCCCATCCACGGTGCATAAACAAGATTCTGGAACCCTCTGGGACCCACAGTTTTGGTTCCCATACTACCCTGGAAAGCATCAATCCTTACTCAAAACAACAACGAACAAACAAAGGTACAATGTTTTTCTTGATTGGGATGGGAGACACCTAGATTAATAACATATCTGGCAATGTCTCTGTGGGCATTTCCAGATGACTGGCACGTAGGGACAACACCTTAAGGGTAAATTTCTCCTAGGAATACTGGTGGCACCTTCTCAAAGGCTTAGAGTCCCAGTGGGACAAATCACTAATGAAGGAAGAAGTCACGCTCTTCTTCCTGGGTGAGAGTAGCCACTGCTGATGTCATGAACCATGGATATCAGAGTCCAGCTTCTTCAACCTTTCAACAGGGACTCAACCAGCAACTTTACAGGAGAGCTTCCAGGCCCTCATCCTCAAAATGGTGCTCATCATTAGTTCCCCTTGCCCTGAGGCTCCCAGATCCTTGGACTGAGAATCTACCAGGTTCTCAGGCTCAGCAGCATGTGGAGGGCCATGGTAAGACCATGCACTATGTACTAAATCTCTTTCTTTGTGTGTGTGTGTAAGATTATATAATGTGTGTGTGTATCTGTATGTCTCTATCTATACATTATATATGTTCCTCCTAGACATCTATTGTGGAGTGCTACAAAATTTTCAAAATAAGGAAAAATAATATTTTTTTTTCCAACTGAAAGAAAAACAGAACTCATATTGTGTAGGGACAAAAGGTGTAATCAACAGCTTCAGAATGGGGGAAGCTAGGAAGGATGTCAAACAGGATAGAAGAAAAATTGATTATTTAAAAAAAATGCATGTGGAACACACCCTCCACCCCCCCCCCACCCCCACACCCCCACCCCCCGCCAATGCTCGTTATCAGACTGTGAGGCCAATCTCCAATAGTTAACAAGACAAACACTACCCTAGCCATTTACAAATTAAAATTCTCTCATTGTATAGTGGTGTAAGAGACACTACAATCACAAAATACCTCCCAAATATTGCTAACTCAGGAACTGCTGACTCAGACATGTCATATGACTATTATGGAAATACAGATATGTGGCTTTCAAACAATCTT
Organism: Sigmodon hispidus; assembly: GCA_004025045.1. Classification (NCBI taxonomy): domain Eukaryota; kingdom Metazoa; phylum Chordata; class Mammalia; order Rodentia; family Cricetidae; genus Sigmodon; species Sigmodon hispidus. The sequence continues at coordinate 203,654 of PVIH01000252.1, forward strand.
AGCCTAAGTGTCTCATAGACTATGTTTAAAAAAATTCCAGCAAACCTCTTTTCATGGTGTGCCTCATGAGAGCTGGCATTCTATTACTAAGCATCAAATGTGGCCCTATGCAGTTCTAAACCACAACAACCCTGTTTACCAAGCCTTGCAAATGACTACCATCAGCCCAAAGGAAAATACAGCACTGCCACAGTGCAATTTGTGGAATCCATTGGTTCTCCACAATAGAATGCAGATGCTCTTGGCAATATTGCCAAATAATGCACTTATTTGAGACAGAGTTAAGTTTAAGTATTTAGTTTTCTCTTATTTAAAATACCTGGGACCATCACTATATCTGGATGACTGGGAAATACAAATATATCAAGGCAATGCAACCTGATGAAACCTGATTACTTTATAGTAGTTTCTCTAGCCTGTCTAACATCTTAAGTTAGTCAGCATCCCAACTCTCCTTGGACCAGAATGAATGCCTACTGACCAGCCAAAATGGCTGCCTTAAGCTCCACAGACTCACAGGTACACACTTGGTGAAAACAGCACCATCCTAAGACTTCACATGCACACAAGTCAAAACATCTTAATGAAAACCCTATTGGTTTCTAAAAAAATCACATGGCTGGGGAGAGGACATGTAGATCAAAACAGGAATAATGACCAGAAATGAACAAGAAAGATGGAAGAAAAAAATGTTAAAATTGAAACTTCTCAAATAATAGCTAGTGGAGGCTATTTAATATGACCTGGAGTGATTACCTTTCGCCTCTAGGCCTTTAGATGTTCATAATTATGGTTTCATTTATGATAACTTTAATTATTTTGGTTTTTTTAACAAAAATTGAAAAAGCTAGAAAAATATACAACTAAGTTAAAAATATTAGATATTATAATTGTGATCCCATTTTCTAAAGCATGGTGTCCACATTAATGAGTTAAATATCGGATTGTGTTTTCTCTCTGAAACTGCAATGTTGAAATGGATTCACTATGGGAGTTAACTGACCCTTGATGCCCATGGACCAAGCATATCACATCAGCTGGCAGACCAGGCCCATCATTTTTTGGCTTCTGGAATACATTTTAAAAGTCAGTAAAATGTTGACATCACTGATTGTGAAGTTTTTGTTTTCCTCATTCTCTATTATTGATTATTTTTTCTGCTTTTTAAATAAATTTGATAGGCAACAGGCTAGACCTGTACACAGTTGATGGCTGTCCCTGTTGGTGGTAGCAGGATTCAGGCTTCTGGTTTTTGCTCTGGTCATTGATTATCTGTCACTTAAGACTGAAATCCATCCTGGGCAGGTGAGAAATGGCAGAGAATTTCTTTGTAGTTGTTATTTATAATTTGTTTTTATACAACCAGGAGTATAATTTGTGTCAAGTAAAAGAACAGTGCCCTTAAAGGAGAGGCATTTTGTGTGTTATCTATTTGGGGCCTGTAGCTAAAGAAGTAGAATTCATGATAAGTCCTTGAGGAAAAAAAAAATCACTGTGTGCAGGGGAAACATTTTCCTGTCTCTCAAGGACAATAATAAATTAGAATCCAGGAGCCTGCTGTTCAGATTGGTTTATAGAGATAAAAGAGCATTTAAGTAAATCCAACATTCCCCAAGTTCCAGGAAAACAAAGTCAACTTCAGATGTTTTCCTCTTCCATCTTAAGCAAAAAAAAAAAGCCTTTTCTCATCCAAATGTGCTGATTCATCAGCACTGTTTTTCTATTAGATAGTGAGTGGAACAGTCAGGGCCAAGCTGGGTGGTGTGTACCTATAATCCTAGCATGTGAGGCAGAAGCTTTGGTACATAGGAAGTTCAAGGCTAACTCATGCTACACAAAATTTTAGTCTCTGTATATTTAATCACTATATACCATAATCTCTAGCATACTTTAATTAAATATTTTTGTTTCTGTGACCTGGTTGTTTCAGAATTTGAAAGGAGATAATAAAGATCAGTAATTAATAGAAACTGAAAATTTATGGCTCAGCAGATAAAAGCATTTGTTGCAAACTGGGTGACCAGAATTTGATTCCTGGAGCCCATATAAAAATGGAAGGAAAGAATAAACTCCATAAGATCTACACACACACAACACATATACACACACACATTATGTAGCACATATGCACACATGTATACATACTATACACACAATAATAATAATTAAGTTTCTAAAGAAAACGCAATGTTAACATTTGACAGAAAGTATACTATTGTGAGTGTGGTGTATATGTGATGTATGTGTGTGCATTATGTATATGTGTAGTATATATATGTATGTATGCTGAGTATATGTGTATATGAAAGTCAGGAAAGGATGCTGAGTGTCTTCTTCAATGGTTTGCTGCTTCATTGATGAGATAACATCTCTTGTTGAACTGAAAGCTCACCATTTCAGCTGGATGGCCAATGGGTTCTCAGTACCTGCCTATGTCTCCCAGGGCTGGGGTTACAGCATACAAAGGATATGCCTAGCTTTTTACATGGGTACTACAAATTTGAATTTACTTTCTCAGTAATGCTTCACAGAATAGGGACTGTGAACCATCTCTCCAGCCCAATGTTGAAATATTTTTATGGTTTACTCATAAAATGTTTTTTTTTTTCAAAATAAAGAATGAAAAGCACACTGTTGGCATAAAACTCAAATTCAGCTGTTTGCACTGGAATAAGACTGATTTTAAAGAACTTCAGCTCATGCACATAAAAAGCAATAAAAACGAGTTCTATGTAAATGCCTTTGAAGCAGAGATTTAGTTCCATAAAAAGTAATTTTCAGGCATAATGCTAATGAGGATATATCTTTATATATTTAAAAAACAAAATTCCACCATTTCTGAATGATGTAAAGTTTTTTTTTATTTGTTTGTGTCTTTTTGGTATACAAAAGAACCAGTCTTAACCAACACATCCTAAAGTCCATGTGTGGAAGGCTATAGGGATTGGTGGAAATTCAGAGCTAGAACCTACTTCTAATTGTTGTGAGTGTCCTTAAAGAGGATTGTGAGACCCTGCTGTCTTTCTGTTTTCAGTGCATCCTGTCCAGGAGATGGACAGCTTTGTTCTGCCATGTTCTCTCCCATGATGCATTGCCCAGAAGCAATTGAGCAACTGAATCTAAAATTGTAAGTCAAAATGACTATCTCTCTTTATAAGCTGTCCACTTCAAGTATTTTGTAAAAGTAATGGAAAGAACACTCAGTGTGGTCATTTGTGATTGATAAGTCTCTGTACACCATAACAAACCATTATTAAGGAAAAAGGGAGTACAAGTAATATTCCTGACAATATCAAGACCTCCCAAGAAGTTGATCTTGTTCATGTCTTATTGAATCCCAGTCTTGCAAGAAATAAAGACACTGCTGGGACTGTCAGGAGCCTTAGGTTTGAAGAATCTGGAGAACAAATAATTCACCAACATTTGTACACACCAAAGATGAAAGTCAAGGCATACAAAGTTCCTGGTTGGTTTTCTCTTTGTGATACAAGAGTCAATATGGAAACTAAAGGAAGACCTCTAGAGTAAAAAATTCACATGAAAGGCTCTTCCAAATTGCATAGTAAATTATCAAAGTTGACTCTCTAATATCATTAATAATAGTTGCATAGCACAGGACAGACTGTTCAGTGTCCATATACAAGAGACCTGTTTGTTAACTGAATGGCTTTCTGAATTGTGTCAATGGTTCAAGCCTAGACACAATGCCATTTTGTGATCACGAATTATCTCTAGTGGTGATTTATGAAAACAAAAACAATGCCATACTGGAGTGCTGTCTAACTGATAGACACAGTGAATATTTAATAATTAGCTAGGAGTATGCATTTGTGTTCCTCTACTACTCTTAGTTGAGAAGAGAGCATAAACTTATCAAAACTTTGAGTGACACAGGATTCTTGCTCTGAAATGTCAAACAAATGTTGCATAGTGTAGATGACTTTTGTCCATATACTATAATTTTGTAGCACTGTAGCCACAAATCAATTTTTCCATGTGATTGAAAAACCTTATTCCAACATACTCACTTTTGAGCAATTAAAATACCTCTGATAATCTTATACTTTTGTAAAGTAGCTCTGCCATGCTGTAGCTTCTCTCATTAAGGAGGTCATTAATCACTAGAGAAGCAAAACAGTCTCTGACATGTACTCACTATGAAATAAAAACCCACTAGAAGAGAATAGAAAATTAACCCTTGAATGTTCTTCTCCATCATTAGGGCTGTTGAGGAAATTTTCCTTCCACTGTTGTCCTTTTACTTTCAATATTTTTCCACCTTTAAGCATAAACTCATTTTAAATTGAAAAGGGGAGGGAACACACTGTATTTTGTATTTGTAGGAGGTGCGATTCAAAGAGCATAGCGGAAGAGAGAGTCTGGTGTTATGTGAACAGTGCGGGGGAAAAAATCTGAGCATTACTGAGACTGGGGCAACCTTTCACCTTTTCAGATGACTTGCTGTATAAATTTTTACATTATTATTTCACTCACTGCTTCTGTCTTAAGTACATAGCAGTGAATTTAATGACATAAGTGTCATTATCACTTCCTCATGGTCTTAGAAAAGCTTGTAAGATAGAAGAAATTCAGCAAAATTCACAACCAAACATGAACTTTCCCTGGTTGTATAAGTCCTTGAGTTCAATCCTTAGCACATGAAAAGAAGAAAAAGAAAATGACGATGAAGGAGAGAAAAGAAAAGAAAAAGTAACTTATAGAACTTTACAGAGCAACCAAATAAACATGAAGATCTGGCTCTGGTGTCTGAAGACAGTAGCCAAAATAGCCAAGAAGAGTTTCATAGAACAGAAAGGGCTGGAGAGATGGCTCAGCGGTTAAGAGCGCCGTCTGCTCTTCCAGAAGACCTGGGTTCGATTCCCAGCACCCACATGGCAGCTAACAACTGTCTGTAGTTCCAGTTCCAGTTAAACACCAAGGCAAATAAATAAATAAATAAATAAATAAAGTAAAAAAAAAAAAAAAACAGAACAAAGCAAGAGGTGGAATGGACAGCAGTGGAGAGCTGATTCACATGCAAATTCCATACCCCTACGTGTACCCTTGACATCTGTCTCCAACCCTGCGGATGCCAATCAAGAGAACAGTGAGGTCAAAAGACGAAGATTACCAGTCGCTCCATCTCCTGCTCCCTGAGTCTCTCCTCCCTCTGTCGTCGGTGATAATCCATCAGATCATCTCTGCCTGAGATGGAGCTGATACTGCTTTTCCGTTCTCGAAGCATGGGCTGGGGAGTTTCTGAGGACTGTCTTAGGCTTTCCAGATCAGAATCATCCAACTCCATAGATCCACAAGAGAAGTTCCTCCTGGTCATAAGCACACGGTCTGGTTCTCCAGAAATGAAGGAATGACTTGGGCTGGTCCCTGAGTATGAAGCCCTATCAAAGTCATCAGAGGAGGTGGAGGCCAGGAGCATCTTCCTAGCGACTCGAGGGCTGGCAGGGACACTAAGTGTGGAGCTTACATAAGGATTTCCCTCTGACAGAGAGGTTTTATAGGGTGAAGCCCCTGAGCTTAGAGAAGAAAAGTTAAGGTAATTGTCATTATCCACTATGCTATGAGGTAGATCCTTTTCCCCTAACTGACTTCGTTTGGAATTGCCCAGAGAACTTCTTGGAGGCAGGCTGAGAGGCGACATCTGATTGTCTGTGGCTTTATACAACCTGGGAAGCGACCGGCTGTAGGCACCCATGTTACTTAGACTGCCCCCAGAATATTTCCTCGTTCTCAAACTGACATTTTCAAAGGCTGGCTCCTTGTGTCTGCTTAACCTGGGCTGAGGTGTCAAACTGTCCTGAAGGTTCATTTTCCTAGCTTGCTTTGGGCTTGAAGGCATGCTCGCTGCCCCTGATCTGCTGGTGGGTGTGGAGCCAACACCAGTCAAGGAACCTCCATTCCACATGGTCAGGAGTGAGCCGGAAGCTTTTCTTCCTTCCAGCCCCCCGAGAAAGTAGACGTTATCGTGTGATTTATTCCTGGAGCTGTATCTAGAATAGGGAGGCTTTTCTGAGAGCCTGGAGGACCTCTCATTGTCCCGGCGGGTAAAATGATCCAAATCTGCTCTCCCGAGTGGATAACTGCCAAGAGAAGCTACAGAGCTGAGGAATGAAGTAGGAGGTTTCATGGAAATATTTTTGTCACTTCCGTCACAAAATTGCTTGCTTCCCTGGATTTTGGCCAAAGAGGGGCTGCTTCTGGTGCTGGTACCCAAAGGAGAAGGACTTCTCTTGGTAGACACAGGTTGTGAGAGGGTTAAATATGAGCCAGAATATTCCCCGTTGGCTTTAAATTTCAGGCTGGATGAATATTTCCTTGGGTTTAGGCTCTCCATCATGTTTTGGGGCTTGAGCTCCTGAGAACGAACCACAAATCCTTCCTCTAGGCTACCATTTTGTAATTCCAGCTGCTTCTCTATGTGGCTATCTTCTGCCATAATATTGCTGGACCCTGTAATGGAAAAAAAGGAGAAAGTTTTAGATTATAAAAACATAAAACTGTCCTAGAAGCTGAAAAATAAAGACCACTGACCAGGGATGTACATCTTTCGTACAAAAAATAAAAAAAAGTTCAAGATGATGGCAATAGTATTTGAGGGAAATAAATCCCTAGTGAGACAATGGTTCAGGCTTAGGGTGGGATGGAAGAATGGGAATTTTCCCCTCAGTGTTCTAGTCTTTCGAAAATCACCTGCTTCCTGAAATATCTTGCATATGCCTAAAAGAATCACTCAACAGTTTTTCCTTTAGATGCTTCTGCTAGACTCATTACCAGCTCAGTCCTGAAGAAACAAAATCTGTATCTTGACAAAGGGAGAAAGTTCATGTTACACACTGATCCAGCATGTGAGGGTTAAGGTGTCAGTTTTTTTGGAGAGACAAGTTGGAAGTCCACTTCTTAAAACAAAAACTAGAAGTTTCTGTGCTCATCAGAGAGAGACAACAGATACCAAATCAATGCTGTTCCCAAGATTGCTGCCACATTGTCAAGGTGGCCTATTTAATAGCCCTAAACTATTATATTCTTCAAATTCCTTAGTACTCCATATCTATTGTGCTTATCCTTGGTAGTGACCCCTCCTTTCTAACAGAAACACTCTGTGTCTTCTGGTCTACCTATCAAACTCCACCCATCACTCAAGGGACAAAGTAGAATACTATCTTCTGTGAGTAAATACCTTTTCAAAAGTAAGCCTACATTTTGGGTTTTAGATTCAAACACTGGCTTAAAGTTTTAGTCTATGAGAATATCCTTGAATTAAAACTAGTACTGAAAAATGAAAAGGCTTATATTTCTAAGTGTTAGAAACTATTTTTAGATACTATGAAAGAAAAATAAAATTTAATGTTAATAAGTACATGCAAGGCTAAGATTTTCCTCTAGTCCTTAGGGACCTCAGACACTAATGTTTGATGATAATGATTATGTCTAGAATTTTTATCTTACAGTCACCTGCTAACTTTAATTGTTCTGTAGGGAAAACTCAAAGCATTTTTCAATCACACTCATCCTCATACCATAGGAGGAAGACTTCATTCTATTTCCTTAGCCTCAGATTCCCTGGGCAAACTCATACAACTTGGCATGGAACTACTTACTCACAGCCTGGGTCCCTCCTTACTTCTAGGTGACTTCTGGAACTGCCTATACAGAGATATAGTCTTCCCCAAAAAAAATTTTGCCTTGGATTCACTATCCTCCAAAGCTCTATATGGGTATATGTTAAAATGGTGTGTTTTTTAAAAGATTTATTTATTATGTATACAGTGTTTTGCCTACATATATTCTTCACACCAGAAGAGGGCACCAATCTCCACTACAGATGGTTGTGAGCTGCCATGTGGTTGCTGGGAATTGAACTTAGGACCTCTAGAAGAGCAGTCATCTCTTCTGCCCTAAAACAGTATATTTTTAAAGAGTATCTAAAAAACAAGAACATCCAAACTATAAAGCATTGAAGTTGTACCTATAATTTTGTCCCTGGTGGCCTTGCTCCCCACCTCTTATCAAGTCCTTCATTGCCTGTGGCCAGTACCTGTCTTCCCCAAGACAATGACCTTGACAGTTACTTCCAGTTCCAACCTTGAAGGCAACACCAGTCTGGCTTGAGACATTTCTTGTCATACTCCTCTGGAGGAGCGAAAGATAAGACAACCTGTATCTTTGATTTTTGTTTTTGTTTTGTTTTTGAGAATTCATTTCATCCATGGTTGATCTGGCATTTTAAAATTTTAGCAAGTCTTGGCCAGTTTTCCCAACTTAAAACATTTCAGGATTCAGAAGGTAAGAGAAGAGATGAGGACTTCCAGTATTATTTATTACATAGGGAAAAAATACCCTAAATGCCCAGTGATGTATGGAAAAGCTAGTTAGTCATGTGCATGAAAATGTGCAATCATTTAATACTACATTTAAAGTATATTTTATACTATAAAGCATACTCATATAATACACATTAAAATATTCAATGAGTATAGTTAGCTTTCATAAATACACCCATAAACACTGACTATAAACATGGTACCTCCTGTGCATATAACATGCACAGCTGATAGTTTTCTTACAGTGCCTACGTCAAACCTTGGGGAGTCATTGTAATCTCTGTCATTTCTGCTTCTTTCCTCATTGCCTCTACCAAACCCAACCAGCACTGCCCTTCATCCATATTCCAAATCTTACACTTCCTTCTGCTTCACTGCTGCTTCCTATAAAACCAGCATCCCCCCCCCCAACAGTGTTTACATTCTTTCCATAGAGTAGCAATGGACTAAAAACTCACCCAAAGTTACTACTAATTTTACCTGGTATCCTAATAATACCAGTGATTTCATATCAACTGACATTGTATGTACTTTGAGTTTTTTGTAATAATCTGGCATAAAATATAGAATATAGTGCCATATAAGTTTTTGGTTTGTTTATTTTTATTTTTTCAAAACAGGATTTTTCTTTGAAACAGCCCTGAATTTCCTTGAACTCACTTTGTAGACCAGGCTGGCCTGGAATTCACAGAGATCCTCTTCCTTCTGCCTCCCACTGGAATTAAGGTGGGTCTACCACTGCCCAGCACCATCTTGTTTTTTTAACTAGATCAGATTCTTGTGTGTTTGAACACTTAGTCACCAGAAGTGGCTCTGTTTGGGATGGTTGTAAAAATTTTAGATGGTAGAGGAAGGATTTGGGGGTGCCCTACTTCTGGTTCTCTGATTTCTAACTGCAGATTCTTATTCCTGTGTCAGGCTTTCCTTACCATAATGGAATGTATCCCCTCAAATGGTAAGTCATATACACCTATCCTTCCATAAGTAGATTCTTGTCAGGTACTCAGTCCTAGCAATGAAAAATAATATACAGACTTATTTTAAAGGTGTGTCATCAGATACAGATATGGAATTTGTTCATTGTTTTGGAAACTGAGTTTTTCTGCCTAGGTAAATACATATGTACATTTACCTGGACTTAGTATCTCTTATTCTTGAATACCAACTCAACCCTAAAGGAAGTCAGCCAGATAGGTAGGTCTTTCTAGTGCTATGAGGGTCATCAACAGCTGTAGACACTCCTCTCCTTTCCTATTTTCAGGGCACTCTTCATTGCTGTGGGATTATGCTCTTATATATTGCAAATATTTGCCACTCTTATAGGTTTAATAAAACACTGATTGGCCAGAAGGCAGATAGGAAGTATGGGCAGGGCTAGCAGACTAGGAGAATTCTGGAAAGTGGAAGAGCAGAGCAGAGACACCAGCAGATGCAGAGGAAAGAAGACAAGAATGTTGCTCTGAGAAAGGTACCAAGTCACTTGTCTAAACAAGATAAGAACCATGGGTTAGTTTAAGAGTAAGAGTTAGCAAGTAATATGCTTGAGGCCAAACAGCATGTAATTAATATAAGACTTTGCGTGATTATTGGGACTAAGCAGCTGTGGGTGGTCTGGATAGGCCAGAAACTTCTGAGCAGAAACTTCAGGACAGTCATCAGGAATACACTTGAAATGGGGGTGGGGCTTGGACAAGAGCCTTAGAGGCAGGGATAGAGACCCAAGTGGGATGTGTAGCTAGATTCTCCAAGTGGTTGAGCATATGACTGCAGGCAGAATACACCCACATCCAGGCAGAATACATCCACATCTAGGGAGAATACATCCACATCTACAGCTGGGTTTAAGGAAAGAGGAAGATCTGGACCAGCAGAAGAGAAACACAAAGGCAGCAAAGACACTTCAGCAAATGCACAAGCAAGAGAAAGAAGAGAAGTAGCAAACACATAGGAAACGAGCGAACGAAAATCCTGGGTTTACAGCCGCCTTCATGTTCAATGCTGCTGTAAGTTTATTTTGGATTTCCTGAACATTTTATGTGAACAAAGATGAGGTCTCAGGGAAACTATGAGATCCCTGCATTGTGTTATTGGGAAAGCCACCAGATCCATAGGATGTGATGGTTCCTCTATACACAGCCAGTGACAGTCTGTGAGTAGAAAAGAATGCATGTGGTGCCCATCTGAGAGAAAGAACGACTTGGGGAAGTCTAAACAGGAAAGAAGCTAATGTGTGTTGAAACGTTTGCATTTACTTTCCAATCCATAAATTTAATCCTTCCAGGGCTCTTGTTATTTTACCCCCTAAAACACACATTCATCTTATTGTCAATCGAAACATGCCAGAAAGTCAGGACATAGTCTTTTGAAAGATGTTACAGAAAAGCCACAGCACTTTTTCCCCTGGAGGAGAAAACTATTTCAGCAAGCAGTCTAAAGGAATGTTGTTAACTGTTTCTTCAGAGTCACTTCTCTGTGGTTTTGAAAAACTATTCTCTGGTTCCACTCACACCAAATGACAATGAAGCTCATCTCATTCAAACTTTAACTGCCCAATAGTAAAGTTACATGGTCATCACCAGGGCTGTGTACATTACCATTTACAGCTAAAGAAGGCACACCCAGAGAGTCAAGCTTTTTAAAACAAAGTGCTTGCTTCAGATTCACTGAGTTACAGAAGAGGAATAACATCTGGCCGACAGGTGCAATCATCCAGCTGGTTTTATCCAAGTAAGTGACTTTGGAGAGTTCCTATAATACACAGTAGTGGCACATCTTTTCACATTGCTATATATAGACAGTTCTGAGGATCACCCTATACAACAGGAATTAGTCCTAGAAACACTGCAAAGGTGACTATAGAAAAGTGGAAAGCATGCCATGCTATTGGTGAATTTAAGCAACTTGAGGAAAGCCAACTTTTACAAGTCTACAAGGTGTGGCTAAAATGTCCATGGTATGATGGTTTGATTCCTTACCCTGTCCTGCCAGAGCTCTGGAGCTGGGGGTGGAGCAGGGCTGCTCCTATGTCTATTGTGGCAGACAGTGGTTGATAGTTGGTATTTAAAATTCTGCAGCACGCTGGTGGTCCACTGGCAGGCTTAACTGTCAGCAGTGATGTTTACGATATGGCACTGTTAGGATTAAAGCATGTACTGAAGACATGTAATTGAATTGAGGACTGGTTAAGAAGTCCCTCAGAAGCAGTATCATTCCTCACAGGAGTTCTGTGAGGTATTTCTGTGGCAACCAATGGCAGTCGATAGGGCCTGGCAGAGATACCTTGAGAGGATTGAAGGGAAAAGCTGAAAAATCTATTTTAAACACAGGGCCTGTGCTTTACAAGGGAGAACAATAGATACACAGAATCCTCCCGATGACATCAAACATGAGGAAGAATGGGCTAATTAGAAGTCTCAGGAACAAACATTCACATCTCTCCCCTAGTTCCCTTTCAGAATCAAAAACCTGCCTAATATCCTTTGTTTTCCTTTGGTCCGTCTTCCCAGTGCCCTACTGCAAACAAGCCCTCCTACTTTACAAATAATTATTCTTGGCCCTGAACCCTCCTCAGACTTCTCCATCTCTGAAAACAAGCCTCACCTCTCCACATGTCCCCACAGCCACCTGCAAACACCTCCCCCAACCCCAGCAAACACTTGAAGGCCCTCTCCCAGAAGGGCTGCCTTCTGCCATGGTTGAAAGCCTGGACCTTCCCATTGTCTTTGTCTAGTCTCCATAGGACTTGGCTGATGCTTCTCACTCTTCCTGGCTTTCTGACTTCTATTCTTTCAAGCTCCTCCTCCACAATCATCATTTATATGCCAGGGCAGAGGATAGGGAAAAATGTGTTAGTAGACATACTCTTTTTTTGGGGTGGGGGTGGGAGATGGAGACAGTCTTTCTCTGTGTAGCCTTGGCTGTCCTGGGACTTACTCTATAGACCATGCTGGCCTCCACCTCAGAGATTCATTGGCCTGCCTCTGCCTGCTGAGTGCTGAGACGAGGGTCATGCATCACCTCTGCCCTGCCATAGACCTAGTTCTCTTGTTCTGTTTTCTTCAACAAATGGATTCCAGCCCTTTTTCTTTGTGTCACATTCTTTGCTCAAGGATCTAACTGTTTAGGGAAAATAATTTTTAACCACTACACTCATAGAAGTAGGTTGATGATCTCCAAAGAAGAGGCTGCTTTGTTTCATGAAGATCCAGGAAAAGCAGTTCCGGGGAGAGGGGGAATGTATTTTTAATGACTGAACAAAGATCTGGTTTTACTCTAGAAGACTTACTCCAACAGCTGCAAACCTTAGCGTGTACACAAAAACATACAAGAACTCATTGTCCACATATTCACAGCAGCCTAAAATACACAAAGCCTTTGTTGTAACATGCAGAGATGATGCTTTAGAAGTCAGACTTGAAGCATCCTTAGGCACAGCCAATGTTGAGGAGATAAACATCAGTCCTGGGGAGAGGCGGTGTGATCACCAGAGGTTAAAATACTCAGGTGCTGTCTCAGGGCTTCTTTCTTTTGCTTTTTTTTTCCCTTTAGTTTTTTACAGAATAATCACTAAGGAAAGAGAAAATATTACACATGACTCCACAAGGAAGAGAAAGGAAGGAGAGTAATGGGAGATGATGCTAACATTGACTATAGATAGAAGAAACCAGAACACAAGGAAAAGGGACATTTCAGTTCCTTCAAGCCATGAGAAGGGAGCCTCAGTTAGGCTAGCACTCCTCACTGCTCATCTGGAAGCCTAGTGGCACTGAAGTCTAAACTGTCATAAATACTGCAGATGATACCCATTGGCAGCTCACAGTAATCAGAGTCTAAAGCAAAGGACATACATCAAGTAAGGTACTTTCTCATGTCAGAAGCTACTTAGTTCATATTATTTTTATTTTATCAATTCCTGGGAATGCTTGAGAATTTAGAAGACACAAAGGGCTGCAACACCAATTATAGAGCTTTTTTAAAAAATTGTTTTTGTGCTAGTCTCTTCAATAAAATGCTTGACTGCAGGGACTTTACAACATTCTTTAGACTATCCAAGGAATTTGGCTGCTGTTTCCTGTGATAAGTCTTTGCAGTGGGGGAGGAGGACAGAAAGCAGATTCAGCCTCAGAAAATGGGGGGGTCACTGAAGTTCTCTCCCACTGGCAAACCCCAAACTGTACCTAGATCATCAAGACAATTAGACTCACATATATGTTTAAATAGTTATTAAAGAAGTTTTAGCAATATGTGAAAAGATAATATATATTTACTGAGTAAATGTATAATCCATTCAAGTTAAAGATTATTCAAATTAGAAGTATGTTGTCTATTGTTATAGAAATCACAAGGGAATGTTCTTTTTGCTATTGCTGTTTGTGTGTATACAAGCAGGGTGTGCTGGGGTGGGACACAATCCACAAGCGGCCTAGGGAGGTCAGAGGATAACTTTGTAAAGGTAAGCACCTTTATCTGCTAAACAATCTTGCCTGAAAGAATGATTAATTAAAAACACTGAAGACCACACATCTGTAATCCTAGCAAGAAAGACAAAGCAGGAGGCTTATAAGTTCAAAGCCAGCCTGGTCTACAAAGTGAAATGTCTCAAAAACAGTAACAGCAACAAAATTTTGACACAAACATGCATTCACTTAATTCTAGAACACTGGAAGGTATAGTGGGGTAAGATCCAAAACAAAGAACATGTGTTCACTCACAATGGGGAAAAGAACCCAGTCATTAAAAGGAGCTATTCTAGCTTATAAGACTCAAGAGACGTATCAGTGAAGGCAATGGATGTGCCTGGTTTGCATCCTATGAGCAGCAATCCATCTGCTTAAAAAAATGTCTTGATCAAATTCTAAAAAATTCCAGCCTCTAAAAAAAAAGTTAGCATATTTATGCTAAGAAAGGGGTTGACATACTTTGTAAATTTTGTTTTTAATTCTCTTACTTGGGCTGACAAGATGGCTCAGTAGGTAAAGGCACTTACTGGCAAGTCAAAGAACTTGATTCCCAGGGCACAGGGTGGAAGCAGATAATCAGTTCCAGTGGGTTGATCTCTAGACTCCACATGTATGCCATGCCCTCCCTCGACTCCTCACACAGGGAAATAAATAAACAAATAAGATCCTATTATCCCTTCTCAGAATATACCCTCCTTTTCGGGTAGGAAAGCCACAGATCCACATTTTTAGAGTTCTTTACTGAAACCCCACACAGTTTTCGTTCAAGGTAAAGATTTCTAAAGTTTCTCCAAATTAAATCAAACATCTTCAAAAGCTAGTTCTTCCTGTTTATGGGTACAATTCATTCTGGGTTTAGGTGATTTTTACCAAGTCCTCCATGAACCCAGACAAATCATCTTCCATTGTGCGATCACCCTGGGTTTAGGTGACTCTAGACAGGTAGAGTGCCCTGGAGTGTTAACTGAAGAGCGAGGCCACCACTGTGTATAGGCTGTCCTTTGTATGTGAAGCTACTTTAGAGAATGCATATGAACCTAGGATGACATAGAGAACAACTCTACCTTGCCCCTGAAGCCATGTCTCTGAACTTAATGTGAAAGTTGTATCCATAGTAGCAAAACTCTCTGACCTTTCCATCCTGCCATTGTTGATTTTTTTTTTTCCAAATAACATTCCCCAGACTGAAATCTTTACGATTTACCCAATAGTATGATCTGACAATGGTCAGAGAAGTTGGTTCTAGGAGAGGGAACAAATGGAAGTCATAGATGTCTTCCTCACTTTTTAACACCACCCTTCTGTTGGGCTGAGAGATCAAATCTAAGGCTTTAAGCATGCTCAACTAATGCTCTCCCACTGAGCTGCACCCCCACATGTTTTCCATGTTAACTCAAGAACTGAGGTGGAACAGCTTAACAAGAATGGTTATGTTCTTCATAGTAGAGATACAGTCTAAGAAATACACAGATAGTTGAGTTCATCACTGACAGCATCACAAAGTGTGGCCTCACACATGTAGCCAGACCCACCTCACAAGGCAATTAAATCTTACTCGATACCATCATGAAAGTGGTCAGTTGAGCATAATGTCACTCCATAGGCCTTGAGAGACAGCTCAGGAGGTAAAAATGCTTGCAGTAAATTACAGAGAGATCAGAAAACAGCTTCAGAGTCATTTCCTGGATTCCATATGCACACCAGGGCAAGCAGACACCCATATAAGTCACCCTTCCCCAACCTCAACCCCCTTTAGTTAATTTGTTCAGAAAAGAAAAATCACTGTGTGGTTTACAACCACACTACAAAGCAAAAAGCTATAGTGGTGATGAAATTTCTTCATTACTTTAATAGTTGATTATGAAGGGGGATGTTGTAAGACATTCATTTTTTTTTTCTTTTACAACCTGGTTTTCGACCCCTCACTGCAGGAAAGGGGGAAATCTTGACCCTTTAAAGATCAGTAAACAATTGACTTGACTAAGTTAAATTTACTTTTAATCAGTGTTGTTTTTTCAAAACCTTTACTTTTAGTGTGTGTGTGTGTGAGAGAGAGAGAGACAGAGAGAGAGACAGAGAGAGAGACAGACAGACAGAGACAGAGAGAGACAGAGAAACAGAGAGACAGAAAGTGGGGAAGGGCATGACTAAGACACATATGTGCACATGATTAAGGAGACCAGAAGAGGGTGTCAGAGCTCCTGGAGCTGCAGTTAAGGCAGATGTGAGCAGATCGCTATGGGTACTGGGATATGGGTACTTGGTTGTCCAGAAAGGCAAGCAGCAAGTGCTCTAAACTGCTGAGCCCACCATGTTCCTTTTAAAAGCTCTACTTAGAAGATCTAATAAAGGAAATGGTTTCTTTCAGATGTTATTTTTATTGTAATGGCTAATCCAGTATAAAGAACACTGAACAGCTTGCCAAGGACACCAGCCAGGAGGTTGGTCCCTTTCTGTGTCCACCAACTAAGAGTAATAATCTAAGGACTGAGTGGCTTATCTGTCCCCATCTTGTCGAAGCACAGGTTTGCCAATGTTTGAAATGCTCAGAGTGAACTACACATTCCTTGTGCTCCAAGATTCTGTACTCCCAAAGATTACTGGTTAAATCACCGGGGAATGCCAGTTACATAATGCAGGAAATGGAAATGACTACAGAACACAAGCATGTTTTAGTGATAAGATAACAGCTACCTAACTGGGCAAAGCTTTCACCAACTCTGTTCCCCATGGCATGCCAAGGGCATGGTAAATCATCTGAGCACAACCCATGAGTTCCAGTCAGGACTATGTTAATGCAGTATAGCTCAGAAGCTGAATCAGCATCATATACAAGAAATATTTTGTCTGCATTCCTATGTCTTGCAATTTCCTTAATAAATCTTAAGTTGTTTTTGGAAACTTACTTCAGCAATGATGCAAGCAGTGTGGCAACCAGACACCTCTTTTCAGCCCTTTTGCATACCTCTTGGCCATTCACACTGGGTCTGATTTGGTCAAAAGAATGAAAGAATTGGTTTCCATCACTTTTATCTGCTCTGAATTTACTAGTGGGAGTAGGAGGTACCAAGATACAAATCTTAGAGAACTCATGTAATTTCTCTCTTTTTATCATTTGATAGGCTAATTTCTCCATCACACTGCCAATCCCGAGAAGTCATCAGCAGTGTGCAAATAATTATTCTAAGATGTTAAACACTACCTTACATTGACCTGTACAACTGCAAGTCTTAGAAAACACTGACCTTGTTTAAGGTAGCAATACTAAGTACTGGCTTGTACAAATAAAGAAACATACTTTGCTTAATAAAATCAACTGTAAAGATTAAGAAATAGTTCTTATGTGCACTAAAACCATCTATATCATTTGGCCAGTATTATTTATCTTTTTCTTCTCAGCATGCTTCTGAAGTCTTTGGCATTTCCACACCTCCATGTGATGATTTTTATTTGTGGGTTTCTTTCCCTGACCACTGATTGCCAGAATGCCTCACAAAGCTTGCCTTTAAAGTAGACTAAAACACAAAGCTGATTTTCACTGATGTGGAAGAAGCCTCTCTAAATATAATAGACACAACTGTTTTACGTATTAACCCCTGGACGATCAATTTCCTGTGTGAGATAAACACAAACTCTTGCCTAGGAAATTTTATGCTGAAGGGATTTGAAAATGTAAACTACCCCCTTTGGCTTTATTTATTTTCAAAAGACAAGAGATACATTCTTCAAATCCTAGGAAATACTTTCAGTTGCTAACTTTCTTGTTTTAATTACTAAAGTCTCTTATCATGGCAGGATATCTATCCTGTCTGGAGAAAGAGGCAACCAGAATGACCAGATGGAAGGTGAAAATGAAAGATTGCTACACCCCCACCCCCAGAGAAGATTCTGCAGGGCAGATCTCCAGGGATCTCAGTTCTTTCAAAGTTACACCTAAATGTTTCCATAAGCTTTCCTTTGAGATGAACCTCCTGGCTAGTTGCCAACATAAGACTGTACCTTAACAGCATGTGGAGTTCTGGCCTCGCCCAGGAAAGGCACTTCAAAACTATTCCTGTATCAACTAAACCTCCCAGATTTGAGAATGAGAAGGACCATGTAGCACCAGGATTTGAATCCATAACCACAGGCCTAATGTCTAACTAGTAATGTTAACTAGTAAAGTAAACTAGTTAGTGGGTGTTATCATTTGTAACTGATACAGCCATACAGGTACAATTTTTCTGATACCTAAAAGCTCATTAAATATAGGCAGGTGATTCCTGCCTGTGATTTCAGTCTATTGGAGAGTTTGAAGTAAGCCTGGGATAAAAAGTAGGTTCCAGGCCAGCATGGGCTATAGAATAAGCCCTTCCTCCAAAGCAAAGTAACACAAATTCAACAACAAACAGAAACAAACAAAAACCCCAACTCATTGAGGTAATTCCTTTTTAGAAATGGAGTAATTCAGTAATAGCATATCTATTAAACTCTAACTAAAAGTTAATAATACCTTTGTATTACTACCATTTTCTTCACCTTTAGGAAAACAGAAGGAATGGTAGAAATCATGTAGTGCAAAATATGTCGTGAAGCAGAAGTCAAAAAGTTTATTCTGTTCTGTCACTACCAAATCATGTGTAAGGCTTGGGGCAATGGTTTCAGATAAATGAATTTTGTCTTTTGAGAAAGAGTCTCACCCCGCCTAGCTCTGATCTAACACTCATTATGTGACTGTGGTGGTGTGAATGAGCATGGCCCCACAGGCTTATATATGTATTAGTTCCCAGTTGATGAACTGTTGGGAATGGTTAGGATACAGCCTTGGTGAAGGAGATGTGTGGTCTCTCTTGTCTTGGTCTCTGTCTTGTGCTCTCTCTCTGTCTCTCCCTCTCTCTTTGCTACTGCTCCAATGCCATGCCTGCCAGTTTCCCGCTATGATAATGGACCAACCTCCTGAAACTATAGGTGAGCCCCTCAATCACATACTCTCTTTTATAAGAGTAGTCGTGGTCATGGTGTCCCTTTACAACAATGGAACAGCAACTAAGACGATGAACCAGGCTGGCCTTGAACTCACAGTAATCCTCTTATCTCAGCCTTTTCAATCCTGAGATTACAGGTATGAACCAACCAAGCTACAAATAAGTAAGACCTTAAATGTTTTGTTTGTTGAGATAGGGTCTGTGTCAGGCATCTGTACTAGCTTGCCCTTGTCCTGACAGGATATGTCCTCAACTGCAGCCACTAAGAGCACACCCTGTGTGTATTTGTTATGTTCTCTTATAAAAGGCAGCCTTCCCTACCTCTCTTCTCTCTTCCTTTGCTCTAGTCCCCAGGACTTGTCTCTGCCCCCATCCTTTGCCCCTTCTCCCCTCTCCTAATACCCTCCTTCATGTGAGCACTGTCTCATGACAAGTCTGTCTCTCACCTGGGGCCCCTTGGCTCCTACTCATCAAGGCTGCTGACTATTGTCTTTAAAATTATTATGGTTTGATTTGGTCCAAGCTAGCTTTAAACCTCCTATGTAGTCAAGTATGACCTTGAAATCCTGATTCCCCTGCTCCCAACACCTAATATGACTGTAATTATATACCCCTGCTTCTTTTGTGATTCTCAGAACCAAACCTAGGGCTTCTTGCATGTTAGGCAAGCATGTTACCAACTGAGCTACATCCCAGCCTGTAAAATTTCTAAAGTTTCTTTTACTCCCAGAATTATTTTTGCCCAATTTGTCTGAAATAGTCAAGCTTGAATTGTCTTCAGAGTTCTAATCAGAGTTTGATACAACTGAATGCATTGCATATACCTACCTATCAGTTTGCAGATCACCAATTGCTCCAAAGCAAGTCCACTTCCATAGATGCCAGGCATCGTTTCCCGCCCATTCTCAGGAGGCTTCTCCTTTCCCTTCTGTCTAAGATAACCCTATCCATTCATGTGCTCTGATCCTAACACACAGATCAGAAAGCAAAGAAGGAACAGCTCGGATGCTCTTTGTACCTGCATTCATAGGCAGCATCTGTTACGTCTGTGGGACCATCTGTTGCTCACTTTGACATGGAAAAGATAGTGAAAGCCTCGGAAGTGGTGTCACAGGTCACACTCACCCACACATATGCCCCACAGCCACTAAGGCTTACATCACTGCCCTCATCCAGGGGGTTATTTCTCATGAGGAATGGTATTGCTAAATTCCCATAAGGGGTCAAGTATTGCTGTTTTTTTGAGTTTTAGTTTTTCTTAGTTTGTTATTGTCTCTCTGTTTTTAAATCTGGCTTGTCTAAATATCAATTAATCCAATCTCGGGTTCTAACTAGAACTGTGTCTTCTTACTCACTCAAGGTCTCACCAATCTTTTACAGGCATATCACCTACAAAGTGAGACCTGAACTTAGGGACCACCCACACTCCTTTGCACTCATACTCAACTTCAAGCCAATTCAAAAGCATCAAAAAAAAAAAACCCTCAAAAATTCATTCACCCCTACAGTATATTAAGACTCATAATGCCAAGGACAGGAGGATCTACTACAGGTAAAAGGGTTCTAGGACACAGTCTGTGTTGATCAACAAGCAAATTTTATGAGGATCCAAATTAAATAAAGATTCCTAATTTGCTAACATCTGGCTGAGCTGGGGGAAATGCTCTAGAACAGGGCTTTGGCCAGATAGTTCTCTGTGTGTTCTGGACATTGAAGGATATATCTAACAGTATTCCAGATCTCTAATCAATGGACACTGGTTGCCTTTTCCTACCCTAGCTGTGACCATGAAAATACACTGTGCCAGCATTCCCTTCAGACTGGACACCAGCTCCTCTTCCTGAGAACTACTGCTAAAATACATTGCAGTGTTTTAAGACAAAACACATCACTCAGAAGTAGTTTGTGTTCCAAATAGATGGCATCCCCACATCTAAACACAGAGAAATTTAGTGACACATTATGAAGCACAGATATTCTTTCCCTGTCACCTGGGATGTTACCCTTCAGCCAATGTCGGAAATGTAGCATCCTGTAAGGACAACTACCATATCCACAACCCCAGCTGCTTTTAAAAATCATGCAAAACTAATCAAAACTCGTGATATGATTTCTTCACTATACTTCATGACCCATCATGCTTAGAGCCTTTCAACATTTCAGAAGCAGTGAAAGCCAGAGGTTGATCAAATCAACTTTTTTTCTTTCCTCTCCTGAGAATACCAGATAACATGATCCACTTTGGCCAGAATGGTTGAAGAGAACCACCTTCTTATCTAGCTTTGCTTGCTTGCCCCAAAAGGATCCAGCAGAGAGCTCTCTGCAATCATTCTCACCCCCAAAAGAACAGCAGCTGCCAGCTGCAGGGAAACAGATTGAAGCCTGAAATTGATTTCAATGATGACTGCTCTTAACCAAACATCTCATTTTGCCGTTTGTGAGAGAGCTAGGGTTTGCAAACCTCCCGGCCTCAGGAGTAAGAGCTACGTTAGCTAAAAGCAAAAACTCAACTCCCCTCCCTTTTAAAGGCCTTTGCCAATGTTTGGAGACACTGTAAAGAGCTTCTTAATTATACACGATGTTTAAATTCCACAATAAATTTATCAGAAAAAATAAATAAATAAATAAATTTAAAACAACTAAGACAGGAAAAGGGAATCTCAGAAGACTCAACTGTTACTTTTCAGAGAACCTTAGCCTTCCATTCAAACAAATATTTACACAATTGAAGCCAATGGCACCAGGCATATTCTGTTAAAATAGTGGACTACTTTAAAGGTTTATTTATTCCAAATCCAACTACTCTGTTGCTAACCTACCACGAACAAAGAATTCAAGTGCTCCAAGGGCAAAAGTTTAACCCTATGGAACTGTGGACCATATTTGGAGCCTCCCAGCTAAATTCAGACGTTTGAAGCCCAGAGGGGAAAAAAAGTCTCAAGCGTTCAAATTAAGCCCACGTTGGAAGTTTGCAGGCATCATAGTTGAAAATTTACATCTGTAACTTACACATGGAGGGAAATGAGGCTGGCAAATATTTATACTAACAGACTCCACATTTCATGTCTCTTCTAGAGCTCTCCCAGCTGCGACTGGCTAAGACTAATTTTGCATCCTAGAAATCTTGAGATATTTCAGAACCACAAAAGGAAGCCTTCCAGGGAAGAGGGCTGGGCCGGGCTGAAAGGATTTCTAGCGCTAGCTGGTCCACAAAAAAGGCTGCAGGAGTCTTCTCTCTTTTAAGTGAGAAAGGTAAAAGGGGAACCACTGGAAGGAGGTTGGATTTGTAAAGCCTTTTCAAACAGGAAATCCCAATCCGGGAAGGGAAAGCCCGTCAGCCTTTTAATTTCCTGGCAGTGGCGGGAGTTAGCCAGGTCCTTGGTGCTTCAAGAGCTGATAGCTAGGGCAAAGTTACTGAGCGCAACAAGAACAGTTCAGCTGCTCCCCGCCGTGTAGGGAGCTGGCGAAACAGAGGGTCGAAATGATCCCAGCACTTGAAGCTGCCATCACTAAGAGCAAAGAGACCACCACATCGTCTACTATAGCTGAATCGCCAGCAGAGGCTCTTGGTGAGAATCTCGGTCCCGAGGCTCACCCAGCAGCCTCACTCTGGGAACAAAGTACAGCTAGAAACCTAATTCAGAAAAGTTCTCTAGGAGTCCCGTACTCCGCGGGATCCAGCTGTGGACTTTCTCTTTCCCCAGGGTCCAGATTTTTTGCCTAAGAAATCTAGAGCTTCTGCGAAAGTTGCCTCCGGGACCCTTAATTAATCCCTGCTTTTTCGCCGCAACCATTGTGGAGGCGTCACCCTTACTGGGTACCCCCTCCCCACGAATCCTCCTCTTCATATCGTCATGCACAACGGGGGACAGAGTACCCTAGGATTGTACGGTTCCGGCTTTACCGACCCCTGCCCGGGCTTTTGTCCCTACAGTCAGCAAGGGAAGCAAAGAAAATCTGCGCCCAGGGCGCACTCACCCGCTCATCTTTCTCTGGAGCCGCAGCTCTATTCGCGAATTCCGCTGCCCTTGGCCTGGCCCTCGCCCCTGTCCTCCCTCCCTGGGGTTCTAGTCCGGGTCCCCGCAGGCACCGCCGCCACCGCAGTCTCCACAGTCTTGCAGCCAGCCAGTCCCAGCCGCCGCGCAAGGCGCACTCCAGGCGCCCCTCCCGGTGGGAGCGGCCACCGCCTCCTCTCCGCCCCCGACCTCCGCAGCGCGACCGGCGGGTACCAACCCGGCTGCGGGGGAGGCTATGTTCCCAAGCAGCCGCCAGGGTGCGCAAAAGCAACTCAGCTTGCTCCTCCAAGCCCACTGCAGCCCCCTACTCACCTAGCGAGATGAGGGGGCCGGGTGTCCGCGGCCACAAAACACACACACACTGCTTTGCACTGTGCTACTCTGAGTAGCGCCCCTCGGGCTGCGATAGTGGACTCCGCGAAGCTGGGTCCTGCTCCGGACCCCCTTCCAAAGCACCGCAGCGGGTCCTCGGAGTTCCAGCTGGGAAGTCCTGTAGCCTTCGGGCTCTTAGGCAGCTAAATTGCAGCTGCTTCTACTGCTGCTGGAGTGGCCTGGCTACTTGTCACATCAGCGGGCTCTACTTTCTCAAAGCTGTGTCGCAACCATGTAGTAGAATCCTTTGTGATTGGCTTATTTATTTATGTGTTTATTTATTTTTAAGATGATGGAAATGGACGGGAAGACACACGTCCTCGGATGGGTGGTGATTTCCTCCCGGTGAAGTTTCTGCTATGGGAAACTCCAGGTGACCACACCTCTGCCACACACTGTTCTCCCCGGGGCAGGTTTACCTGATGCGTCAGGAAAGCAGCCCTGCCAAACAGCAAAGGAACAGCCTGGGGTCAGGGCAGGAGTCGGGAGACTAAGACTCCATGATAGTGATTTGGTATGGTTGTCACAAATGGTTCTGTGTTTTCCCTGTACTTAACATAACCTATGAAAACTGTACTAATGTGAACTTTTTCACCATTGCTTCCCTGGGAGGCTACAAAATGGACTGGGGACACCCACAGTCCATCTTAACGTGCACAAATGTAGCTCTTTGCAAAGTTCTGGCCCACTGGGGTTAAAACGATGAAAAACAACAACCCTGGAGGAACTCACAGGATAAGGAAAGTGCAAGGACCGGCAAGTTCTTTAATTAATAACAGTGTAGCCTGGGCAAGCTGTTTTAGCTACCAGGTAGGATGTCTCCAAGGCTGTAGCATAGCAACAGAGATACAGGTGGTGTTAGTGCCCTGAGGCAGTTAATCACCCTCTGCTTCATCTGTGCAAAATGCCTGGAGCTGTGAGTACACTCACTTAAAATGTTTGTTTAAAAATGTTTCATTTGTATAAGTAGAAGTCTGACTTTTTAAATTAAATATATTTTACTACTTATGTGTTTGTGTGGTTTTGTGCATGTATGTGCACATGAATGCAGGTGAGGGGGCACGGGGGTGGGGGTGGAGAAACGGTTATGAGCCACGAGATGTTGGTTTTGACACCCAGACTCGGATCCTCTACAAGAGCCGTCCATCTCTTACCACTGAACCCAGTAGGATTTACCCCACAGTAATAAATTCACACGAGTTACACACCTGCCCTTTCCCCTCATCTCTATCGACTTAAAATCACTTCTCCATCTCAATAAAAGTAAATACATCCTTGACACTGCTTACCTTCCCATTCACTTCCTGCTTAACTATAACAAGACACCTTTTAAGAATTAAGAAAACGTCGGCTCCACTTTCTTCCTTCTCATCTGTTCCAGTCAGAAGTTGCCTTTGTTGTGTCCCCTTGAACTTGAACCATACACCACAAAGATTGCTCCTTCCCAGGTATGGTGGTGCATGACAGTAATCCCAGTACTTGGGAAACTAATGCAAGAGGACTATGAGTTCCAGGCACGTTGGGCCTCATAACAAGCTGGGACCAGCATGAAATATGCAGTGAAGAGCTGACTCAAAACACCACACACTGATTGCTGAAATTCATATATAGTAGTTTATCCAAAATTATAAATTTATCTACCTTAAAATCCAGCTATACCATTCCTGAGCATATACCCAAAAGATATTCAACCATTCCACAAGGACTCTTGCTCAATTATTTTCATAGCAGCATTATTTATAATAGTCAGCAACTGGAAACAACCTAGATATCCTCAACCAATGAATGAATAAAGAAAACGTGGTACATTTACATAGTGGAGTCTTACTCAGCTGTTAAAAAGTGATACTGTGAAATTTGCAGGCAAATGGAACTAGAAAAAAAATTATCCTGAGTGTGGAAACCCAGAAAGACAAACATGGCGTGTACTCACTCATAAGTGGGTGTGAGGTGTAAAGAAAATGGTAATCAAGCTGCAGTCCACAGTCCCAGAGAGGTAAAATGGAAGGTGCTGTTGGGTGCATGGATCTCCCTGGGAAGGGGAAATAGAATAGATTTTGCTGGTGGACTGGAGGCAATTGCAGGTGGGAGGGGAATCAGTTGAGGGTGGGGTGGTCGCTGATATTTCTAGCTCTTAGGTGACTTCTAGTTTCCTTCTCCTCCTCCTTCTCCTTCTTTTCCAGCTCCTCTTCCTCCTCCTCCTTTTCCTCCTTCTTCTTCCTCAGACAGTAAGACATGGTCTCACCATATCTCACTGGATGGCCTCGGACTCACTGTGTACCCAAGCTGACCGAGGTCAGTGATCTCCCTGCCTCCACAACCCTGGGATTAAAGGTGTGTGCCACACACTGGGCTTAGGGTTTTACTTCTTAAATCTTCTATCTCCTCTCAACAGCTTGGAACTAAGCCTCCTACAAAAGGGCTTTTGGGTAGTAATTCAGATCCATAGATTTAAATTATAGAAGTCACAACATGTACTCCTGAATTATGTTAGCATCTGTATAGACTCACTGGAATTGGAGTCCCGGACAGACAGAGAGAGACTTCTAACTGCTCCTCCCCATTCTATATCACCAACACACCTAAGATGTTGTCTGATGGAGAGTTCACATGCATGAATGAATAATGGCTTTCCCAATGCTTATAGATGTTTTCTGTCTGAAATACGGTAACCAATATACCTGACCTTTATAATTATTCTGCACAGGATATGTATGCTAACACAATATGCGCAAACAAGCTATATTTAAATTGCTAGTATTCATAACTAAGAAAAAGAAATCACTGACAGTTATTAAAAAAAAAAAACAGTTACTGTATGGATCATTATCTTAAATACCTGGTGGTGTAGAGAAGTTTAAGCATGCTACTGTGTTTGCATTGTAAGGGAGAAGAGGAGCAGAAAAAGTCCCATTTGCAAGCATTTGAATGAGTAGAGGCAGAGTTTGAGGGCAGACAGCAGGGTTCTTGAGTGCTCACACCCTTAAATGCTACTGTCCAGCTCACCATTTCTCTAGTATGAATACAATCAGAGGAATGTCTGCATAGTGACTAATTCCTAATCAGTAGACAAAACTAATGTTCACTGTCCTGCCATCTCTGATAGTAACTACATTCCTCAAAGGACAAGGGGTCATTTTATTCATATTTATGTGACTCACACTTTAGGACTTGGGAGAAAGAAAAAGGGGCTATCAGAAAGTACTTATTTAATGTGACTTTTAAAGTCACTAAATGCAGCAGAACTTCTCTTGATAAGTCATGTGGCTTTCCCTCTGTTTCATAATATTAGGGCAACCTGAAGACAGAACAGATCCACCTAAAGGTACAAGTGTTAAATTAAATTAAATGTTAAAAGGAGGCCTTTAATGTCTTAACACACGAGGTAGGGTCACTCAATAAATAACTACTGCGAACAGTAGTATCAGATTTATTTTTAGTTATGATGTTTTAAAAGCACGGGTTAAATGATAGAAAGACCTAAGCTCTTGCCTTTTACTTTTTAATTTAATGTAATGTAATATTTTATATTTACCTGTTCATTTTAAATAGCTCAGGATGGATGTGTAACTAAGATTGGTCTTGAACTTCTAATTCCCTCTCCTTCATCTTCTGAATACCAGGATTGCAGTCCCCCATTAGACTCACTTTATGGGATGCTGGGGATTGAACCCGGGGCTTTGTCTGTGCCAGGCAAGCACATTACCAACCGAGCTACCCCACAACCTGCCAACCTGCTTCTGAGGTTTCGTGTTTGTTTGTTTGTTTGGTTTTTAGGTTTTTTTTTGTTTGTTTTTTAAGTAAAATTCCCTCTTTCATCACAAATCAGAGCTTTACCTCCTCGTCTCTGCCATTCCTAACCATCCACTTTGGATACTGTCCCAGAAACTGCTCGGCATTCTTCCCTTCATTGCTTACCTCTCTGGGATCAAACCTATTGCAAAACTTATTCTTATTTGGCTGTGTTCCTCACCTTCTCAAGTGGGGAAAAGTAAAGTTCTCTCTCTCTCTCTCTCTCTCTCTCTCTCTCTCACACACACACACACACACACACACACACACACACACACACACAATAGCTAATATAATTCCGACAATGAAAGAATGGATTGGAGGTATCACCTTTCCTGACTTAAGCTACTTACAGAACTATAATAATAAAGATAGCATGGTATTGGCATAAATACAGGCACACTGATCGATGAAATAGAACCGAAGACCTGACATATGGACATAAGTCCACACACCCTTGAACACCTGAGTTTTAACAAAGAAGCCAAAAATATACATTGGAAAAAGGCAGCCTCTTCAACAAATGGTGCTGGCCAACCCAGATATCTGTAGATAGAAAAATATGCAAATAGATCTAACCTATTACTCTATACAAAAATCAACTACAAATGGATCAAAGCCCTCAACATAAGACTTGTTAGTACAAATCTTATAGGAAAGAAATGGGGAATGTGCTTAAATTCATTGACACAGAAAAGGACTTTGTGAACCCTGACATCACAGACATTAAAGATCAATAATTAATAAATGGGATCTTATAAAAGTGAAATGCCTTTGTATAGCTAAGGATACTGCCATTCAAGTGAGAGGGCAACCTATAGAATAGAGAAAAAAGAAACCTTTACCAACTCTACATCTGACAGAGGGTTAGTATGTGGAATATATAAAGAACTAAAACAAACCAACAACTGAATACCAAGAAAACAAATAACCAAATTACAAATGGACTACAGATCTAAAGAGAGATCTTTCAAAAGAAAAGACATGAATGACTGAGGAAAACTTAAGAAGTGTTCAATATCTCCAACCATGAGGGAAACAAAAGGTAAAAGTACTTAGAGATTTCAACTTATTTCAGTCAGAGTGGCCAAGACCGGTAAAACAAATAACAGCACTGTAACAGCACTGTGTTTGCTGAAGATGGGGGTAACACTTATTGACTCCTGATGGGAGTGCAAACTGATGTGTTCACTATGAAAATCAATAAAGAAGTTCCTCAAAAAGCTGAAAATTGGTTTACCACAAGACCCAGTTAAACCATTTTTGGGCATTTAACAAAGGACTCTCCATCTTACTATAGAGAAACTTGCTTATCCATGTTCATCACTGTTCTATTCAAAAAGCTGAAACTGGAAACAGTCTAGATGTCCATCAGAACAAAGGACTCTCCATCTTACTACAGAGAAACTTGCTTATCCATGTTCATCACTGTTCTATTAAAAAAGCTGAAATTGGAAACAGTCTAGATGTCCATCAGCTGATGTACAGGTGATGAAAATGTAGCACATTTACACAATGGGATTATTTAGGTATTAATAAAAATGTAATTATAAAATTTGGGGTAGATAAATGGGGCTAGAAATGATCAAAATGAGTGAGGTAACATGGACCCAGAAAGATAAGCACCTGTGTTTTCTCTTCTATATAGATGCTAGCTTTCATGCTTTAGATATATGTATTGTATTTTGAATATCCACAGAAGTTAGGTAGCTAGTAAGGGACCAAAGAGGAGGAGTGGGAAAATAGAGTATAGGGTTACAAAGAGATAAAAGGGAAATCGAACAGGAGACCCAAGTGGAGTAGGGGATGATAGAGAAAGGTAGAGGAGGAAAATGGAGGAGAATGATTAGTACTAAAGATTTGTCGCAAAGACTCCTATTGTAAAAAAAAAAAAACAACTTTCTAAAATATATATAAAGAGAGTTTAGTAGGGAGTTAATCGTATAGCAGGGAAGAAAATATCCCAACTAGACACCATATAAAGAAATACCCCAGTTCCATCCTTTTGAGTTCTCGGCCGTATTTTCCCCTTCCAAACATTAAAGGCTATTGTCAATACTATTGGTTTTCCCCCACAGCCTGATTGTTAGACGGTACTGCTTAGACAATACTTAGAAATTGGGCTGGTCCTCTACTAGAGGCTTCACCCCTACTGACTGAGGCTTCACCTCTACAGACTATTGTTCATAGAGCTGGAAGGTACTATATGTGCTACTAGTGGATAAAAGTAATCACCAGTGTCACCCAGCTACAAACCCTGTGAATTATAATAGCATCTTGCCTGTAAGATATGCCAGTCTTTCCTCCTTTTTTTTTCTTAAAAAAAAAAAAGCTGTCATCTATTTTCACATGGGAGTTGAAATCATTGCAAAGGAGAATTACATATGACTATTGTAATAGTGGTCATATCTTACATAATGGTGGTAATTTGTACCACATAAGAATGGCATAAATATTATGAAGCCATCTAACCATATTTCGATTGGATTTAATGTATTCTTCATGAGATGGAAACCATACCTAACACAGTTAATGAGCCTTGCAATATTGGTCATGGACCCTAGGGGAAAACCTACTATTATTATTCTGGTAAATGGACATAGCACTAAAATGACTTCTAATGACATATTGCTATGCCTATAAAACAGTGTATCATTCAGTTATCGTCAGAGACACCTATTTAATTAACACAAAGACCACAACTGAATAACATGAAGAGAGTGATAGACTTTGGACCACTCAGTCGTAAATAGATTGTAAAGGCCAGAGTTGGTAGATGAATCCCATAAACAGTGTCTTCCAGACACAGCAGAGCTGACATACATATGAACTCAGAGAGACTGAGATAGCACACACAAGATCCACACCAGTTCAAGCCAGATGATATCCTACCAGGAAGAAAATGGAGCAGGCACAATGTCCCACCCTTAGTTGAGAAGCTCTTTGCAATGGATAGCTGCTGAGAGGGGAAATCATTTCCACTAGAGGAATGACAATTGGTGTATCAACAATACTCTAGGACATGCCCCAATTCAGGCGTTGGTAACCAACACAAATCCAACTTGATGTTTTTTGTGTATTTTTTTTTTTTTTGTTTTTTGTATTGTAGATGTGGGCTAGGAAGATTTGTAAGGAATTAAAAAAGGGAAATATTATATTAAAAATAGATTGTAGAAAATTCTCAAAAATAATAAAAAATTATATATGGGTTAGTCTATTTGGATATTAAAATATTCAATTATATTATTGTTGTTGACATAATCTCATGTAGTCTAGACTGTCTTCAAGTTCATGATCCTCCTGCTGTAGCCTTCCAAAGCTGGTACGAGAGACATGCAAGCCACTTAGAAATGCCTGAAATAATTGTGTGATTGTTTCTTGTCATTTACAAAGACTATTTGGATCTGATTGGAATTTTATATATTGAATTAGTCTACCTCTTTGTTTCTCTGCAGTGAGAGCTACCAAATCTTCACAGCCTTTATTTAGCCCCCAATATTACAATTTATAGTAATTGTCTGGACTGCTGTCTCCAGTTATTACAAGTATGTAACGATTTGTGAAACTTTTCAGAGTGCTGTAGAAAGACAATTGATTTGGAGGCAGGCAGGCCTAGGTTTAAACCATGACTTGTTACTAGCCATGCAATTTGAATGCGTTGTTTACCCTCAGGGAGAAATAAATGGCTATTCTGAAAAGCTCATACTGTCTACTAAGATGATAATGTCTGGACCAGTCCACCCCTCCCAAAAATAGACAGCACAAAGGGGGCAATCAAAAGAAAAGTTTGCAGTCACCTCTGTGGAGTTGTTGCTAATGGCATCGATTATTATGCTGTACATTGTCCTGGGTAAACTGAGTGCCATATCATATTTTCCTTCTAGAACTTAGTGCAAGGACAATTGGTCTCTCTCTTTAAAATGTATGTACTTTCATTTCTTAGAAAAGTGTCACCCATTTTCACACACAGACTTGCAACCATTCATAAGGAGAATTACATAAGCCAATGAATGATTCTTTTCATATCCTGGTTTTCAGGAAACCCATGGGCAATCTTCTATCAAGTTGTTATAATAATAGCAAAATTTTATTTTTTTCTACTACCTTTTCTGTGTCTTTGATGTCTTTTTATTCCAACAACTTTATTGGATATCTAGATTTTTGACTTTATGATCGCAATACATACTTAAATGTATTTATAATAGTATTATAAATAAATACTCTTAATAACATATTAGTTACTTAGGTTAACACCAGAAAATTAACCCAAATTAAAACAGAGTAAGCTTAATCTCCCAAGGTTACAGAAAGACAAATGCTCTATTTGGGGAGGGTTTTGTTTTGGGGGGGTTGTGGGTTTTTTTTGACAGGGTTTTCTCTGTGTAGCCCTGGCTGTCCTGGAACTCACTCTGTAGATCAGGGTGGCCTCAGCCTCAGAGATCCACCTGTCTCTGCCTTCTGAGTGCTGAAATAAAAGCATGTACCATCACTATCTGATTAAATGCCTCATTTTGTTTGTTTGTTTAATCTCTTTGGCACATCAGATAACCATCCCCAAAGTGATGCCTTAGGTTTAAGCTATTACAAAATTTGTCTTCTAATTAAAGGGATGATCTAAAATCCATTTGCCCTGATGAACTTGTGCATCTAAGTGGTTTATTTTGTGTGTCTTGATCTCATTTTTTTCTCTTTTTTTAATGTAGTAGTCAGGCTGGAAAAGGATGCACTGTGTGTGTGTGTGTGTGTGTGTGTGTGTGTGTGTGTGTGTGCACTGATAATGTGTCCCAGCTGCATTTACTCTGGCTCACTTTTCTAATCATAATCACTTTTCATGCACGAAGTGCTTAAAACAAAGAGTTGAGTTTTTCTATGTTATCTTTTTATTACAGGAAATAGAGCTTTGTGCTCCTTGCTATTATAGAGAGGACAAGTTCTCAACTGTCTTATGGTCTTCATTCTTCCTGCCATCTGTCGAGTTCTCTGATACCATGGTTCCAAGTTCATCTGTAATCACACATGTAATGTACTGAAGACTTCTGATAGCTCAGAAGAGGGAACCATGAGAAATGTCAAAAGAAAGTCAACTTGACTGAGGACCTCCCTGCTCTATTAGGTGTGTTCCGAAGTGTGGATGATGACATGTCTCTCCATAGGGGTTTCACTGACTAGCATATAACTATAACAGGGTTTAAATCATGGTACAAATGAGAATAGATAGCAGAGTTTCTGTAGCTGATGAATTCATCAGAGAAGACAGTACATTTGACCTTTATATCATAGGAAAAAGGCTTTCCACACAGAACACTGTGTGAGCAATACAGGAAGACACTATGTCCCAGAGAATGTGGAGATATGGTGAGTAAGAGAAAAGAATGCATATGAAGAGGGAGAGGGAGGTAAGGTCTAAGAAGCTGGGGCCAGATTTGAGAGTGGGGGTTGTGGAGACATAGAGTTGAATTTCAGACTTCATATCTAATATCACTTAAATTATATCATTTCCTTGTTCTAAGTTGTTCTAAGTTTTTCCTTGCCTGACAAACACAGGAAGAAACAGTGACTGTAGGAAATAGAATGTGATTATACAGAGGGAGGATGCAAGAGAAAGATGAGCTCCAGCTACAAAATTTATACTCCAATAAATCCCTAGAGATGCTATTTCCCATGTTAAATTGGAGGTGTTTCCGTTGTCAAGGATGCTCAACTAAACATTCTCAGATTCAGTTTGGACACCGAAATCTCTTCCATTTCTCACTGCCATCTTATTTTTTTCATGTTATACCTACTCCATAGTTAGAGATCTTAAAGTGCAGAAATACGCATGAAACAGGTTTTATACTGCCATACTAAGCTCTGTAGAAATTATGTCATAAGTCTGATTGCATTGTTGGATCAAGTGTTAGTGTGGTAATTTGAAAGTAAATGTCCCCCTTAGGCCCATAGAGAGGGACCACAGTTAGGAGCCATGGCCTTGTTGGAGGAAGTGTGGGTAGGCTTTGAGATTTCAAATGATCCAACCAGGCCCACTGTCTCTCTCTTCCTGTTGTCTACAGATTCAGATAGAGAATTCTCTGCTACCTCTCCAGCACCAGGTCTGTCTAAATGCTGACATGCTTCTTCATGAAAATAGACAAAACTTCTGAAATTGTAAGCAAGCTTCAATGAAATGTTTTTCTTTACAAGAGTTGTGGTCATGGTGTCTCTTCACAGCAATAGAAACCCTAAATAAGACAGCTGGGCTGGAAATGGTACTGATGTACCCAACTGTGTCCCCAGAGTCTCTGGGCTGCTTGGCTGACCATTTTCAAATGTCCCACTTTAGAGGGATACTTTCATTGTTTTACTCAAGAGATTCAGATAGCCAGCCACTTATTTAAACCAACTTTATATGGCCTAGGTTTGAATAGAGATTAAATTTTAGTGCCCATTGTGTGTCAATGAATTAAAGAATTGATTTGGAGACTGACAATGTTGTGTATGACTGCTACTACATTTTTATACTTACTTGAATTTCTATCTATTCTCAAGAGCAAGAATTTCTGTAAGTTATAAGTGATCCCTGAATAAGATGATTGAAATACATTTGTTATGTTAAAATAAAAACACACACATATACACACAAACATAAATGAACTAAAGCCCTTTATAAGATATTCTATTATTTCTGATTTCCAGAAATGAATTTCTTAACTATCAGTATTATAGTTATAAGAGTGACATAATTTCTACAGAGGCTGGCATTATGGTATGAAACTGTAATCCCAGCATGGAGGAGACTGAGGAAGGACAACATGAGTTCTGGGTTAACTTGCATGACATAGTGAGACCCTATCTCACCAAATAAAACAGCCCCACCCCTCCAAAAAGCCCAGAAGGCATCTCTAGAACTTTAACATAATTATAGAAATAAACTAAACCTTAATTGTTAATATTAGTATTACCAGAAGTCTCACATTTCATGTGCAAGAGGAAAGTTACAGACATTCAAGTGAATTTGCTATTCAAGCAGCCTATATGAATATGTCTAAATAGTGCATTTCTTTTCTACACTAGGATTACAAGAAAGTTTCCTGGGGATCTATTTTCTCTAAAGGCCAAATCATAGATAAGGTCTGAGGACCTCCTCTATTGCATTTCACCTCCACAAATGAAGTGCTAAAGGAAAACCACATAGGAAGTCTCACTTTCCAAGTCTCTTGGGTGTTAATGAGGAATCAACAATGTTCTTAGGGGGTTTAGTGTTTCCTTGCTGAAGAAAGCTGCTTTGGACCCACATCCAAAGGCTATGAAAGTGACTGTCCATGTGGAAAATTCCTTACAAGGCAGTTTTGAGGGGTCCATATCCATGGAGTGTAATGTTACCCATGACAAATAATTCACTGACAATTACTTCCCAAAAGAAAGTTGTAGCTTTCATGCGCCATTAGCATTTCTTGCAAAACGTTCAGTGACTTTGCAAATAGTGAATACTGTGGTCTGTTGGAGGTATCAATCCCTTCTTTTTCACTCAAATCCCACAGTCCCTAGTACAGAAAAAAAGGATGGCAGGGGTGCATTTGGAGGACATCCTTTGGGCATAATGGACCACACAAATGTAGATCATTATCACCCTCCAAAGACCCACCCTCATCCTTCTTTATTGTGTTCTACAATTAATTTATTGAAGACTAGCCACTTATCTAGTCACCCAACTCCTTAACCTGGAAAAGGTCTTCATTCTTTCTAACCCTTGGTAACAATTCATTGATAAATCACATCACTTCTATGACTTATTTACATTCAATCCTTTGTTTGCTTAGCAGCTTTGGGGCCAGAGTTTCACACATAGTAGCCAAGTATTCTATCATCAAGCCACACTTCTCAGTTTTACCTAAGTATATGTCATCTGTATTCTTCTGTTCATCTCAGTTGCTTCATTTATCAGTTTTTTAAAACTCCCATTTCTTGAGATCTCTAGGATAATCATAAAAGGGAAGGGGCAATGGAGCCTCATCTGGCCAGGGGACAAATAGACAGTGGATATTGTCAAATGGAAGACTCAGCAAATCAGGGGAAGATGTAAGAATCTGAAGGGGAAGCTACAATCCACAAGTTGGGAAAAAGACTGGATGTATCAAACCTGAGATGCTGTGCCTTTGTTCTTAGATATAAGCAAGTATGGGGGATTGCTAAGGAATTACTCAGTTGGTTTGTTTATCTTTAAAACTACATATATTGGAGCCAAAGAGATGGCTCAGTGTTAGGAACATTTGTTATTTCAAATGACCCAGGTTTGAGTCCCATCACACATGGCAGCTCATACCTTTAGTTCTGGGGGAATCTAGCATTCTCTTCTGACCTCTGGCAATGGGCATACAAAAGGTGCACAGACATACATGCAAACCAAACACTCATATACATAAAATAAATCTTTAAACATTGCATGTATTTGTCTATGTGCTATGCAAACATGTACACTGTAGGACATGAACACACATGTGAAAGTGTGAAAGTCAGAGGAAAAGTTACATGAGTTTTTCTTTCTACCATGTGGGTCCTAGGGATGAAACACAAGTCTTCAGGCTTGCCAGCAGATGCTTTTATGAACTGAGTCATAGAAAATCTACTAGTTCATTTTTTGAAGCTTGAGTTTATTGTTAGATGTCAAGTCTTAGGAGGCAGAGATAGCCAAGCACTGGAATGATAATTCCCTAAATGAAGTTTCTAATCTCAATACTACCGATTAAAAAATTGAATTATTTTATTAATTTCCTTCCCTCTCCAAAAAACTCCAGCTTTGCAAGGTTGGGGATCTAATTCACCTCTATATGACCACGCAGTGACTCAGATATGACATAAACATTGTAGCATGATGTAAAATGAGTGATTATATAAATTGGTCTTCCACAGTGGAAATCTAATCTTATTACTGCAGCTATGGAAGTTTTCAGAGGCCTTTTCTGCCCAGTTAGATTTGAGGCAAAATAAATTAAGACTCCTTAGTGTAGCATGAGAGTGAGGGCATGAATGCAAGCCTTCTGGTTACTTCAGGCTATATCCTCCCTGACAGATTGCCTGAATATTCTGTCTTTCCTTCCTACAAGGATGAACTCTACCTTCAGAGTAAATTGTTTATGTGTATCCCACTACATCTTCAGAATCAGTTTACCCAATTTTTAGTCATTTGAAGAGCCATCTTCTTCAGAAGTGTTTTCCAGCTCCATGTCTGGTCTTGGCTATGTAGCAAAGTATCAAAGTATTTCATACTGCCATTTTGTGACCTTTCTCTTTTATCTTATGTCTTAAGATACACATTCCCTACAAATTATAGACTTGCAAACTCTCACAAAAGAGTAAGAGGATTCCTTTGTTTATACAGAAATGCAGTGAGGAAGGGAGGGAGGGAGAGAGAGAGAGAGGGGGAGAGAGAGGAAGGAGGGAGGGAGGGAGGGATGGAGGGAACAACAAAGGAAGAGTGGGTATGAATCTGCTTGCTTTTATTTTCTTTTTCTGACAAATCTTAGCACAGAAGCTTTCCATATGACTCTTTGATTCTAGAACTATGTAGACTGACTAAGTGAAATGCTAGATTTCCTTTGAAATCAGTTTTTTAACACAAAGGGACTCTGAAGTGCATAGACAATCTCAGGGGACACATGAACTACCCACTGTATCTCCAAGTCCTGTGGTTTCTTGATCACGTAATACAGAATAAAATTAATGAAGAACATACATATTTTATGAGTCCATTTGTTGTTCTTTTTGAATAGTGGGAAATAGTTTATGAGGATTTCAACCAGTACCATAAGCCTTGTGAGCTGGGATGAGTTGAGTACAGCCTGGTCCTGCCTGAGAGGAAACAACAGTGTTCTCTTAGAGCCAATTTTTGATGCCTTTCTCTGTACAACCCACGGCATGCCTTATTGTGTGAATGTTGATTTAAAAGGACTGGTGGATGTCAGGATATTATTATCTCTTTACAGTAGCTACTTGGATTTAAACTGATCTTCAACATGGTTTTGATGAAGTAGGGAACTGACTCATGAAACAGCATCTAACTAAAGAAAAATGTGGGATTGTCTGCCTCAGGCCATCTTCCATCTTTCTTGTACTTGTTAGATTCTTACATTTACACTTGAGGATGAGATTTTCTCTAGTGGGCCCATATATTTGAACCCATGGTCCACAGTTGGTGGCACTGTTTGGGAGGTTTAGGAGATGTGGTCTTCTTGGATACTTATGTCATAGCCAGGGTGGGGAGTCCTTTTAAAGACTTAAATCTCTTCTAGCTTGCTTTCTCTGCTTTGTGCTTGCAGTTTAAGATGTGAGTTCTCAGCTTCTGCTCGAGCTATCAAACCTAATGTTTTCTGCCATGATGGACTCTTCTCCCTCTGGAATCATATGTACAAATAAACTCTTTTTCTCTAGCAGTTGCCTTGGTGATGGTGTTTTGCCATAGAAATAGACAAGTAAGTAACATACAGTTCAATGCTAACGTGTTAATAAATCAAGAGAAACATTGAAGAATTATGTATACACTAAGAGAGTTCTTACCAAAGTGATGTAGGTCACCAGCTCCATCATCCTTGGGCTCCTCTCTTGGTTCATCTTCTTCTTCCATCAGGATCTTCTCATGATTCTCAGAGGAGACCTTGGGATCCATGCCAACCTGTTCTCACCAAGAAAAAAAAATAGATTCTACAACTGAAAAGTTGAAAGCTGAAGTGGCCTATGAAAACTGAAAGTCACCATTGTTTCATTTGTGAAACCCAGATGTTGAGCATCTGGGAAACACTAACTGCTGTTGGGGTTGAAAAAAGCAGACATCCTGGAGTCAACATAGTATCTTATCACCGACTCTCCTTAAGAACATCAACACTTTAACATCAGCCTCATCACCATTAAGAAAGGCACATGTATTGGGTAGAGTAGTTATCTTCCTTTTAAAAAGTGGATAGCAACAGACAGATACATAGCTCTATTTTATCCATTAGGGCTACATTAAAAAAAAATTCCTGCAGAGAGGGAAGGGAACTTGAATAAGGATATACAGGGATGGGAAAAAAAAATTCAGAGGGAAAGCTGAACACAAAGTAAATTATGTGTAGCAATCTTATTTGCATTATCACCCTTGATAAGTCATGCTTATGATTTTTATCTTCTTTATAGTTATTGTTAACTTTTCAGCATTTTAAATTCATTTTACTGTTTTTTTGATAAATACAAAATAAATAAAGAAAAAAAAAATTCCTGCGGAAACCGGAAACTATAGATACTACCAACACCTGTATATGGCATGTGCTCCCCTTTACATTCATGTCAATAATCAAATTTGATTTTTAAGTTACTAAAAGATTAACAGTAACTATTAATAAAATTATTAGTAATTTAAATATTAAAGTAATAATATAAAAATAATATAATGTATTTAAAAATATGTATTTTTTTCCTTCTATTCTCCCAGAGAAATTTATTGTAGATCTTAGCATCTTTACCACCCTGATTTTAATTTTACCTTTCTCTTACTAGGTTAAAATTTTTACCCACCTACAAGAAACCAAAATTTCTCTTGGAATAGCATAATTACCTCACCCATTTTGGGATGTTTTTCTCATCATGTTTAAGCATTCCTCACACAAATGACATATGGAGGAAGAGTTAATTCTGACTCATGGTTCTGGAGATCCTGTTCATCATGACCTGAGGAGGCATGGAAGCAGGACCAGATCATGGCAAGAGTAGTCAGAGTAAATGGTAGCTTTCAGCAAAAAAAGGAAACTGGGCTTGAAGCCCAGATGAGCTGGAAGGCTTAGGCTTTGACCCTAATGGCCTATGGCTACCAGCTAGGTCCCAAGTCCTAAAGGTTTCTTTTAGGAACATAGCCACCATCTGGGGACTAGTTGGTCAATCCAAAGCCCTGTAGAAATATTTCATACTCAGACAATTGCTAATCTTATCTCCTTAGACTATCAGTAAACAAAATGAGAAGTACTAAAATATACCAAAAACACCAACCTGATAACTAAGAAAGCTACTAAGTGATTGCTGGAGGATGTGGATGCTCTGGACAAAGGGTTCATCTCAAAGGCAAGATGAAATTTGATGGATGAGATTTAATAATGCTAGTCAGAAGGGAGTGAAATTCAAAATATATGAGTTGTTTGTCAGTCGAGTTTTCCAATTAATATTTTCATACCACACTTACTATGAGTTACAAAAACCATGGGAATTGAAAACTTGCATAAAAGTAAAATAATGGAGTGAACAATCATTAGGCCAAGTTTCTTGGGTTAGATGTTGCTTTTCTTTCTATTTTTCATTGTATATTTACCATTCAGCACTCATCCTCTTAGGTATTTTGTGTTGCTGTGTCTTTTAGCTTTTGCAAAAATTGATGTTTCCGAGAAAGAAACCAACATCCTTGTTCTAAAGGACTTCCTGAGAAACCCATGACTCTCAGGCAGGATTCTTGTAACTTTTACATGTCCAGCATTCTCCTTAGACTAGGAGAGATGGAGTAATTCCATTATCACATAATGGCTCTCACTTTTTATGCACACACTGTGCTAAATAATTTCTCATTTTAATTCCATAATGACACTATAGGCTAAGCATTATCATTTACATTTACATGAAGAGATAGTGGAAAACTAACAGAGTTGTCAAAAATTGCAGAACCAGAAATATACATTATTTCATAAAGTTGAATACCTACTTCCAAATCACAGGCTGAAAAAGTACCAAATTTGATTTAAATTGTTCTTGATATATCAAGTAGGACTAATTTTTATTGGTGGCTGAGCTGTACACAGAAAATTAAATTAAAAAATCTATGATTTTCAGAGTCAAGAAACTAAAAAAATGAAATCTGGGTATTTATTTAAGAAACAAGATTTGTGGAGATAGAGATTTGGCTCTGTGGTTAAGACTGTGCATTGCGTTTGCAGAGGGACCCACACTTTCTTCTCAGGACCCATTTCATTGGGCTCACAACTAACAATTGACTACTTGTAATTCCAGCTTCACAGGAATCCATTAAGTTTGATTTCCACGAGCACCTACACTTGTTCACTCACATATGCAAGGGCACACACACACATACACACACACACACACACACACACACACATACATACACTTAAAAATATTTTTTCCTAAAAAAGAAAACAAGTAATAGACTGAGATATATGGGAACTAAAACTCATTAAGACAGTATAATGTATGATTTATTGATACTGGTACGAGGGCATAGAGCAAAGTTATTTTGAAATTTGGCTAAAAAATGGATAAGGGGACCGTTATCAGAACAGAAAAATATGGGAAATGAAACTTTGGGCCTACTTAGCTTTAATACATCTGCAGGATGAAGTAAGGAGTAAGGGCAGTGATTAAAGATGTGCATCTGGCGGTTGCACATCTTTACAAGGACAAATCTTCCTCCGAAAGTCCATCAGGCTGAGGACTCTTACAGGAGACAAATGCTGACCTATAAACTTCTTTCTACACATGTTGTTGAAAAGAAATGTGAAGAACCCTTGTCATGCAAACAATTCCATTAAGAAAGGGAAAAAGACAGCATCAGAAGAAAATATTGGCAAATCACACGTCTAGTAGAAGATCTGAATGCATACTATTCCAAGAACTCTTTGTTGTTCAAGACAGGGTTTCTCTGTGTAGCTCTGACTGTCCTTGATTTTGCTCTGTAGACCAGCCTGCCCTAGGACTCAGGAATTCACCTGCCTTTGCCTCCCTACTGCTGGGATTAAGCTATACAATACTATTGCCTGATATAAGAACTCTTAAAATCAAAACTCTTTAAATGTTTTGACTAGCATATTTTTTAAAGGAAAATGTATAGATATCAAGAAGCACAGAAAGAAATGATAGATATTATGATCCATAAGGGAAATGCATGCCAGTATGTAATATAATACCACCTCACACACAGCATGATTGCTATAAGGAAAAAGTGTTGGAGGAGATGAGAACAAATTAGGACACTCATATGTCCCTTGTGTGAATGTAAAGTGTGGATATTTATAGTAGAATGTCAGCTCTTCGTCTTGGGCATCAATTATCAACAGTTCCTGCGCCACTACCTGGAGAACTACCGGATCGCCCCTGGCCGGATCCAGGACCTGGCAGAGGCGTTTCGTGGAGGTCTGCAGAGCCAGGGAAGCAGCCTTCGACATAGAGTACCTGCGCAACCCTCTGAAGGTGGATTTTGACATTTTAACGTTTACCACAGCCCTGACTGCGTTGAAGGTGATCAGTCCTCTCATAGAAGAACTGGGTTGCGATAAATTCATCCACAGAGAGTGAGGAGTCGGGCGAGGGTGGGCACGGCACCAAGACCTCCGCATCCAAGTCAAACCCCATCCTGCAATTTGGTCTTCAGAAGTCAAAAGGATCTTGAAAATAAGGCAGTGCATCGGTGGAGAAGGAAAATGTCTAAAGCATCTTTAGACTCCTGTAACATTTCTTGAGTTTATGATTGATTGAGATTTCTTGTGTTACAGAAAAATGCCCATCCACGTGGCTTCGTTAATAAGTAAAGGATGGTTTTGTAAAATTTTTGAGACTTGAAAGAAAACTGCCAGTAGTAGATTGCCCACGATGAAGAGTTAAAAACTGGTTTTAGGATGAAATTTATGTCATGAACTTGACTTTTGCAGAACACGCCTTCTCTTCATGTCAGTCAACGAGTATAAGACTGATTCTGTTTTTCTGAGACTTTGGGAATGGCAAGCAACATAAATACTGTATACAGTACATGATAAATAGTGTTTTCAAACATAAAAAAAGAAGAATGTCAGCTCTTTAAAAATCTCGCATAGATGGGAAGGAGGGACGTCATGGTGGCTCAGAGTGCTTCTTGTTTTTCTAGAGAACCCAAGGTCAGTTCCCAGCATCCACCTCAAGTAGCTCACAACTACCTGTGAATTTGATGCCTTTTTCTGACCTCTGAGGACATCCGTACTCATGTGACATACACACAGACGTGCACACACACACACACACACATGCATACACACATGCACAGACACACAGAGAAATAGAATTTAAAAGGTCTACATGAAAGAGTTAAACACAGAGTTGCCATGAGGTCTGAAAATTCCATTCCTATGTTCACACTCAGAAGAAATGTAACACACTATATAACACCTTGGACGCAAATGTTACTCTCATTACTCATAATGGCTAAATTGTGCAGGCAACCCAGATGTCATTCATTGCATAGTTATAAATAAGTCAAATATCATTTATCTGTGAAGCAGGACATTGTCAGCCAGAATGACACAATGTCAGATCATGGCTGAATCTTGAACAAATGATGTTAAGTGAAAGGAGACAGTAAAGAATGCAACAAACTTTGTGATTCTGTTTTTTTCAGTTAGTTTTTAAAGCATTTATTTATGTGTGAATGCATGTGGGTACATGTATGCCAAGGTGTGTGTATGGAAGTTAGAGGGCATCTTTTAGGTCTCAATTCTCATTTTCTATCACATGTGTCCAGGGATCAAACTCAAGACATTAGACTTGGGTACAAGAGCTTTTACCCACTAAGGTATCTCCCTGGTCCTGTGTGATTCTATTTTAAATAAGTTACAGTATAAGCAAATAAGCAGCCACAGGAAGTATACATTTTACAAAGCTGAAACTGATCCAAAATAGTCTATAAAAAAGAAGGTTGAGGCTTGAAGAAAAAAAAAATTGGCAGAGACAAGAGCTAAACAATGTCATTGATTAGATAATAGCATCAGTCATCAATTAGATACTCAAGGTCTATGGGATTTAAAGCCAGTCCTCTCCATCTCTACATAATCCTCTTTCTCATGTCTTATTATTATTATTATTATTATTATTATTATTATTAACAAATGCTTTTCATGGACATTGTTGTTCTAAAGAAAATATCAGTGAAACGAATCATATCATGTAATTTTATTTACAAGTGATCATCAAACATCACTGCAAATATTGCCTAATAATTAGATTAACTTTTAGAATATGAGAGCCATTTGTATTAGATCTGCTTTGGGGCTGGAAAGATGGCTGTATGGTCAAAAGAACTCACAGCTCTCACATAGAATTAGAGTTCAGTTTCTAATGTCCACATTGGTCCTCTCATAACTATCTCTAACTTTAGCTCCATGGATTCCAATGCTGCCTTCTGGCCTCTGTAGGCAGGAGCACACATATGCACATGCTTGAATACAAGTGCATAGACACACACAATTACAATAATAAAAAAGAGGGATCATGACAAGGTAAGATTCGCTGTTGATGTGAAAGAATGATTCAATATGACAAAAATCTATTCATCTAAAAATAAGATAAAAACATAAAGTATATAAATAATCACATAATTATCTCCAGATGTGTGTACGTGTATATATATGTATATATATGTATATATATATATATAAACTTTTTACAAACACATGACCCTGCCCCTGATAAGAAACACTCAACAGAATAAGAATTGATTGTACTTTCTAAACACAATGCCTTGGCCCAAAAATAAGCATTATGGGGAAATAGTAGAGGGATTTCCACTCAAGCTAGAAAGGAGTAGGGGTGCTCAGTACTTCTACTACTCCTGGGCATTATTCAAGAAAACAATAGGAAGAGAAAATGGTAACCGAAAAAAAATAAAAACAAAAAACAAAAAAACATGATTCAATAGATGATAGAGTTGGTTACATGGAGAACCTGAGAAAGTCAATAATAAACCAGGCAAATTGCAAGAAATGCATAAGGATTTTTTTCCTCCTGAAAATAAGCTGCACATATAAGTGTCCAAGACCCCTGCAGAC
Organism: Sigmodon hispidus; assembly: GCA_004025045.1. Classification (NCBI taxonomy): domain Eukaryota; kingdom Metazoa; phylum Chordata; class Mammalia; order Rodentia; family Cricetidae; genus Sigmodon; species Sigmodon hispidus. The sequence continues at coordinate 247,392 of PVIH01000252.1, forward strand.
TTCAGTGTGTAACCTTTTAAAGAGCACACTCCAGACAATCACAGTCGAAGGATCCAAATCGGGATATGATCCCCGACTGACTGACTTATAAAGCTCAAGTTTAATCAATTGTACCAGTCATCTCCAGTCTAGAAACACATGTTCCATTTGGATGTCGTGTTTCTTTAGCCATTTCTCAGCCTGGAGGAACACAGCATGTAGCCTCTTAAAGATTCCCCATCCTCCTTCCCTCCATTGCCGAATAAGAACTCATGGAAAACACAAACACAGAGACCACAAACAAAACCCATCTTGCCAGGATGTATAAAATGGTTAATTAGTTGATCATGGAGCAGAGCATGGAAGTGATGTCATGCTTTTATCTTATGTGAAGCATAAAAGCTTTGAAGCTAGCTATAAAGATAGGAATACATTAGTCGGTTTAATCTTCTCTGAATTCTCTTCTAAATCCAAAGCACAACTTGAACATGGATTTCCTATCTGAATCGTTTCCAAGTAAGTTTGTTCAAGAGCCTTCGTTTCCAGTAAATGCCAACCAGGCTTGCAGAGAGCAGAGCTGTCTGTTTCGTGTTACTGTGAGTTCCTTGAGGGCCAGTAACCTATGGCTTCTTGCTCAGCTGACATTTTCTAGAAACCTGCCAGACTATTACATAGAATATTTCTCTAAATGCAAAAGCCTGCACATTTTTTTTGTAATTAAACTTTTGGCAATAAAGTCATTAATTTTCATCTATATTGACTTTGAAGATTGTTTGAAATGTATTGTTCCATAAATAACTAATGTTCTCAGCCTCTGGGGATACAGGTAAAGGAGACACAACCCCCACCTTTTATTCTCAGCAGCCTGAGAAGGTCCCCTAGAGCAATGTTTCCCGACCTGTAGGTCACCACTCCTTTTACAGTCATCCCCTAAAATATTTACACTATGATTCATAACAGTAGCAAAATTACGGTTATGAAAGATCATAATTATAAAAAATAATATTATAAGGAACTGTATTAAAGGTGGCAACATTAGAGAGGTTGAGAACCACTGTCCCTAGAGTTTTAAGTACCTCAGCTCAGGCCAAACCAGGGTTCACGGCTTTGACAGTGAAAAGAATTTCAGGGAGCTAGCCAGTTTATGAAACCAAGTTAGAAATTTTATGAAAGATATTTTAATATAATCTTAAGCATGAGGCCTAAAAGAAAAAGAGGTGTACAAAGTAAGTGGGATACATTCACATGTGATCAGTGGAGAAAGGGTTGAGGTCAGTCCCACCCCATGCTATGCACATTCAAGCCTAAAGTCTAGTTCACTGCTATTTTAACATAAAATGTCTATGTATGAAATAAGTGTTAGAGCTATGTTGCAGCCTCCGCAGCAAAGACTGGTAATTGTTCTGGAGTTTTGCTTCAGTCAGGCTCTGGGATGACAAGCCTCTTTGACACTCCTGTCCCCTGTAATGTTGCTTCTTATACTGCCTCATAATCGTTGTGACTTATTGGAGACTATTTGTCCTGAGTATATCTTCTGAATAATTTCCTCCAAATATGACTGGATATTTCTGCCTGACTCTTCCAAAAGTGAGCCAGTGTAAATATATCACATTGATAGTTCCTATTTTTCTTTCTATGGAACAGTCTAGATTTCTTAGCCCTCAGTGCCCATAATTTGAATGAACTTATAAATAACTGACATTCTATTTGCCAGAATTCTTTTCATTAACAGAACCTGCTGCCCTTTTGCTACTGTTATTTTTAAAGTAAATTAATCTTAACTTATTTTTGTTGGCATGTATTCATTAAACACAGTAATGGGGCTCATAGAGACATTCTAGCACAAGCCTGTCATGCATTCTGATCTTATTCCCCATCCCAGCTTTCTTCTGAGGAACTCCCACACTGATTTCCATAGGGTCTGCATCAGTTTAAATTCCTAAAAGGAATGGATAGTGGTTTCTCCCTCACTGCATCTCCAGCATTTGTTCTTTTTGATAGTTTGATTTAGATTATTTATCTCATGTTTTATGTGATTGAGTGTTTTATCTGAATGCATGTATGTGCACCCCATGCATGACTGGTGCCTGTGGAGTTGAAATGTGAAAGTTGGAGTTCCTGGAACTTGAGTCACAGATGGTCATGAGCCACCGTGTGTGTGCTGAGAACTGAACATCAGTTCTCTACAGGAGCAACAAGTATTATTCACTGCTGACCTATCTCTTCACCCCACCTGGTGTGTGTGTGTGTGTGTGTGTGTGTGTGTGTGTGTATGTGTTTATGTGTGTGTATGTGTATGTGTGTGTATTTGTTGTGTGTGTGTATTTGTGTGTGTATGTGTTTATGTGTGTGTATGTATGTGTGTATTTGTTGTGTGTATTTGTGTGTATGTGTGTGTATGTGTATGTGTGTGTGTATGTGTGTGGTGTGTATGTGTGTATGTGTATGTATGTATGTGTGTATATGTGTGTGTATGTGTGTGTGTATGTGTGTGTATGTATGTATGTGTGTGTGTGTGTGTGTTGCCTTCCTCAATCAGGCTTCATCTTATCTTTTGAGACAAGGTTTTTCACTGAATTTGAAGCTTTCTGATGCAGCTAGAATGACTATAGCCTGCAACTCCCTGGAATTCCTCTCTCTCCACCTTCAGGTGCTGGAATTACAGGCAGGTTTGGCTTTTATGAGGAGGGTGCTAAGGATCTGAAGTCAGGTCTTTACTTAAACACTTTCCCAAGTGAGCCATCTCCCCAGCTGTATGCACACTTCACTTTTAACACAAATCTATTGCCACACATTGCAAAGAGCTACAACTTTGTGAAATGCTGATAAGTGAAATACCAATGTCCAGCTCACCTCTCCTTATTACAGGTAAGTAACTGCATGATGTTATGAAATTCAGTTCATAACTGCAGTCATCCATGAGGGCCATTGTACAACTGGAGGCCTCCATGTCCAATATTATTCTATAGTTTTTCTACTTTTAATTTCTAAATTACTGATCTCAAAAGCACTGATAATAGCTGTCATACTATGTATTGCTTGCTTGCTATCTGTAGGCTGTGTTCTAAGCATTTAGCAAGCATTATTACTGGGAGTTGTGAGGGTGTCTGTTTCTATTACAAGTCACTGGCATACTTACAGGTACAGGTTATATTCTTAAGACTACATAGCAACTACACACTGCTCTTAACATGTGACAATGGCAGTCCTTTATCACAAAGCAGAGATCTACATTTCTTCCCTCAGACAGACCTCAAAACACAGAGAGTGTGATGCTATTGGCTCTCCAAGGAAAACAGGTGTTAGAAGATAAGAGCTTCTGACTGGCCCTTGAAGACAGTTTTTTTAGGACCTAAGCTGTGAGGAAGAGAAAAAACTAGAGTAAAGTTTCTATAGGAGGCATTTTTGGGGAGAGCCCTCTGTAGACCCGGCTGAGAGGCCAGCGCCGGCTAGATGAGTGAGGAAGACCAGATGATTTGTACACTTGCCCTTGAATGACTCTAGCTGGTGCCTAGTGTGACACAGACAAAATGTTCCCTCTGAACAGATCTGTTAGCAATTCAAATGCTGTGTTTTGAGGTATCTTATTAAAACTAGAGAGCTAGAAATTTGGTTTTAACCAGCTCTTGTTATGGGTCACTTGGCACAAAGTATCAGTGATGCCTGAGGAAAAAGCACTCTTCTCAAGTGTCAGATATGCATCATTCTTTTAAAATTTTAGTCCTTTGTGACACTTAATAAAGTGCTCTCCATGTGGTATGTGTTGTATAAATATTTGTTGGTTTGAACTGAAATAGAGTAATGACATGTACCAGCATTCAGATGTGGCACTTTGCCTCTGGCAGCCACAGCTTTGTGGTATGTTAGAGAGTATGTCACCTCTTTGTTCTTCAACTTGCTTTTTTTTTTTTTGGAAATTGATCATAGGACCAAATATTTAAAAGAGACTATAGCAATGGTTCTCAACCTCCAGATCATGGCCCCTTTGGCAAACCTCTATCCCAAAAACTACTTGCATTACAATTAATAACATTTGCATTACAATTACTAAAAAATTACAGTAGTGAAGAATCAACAAAAATAATTTTATGGTTGCAGTCACCACAATGTGTGGAACTAAAGGGTCACAGCATTAGGAAGACGGGAAGTATTGCTACAGTGTCTCAGATTGATAGATTCTCTCTGTCTGCATCCCTCTGTCCTTCCCTCCATCGCTCCCTCCCTACTTCCCTCTGTTCCTCCCTCCTTCCCCCTGCCCTTTGTTTATTCTCGTCTCAATTTTTTAAACAAGAGAAACCATGAGAAAAGTATGAGTCCAGCTCAATTATAAAGGATCTTGAGTACACAGCAAAGGCTTCTTTTTGGCACCAAGAGCTCATAGAACATTATAGACATACATAAGGTAAATTTTGAGAGAGTTGATATAATGATAGTGGAACTAGATATGTAAGAAACTGGATACATGAAAACCAGTCAGAAAGCTAAATTCAGCATATCATAGACCAGAGAGCATAAAAAAAAAATGTAGCTGGGTAGATGTCAGGTCAGAAATAAATGACAGGCTGATCCTGTGAAGACAAAGGATGTCTAAGAAAGCCCAGATGAACTGGTTGGGAATGTTCAAAGGACATTTACTAAAAGAAAAGAATATTCAAAATAATTTCAATAATTTGACCAAATTTATTGAGATGTGTTCACATTGGATACTTTAAAATTGAGCCATCTCAGATACACAATGCTATATTAGAAAAATGATAATAAATTATATTGTGCTAAACCATATAAAAAATGATAGCTCTTTACAAGACCACAGGGAAATGAAATTCTGTGGGAGGGAAGAGCATTATTTAACGTCTACTGAATATGAGAGTTAAATGAAGACAGCCAAGTGGGAGGTCAACACAAGTAATGGCATCTTAGTTTTATTTTTTTTTAATTAACATTCTAGACTGGCACACAGAGTGGTGGATGGGCTTCACCATGACATCTTCATCTACTTTGTTCCACAGCTGTACTTTCCTATTCCCACACCTCACCTCCAGCTGGTACCAATTCTTTCTCCAGATAGTCCCCCTCCGCTCTTTTATTACATGACATCTGATATTTGTTAGAAGCAGAAAAAGCCTAAATACCATAAAAATAACAATAGATAAATGCCATATTCTTCTGGATACTAAGAATAGTGTGGCATTAAAATACCTACACCAACTAATTAGTATAATTTTATTTCTCTCTCTCAGTGTGTGTTTGTGTGAGAACACATTACATTCTCAAATTTCAAACCATTACAAGCAAATAAAACCATTGACAGAACAGATTATTGAATTCTGGGTAAAGCTGATGAGTAGATGTATATTAGTTGCATTTGGTATAAAGCAGGGGCTGAGCCAAAGTTTTGGATTGTGAGTAGGGCTACAGTAATTGCGGGCAGCAGCCAAGGATGTGCCCCTGGCAGGCTTTCTAGGTTTTGGTTTTACATAAAAACTCAGACAAGAGATGGAATCAGTGTCAAATGAATTGATTACAGACAACACTATAGGGAGAAAGCAAGGCTCCTGAGTCAGCACTATGGACACAGGACCTAGATCATTCTTCCTCATGGCTCATTTTAGGATTGGAGGAAATATCTCACTAAAGGGAAGCTTATTTTACCCATCTCTTCTACCAACACTCACCTCTAGGCTTTCCACCCCTATATGAGAGCCAGTAGGCAATACAACATTTTAATTATGATATTAATATTTATGATCTCATCTCTCTACTTTGAACTTGCTTACATACTTAACCTACAGTGTATATGTACTTAACATTGCAACTATATTTATACTGTATTCATTTTGACAACATCTGCTTACATAGATGGGTATAGATAAATAGCTTTGTCTGCTTATTCTTATGTAGGATACTTGGTATTTTTGAAATTTGTCTTTGAATAGTTACATACTGGAATATAATAAGTGAATGCAAGAATATTATAAAAAATGAATCCCGCATGGGGTATTATAGTGGTATGCTATAAAGTCAGTGTTTTATTACAGGACTACTGATTACTTCTCCAGATGAATATAAATTGATGCTTGTAAGGAAATACTTGCAAAAGAGGCCCTATTAGCTCATCACCTCTAGAAATAGGCTCCTGAGAAGATGTTCTTTAGTCATCACTTCAGATTGTTTTGAGGAAAAGCAACACTTGGATGTTGCACTAAATAGACCCTGTGTCCATTGTCTAATGAGACATTCTTGAAATACACAAAAGCCTCTTTTTTAAATCCTTCTCAGTATTTCATTCATATTGTTTTATAGAAGCATAGTAATTTGTTATAAATGATAAAATGCCTATGCAAATTGTTTTGTAGGGTTTATAGTCTCTATGATTTCACTAGCTATAGCTGTTTATAGTCTCTATGATTTTACTATTTATAGCTTCATTTTAATTCATTTTGCCTTATGCAGATTTTTAGTAAGTACAGGGATTTTTAAGTCTTCTTCCCCTCTCTTCAAAACTAAGCATAAAAACATGATTTCCTAGGCTCTCCACAGCCCTTCATACTCACAAAGAAATGGCTGAGTTGCCCTCCCATTTCCGCCATTCATAAGCTTAATAAACAAAGGGTTTATACAGACTCATGAAACCACATGTATTCTTGTTAAAAATCACTACTCATAAGCCAGATAATTTCACAGTAATAGAAAACAGCCTTGATTATTCTAATTTTTTTCAGTTTTTTTTCAAACAAGGAAACCAGCCTCTGTTTCTCTTGGTATCATATACTATTGGTGACCAAAAAATTGTAAAGAGTACATAAAAAGTTCCTATAGAAATGACTGCCTTCTTTCTTTACTAACCTAGTGAAAGCTTGGAAGTGACAGGAAAAGGTAACTGTCTCTGGTCATCAGAAACAATGCAGATGGTGTAAAAGACTTCCTAGAATTTTAGTAGCTTTCTATGCATTATTTAATGTGACTGGTGTGTGTGGGGGGAATGAGAGAATTACTAACTGATATTTACTATGATATCTTAGCTAAAATACTGTAGTTTGAACTGGATAGTGGTGGTGGCTTATGCATACCTTTAATCCCAGTACGTGGGAGGCAGAAGCAGGCAGATATTTGTGAGTTCAAGGTCAGCCTGGTCTACAGAGTGAGTTCCAAGAAAGCTAGGGGTATACACAGAGAAAACCTATCTCAAAAAACCAAAAGAAAAAAAAGGCTACAGTTGAAAAATTGACTCTGAATCTCAATCTTTTAGATATTAGAATCATATGCAAGTCCAATTTCTTTTAATAATTCTGTCAGTTTGGTGATGAGAAGATGTAAAATAGTGTGTAATAAAAATATAACAATTTACATTGTGAGTCTAAGATCAATAATATGAGCAGCCTTTTTGAATTCAGATAAATTTTTTAAAAAGTAGAATTATGAGAAATACAAAAGTAGAAGGATTTGATATCTTTCTGTACACTGTGAATATACTTTATTACCATTGGTTAATAAAGAAGCTGTTCTGGCCTATGGCAAGGCAGCTTAGAGGCTGATGGGAAATCTAAGCAGAGATACAGGAGAAGGGCAGAGTCAAGGAGATGCTGGAGACTGCAGCTCAGAGAGCAAAACGTAATGAGACACAGGCAAAGCCATGGAGCCACGTGGCAATACATAGATTACTAAAAATGGCTTGAGTTGTAAGAGCTAGTTGGTAATGAGCCTGGGCCCTAAGTCAAACAGTTTATAATTAATATAAGCCTTTGTGTGGGACTAAGTGGCTGCGAGACTTCGGGGTCTGGACCTCACGGCTAGGCCAGGCCAGAAAGTTCTGGCTACACGGATTAACATTTACTTTTTTCAAAGAACAGAAGATCCAGAAAGCTGGGGAAGCAGGCTGCGAAGAGAACTGTGGGGCCTTCCCTGTAGAGGCAGGGACAATCCCTCTGCTGCCTTCCTTCGTTTCTTAGTGTGTCCACAGATGTCGATGATCTGTTCAACCCCTTTGCCCCGTTTTCTCTGCCCATCAGAGGCTTTAGGGTGATGGAGCAAGAGCTGAGAGGTGAAGACAAAGGCCCTCCCCTGAATCCATGGCTTTTTATAGCTGGTATCTTGGGTCTAATGCTAAGCACACATGTTCTAAACTCTGGGATGAGAAGTCACTTAACTACAAAAAAAAAAAAAAAGAAGAGAAGCATTGTAAATATTTGTTTCCTCTGCCTTTGATCTAGCGAGCAGTCATATTTCCCTTTTTCCATCTGAGACGAAAAGGATGCTGCGTGCTTTGGGAACCAGGGGACCAGGAGTCTTCATTCTCTTAGCATTTGGCCCTTGACAGGGAAGCAACAAGTACTTGCTGGTTTAATTGGGTAAAGTAAAAGGGGAAGGCTAAAGTCGTCTAGAATCTAAAACCATTTGAATTTCTTCGGAGAACTCTACCCAGGGCTGAGCACGGCTTAGTGAAAGTGTACACTTGCCTAGCATGTCCAGAGGCTCGATTCTCAGAACCGAGGAGGAAACTTATCTAAACATCCTGTGCGACCCGTGTACATAGACTAGCTGAATAGGGAAGGTTAGAGAGAGGAAATCAAATGGTGACCATTGACAGACATGATCTGGGAATCTCTTTGTGATCCAGTTTTCCTGTCGCTTGTGGGACGCAGTGCTGTCTTCTAAATCAATCTGAGCATGTGCTGGGCGGCTCTCCAGAGCAGCTTCCCTCTGCTGTGTTTACAGTATGTGGACTTCGTTACTGTTGGCTTCTCTTCCCTGCTTGACTCACTGTCCTTGAGAAGGGTCAATTGTCTCATTGTTGTGTTGGAAAATTCTTCATAGCTGGGGGCCAGCTGACCGTAGAAGTTACAGTTGCTGGCTCCTTTGAAATGCTTTACGCAAGAAAACGCTGGTGGTCAGGGGTAGGTGGCTGTGAGCACCTAGCTCTGGAGTGTGCATGTACCTAAGCTGTGCCAAACTCTGTGAGCTTTTGAATATTGGAGATGGTGTTTTTATCTCCCTCTGCCAGACTTCCGTGTCTGTCTCTTCATTGTTTCCAAGCATGTTTGGGGAAAGAATGCTTTTTGTGTTTTCGGCCCCTTCAAGCCCTGCAAAAGATACTGTGGCCTATCAGTCTTACATTATTACGTTTCTACTCTCAGTTACACACACTGAGAACACATTTTAGGGGCTCCTGCAGTTATGAGAAAACAAGGTTTATAGAGTTAAAATTACTCCGAGGGTGACCAGCTGGCAAGCAGCGAACAGGGGAGAAACTCAGGTCTGTCTGACCAGCTTCCATTCAGATAGCTCGGTGACTTCTCAAAAGCTTCATACGATTTTACAGATCATTTTTTTAGACAGTGTCTGTCAACTGCCTTAACAAGATCGTTATGTTAGCTTTCAGTTCACTTCAAAGAGCTGCTTATTCTCATTTAAAAATAAAGCAATCATCAAAACAGTTCATAATACCCTTTGAAATCACACACACGTGCACGCGCATGCACACACACACACACACACACACACACACACACCACAACCACCACCAACAACCAGTACATAGATGATCAAACTAATATCTCTTTGGCCAAATTTTTATGGTTGTGAGCCAAGCCTTTAATGGCTGAACTTTCCCTGCAGCCCTATTTGGCCAAATTTTAACCATACAATACATACAGTGAGTTTATCTAACAGTTATTTCAAATTTCAATTTTATTTTTGTTACAAGAAGATTTTCTCCATGTCTATATGTGGGCTATGTGTGTGTGTGTGTGTGTGTGTGTGTGTGTGTGTGTGTGTGTGTGTGTTCCTAGGCCAGAGGTTGACATCAGGAGTCTTCTATTGCATCTCTTTGCTACAGCAGAGTCTCTTGATAAACTCTAAGGTCAGCAATTCACCTAATCCATCTGGACAATTTGGCCCTGGAAATCCCTACCCTTACCTCCTGTACACTTAGATTATAGAAAGGCCACCATGATTGCCTTTTATGTGGGTACTGGGGATCCTAACTCTGATCTCACATTTAAACAGAAAACAGTTTATCCACTAAACCACACATTCTCCAGCTTCATAGAGTAAATTTTAATTTTATCCTTAAATAGCCTGAAAGAAAAATCTAATTAAATGATAGCAGAAGAAATTCATTTTGCTTTGGATCATTCAACATTAATCAAATACTGACATTCATAGAGGATGATTCCTTTGAAAAGAATGGGAGGTTTAAATCAGTATCTTACTTCAGGTTACTTACTGACTAGTGCATTGCTACATTTGTGCTATCATTCTGAGAGGCCATAGTGTGCCTGCAGAGAGACTAGGCTAGGCAAAGATGGAAAAGGAAAAGCACCATATAGAGTGGAGCAGCATATGTTACCTGCCTTAAGTTATTATGTTTTAGTCCTTGGAAACACTCAGATCATATTTTTTCTATCCATATTAATAAGATATAGGAGATTACATTGATTTATATTCATTTTGAACAAATAAGCAGATATCCATGATTTAGATTTGTGTTTCATCACTTGTGCTATTGGAATTGGTCTTTCCAAACCTTCTAGTTTTGAATGAAAACCCCAAGTGCTATAATAATAAGTCCTCTCTGCCAATGTATGGACTTGAGCTTGTAACAGGTAAAGGGATAAATGAGGAAAGGTGATTCCAAACAACCAAGCAAGTCCTGTCTGGATGCCATCCTATAATTAGAAACTACAGATAGGCAGTCTGTTTGCTCCCTGAAGTAGTCTGCTCGCCGGAATAGACATAGAGCCACTGCCAAGAGGGCTCTGATGCAGCTGATTAAATCACTCCCACTCTCTCACCACATGACCACACCTCTCTAGGCAGAACTGCCAAAGGAATGTGGAATGGCAGAGTTCTTGCATTTCTACCTTGGCCTGGAGCACACTTATGACATTTGTTCTGGTCCTCAAGGGTTTCCCCTTTGTCCTACTAATGATATTATGCTGGTTTTCCTCCATGCAAACTCTCCGTATCTGTGGGGCAATGTTGGGCACAACTTCTTTTTAAGTTGCCAAAATTCCTCAATGTTAAAGCAAACAAAGAAAATGCACAAGTACTGAAGTTTACCTACATGCCTTTGAAAGCTGTTTTTGAAACACAAATGAAGAGTTTTATGAGTGAACTTACTCAAAATGTCTTGGGCTTGGTCTTCCTCTGGATAACTGAATAACTTCAGCAAATATCATATTGAAGGAGTTTTATCTGAGTATATATTTTTGATGCTTCGTTTAAAAGACTTCTTTGATCAGATCATCAAATATTTAATACTTATGATATATTAAGCATAAATATTAAGCATATATAATAGTTTCTTATTTCCTCATTCCCCTCCCTAAAATAATAAATAGTAGTTATGATATATTAGCATAAATAATAGTAAACATGCTGAACATAAGGGACAGATGAATAAAATTAAAAGCAACTCAAGTTGAGTTTAAATGATTATTTTAAAATTTTAGTCTCCAGATCACATAGCATCCTGTACTCCAGCCTTCTTTGCTTTTCCTGGCTCCTTCCAGGCTAATGATTTCAGTGAGTCCAGAATGAGAATATTAAGTGAAAAACAAGGTGTAGCACTTAGGACTCATTTAAAATGAAAGCTTTTCCCTGTATGGCCCTTTGATGGAGAACGCCTATCTCTCTATTTCTCTATTCCATATGTGAGTGAAATGCTTTTCTGCTGTATTCATCTACATGGTGAGTTTTAAAAGGGCAGAATCTCTTGAAAAATATCTTAATTCCCCTATAGCTCTTTCCTTTTCATAGTGTAAGAAGCTTCATATTTTAGCAAAGCAGGTACGAATTGGCAGTTAAGAAGCTGGAACTGATTTAGGAGAGAAAAATCCTAATCTTTTACATGGTTGCCTGTTGTTCTATGGTGATCTGTGTCTATGGAGAAAGCTTGAATAATGAAAATTTATAGGCTTATAAAACTTTATTTTTAGTATTTATGCTCTTTCTCTCTGTGTGTATATAAAATGCATGTGTATGTATATGCATTCATGTGTGTGCATATGTGCATGTTCAAGCACATAGGTGTGTGTGTGTGGTATATGTGGTGTGTGCAGGGGGAATGTGTATTTGTGAGGGGTGTGTGTGTATGTGTGTGTGTGGCATTTGTGGGGGGGAGGTGATGAGGTATGGTGGGTGGGTGTGAAGTATGTTGGGGGGGTATACAGGAGGAGGTCAGAAATCAACACAGGATATCTTCTAAGGAACTTATTTTCAGAGGTAAGGTCTTTCTCACTGGACCTGGAGCTCATCAGTTTAACTAGACTAGTTGGCCAGAAGCTCCAGGGATCTACCTATCTGCATTCCAATACTAGGGAGTTTTTCTATTTTCTCAAATATAGAATATTAGTAATGTTAAAAGCTAAAAACATCTCATTTGGAGTATAGCCTGGAAAAGTCACACTTTGAACTTAGAGACTGAATGCTAAGCTCCTAGAGATTAGAAAAGGCCATCTGGAGTTGATATAAAGGTAGAGTTTACGAGGAAGACCACTAGGAACAGCTCTTCCAATAGTTCAAGAACAGCCAGAAGCAGTGAACTATTGATGTCTCAATAAATAAAAGGCTGTTTCTGATGCTTTTGCCTGCTGTTTGTCATACCCGTTTCCTCCTCCTGGGTTGTCTCATCCAGCCCTGACATGATAGCATGAGCCTGGTTTTATTGTGGCCTGTTTTTCCATGTTTGGTTGATGTCCCTGGGAGGCCTGCTCTATTCTCAGGGGGCACAGTGATGGGGATGGACCTGGGGGAGGGAGAAGGCAGAGGCAGAGATGGAGAGAGGGAAATGAGGAAATTACAGTCAGTGTAATATATGAAAAAAGAATAAAAAATAAGTAAAAGGCTACATTGCTCAGTGGCATTTCTACATAGGACATATTTTTAAATGTCTAGATAAAATTCACATATGGAAAGACACTGGCTTGTATTATGGGACATCATATATTCTCAGGGATTGGGCTTCATCTGCCCCACAAGGTTTTGTCTTTGCTCTCTGTAGAACCCAGCCTTCATCCTCAGAATGGTTTTCTCATTGTTGTATGTCAGCTGTCAACTGCAACACAGGACAACATACCTCTACTTTAGTGTCCAACGGAGCAAAGTCTCCCTTACTGAAGTGTTTCCCAGATGCAGAAAGTTTCTTTCCTGGGAACACTATTTTGTTTTGGGACCTGCACCAACTCCAGAACTAACCATGGAAAACATTGTGAGATTACACTTTAATAGCCAGGTCTTTGAGAAATGTGGCTTGAGATGGGAAGGAGAGACTACCCAGGCAAACTGATAGCTCTGTTGACAGAATAATGGGAATAAAGGTCAATGGATGCTGAAGGCCAGGTCAATGGAGGCTGAAGGCCAGGTCAATGGAGGGTGAAGGCCAAGTCAATGGATGCTGAAGGCCAGGTCAATGGAGGCTGAAGGCCAGGTCAATGGATGCTGAAGGCCAGGAAAATAGAGGCTGAAGGCCAGGTCAATGGTCTCTGACTGTCGGGAGTAATGACCTCCCATTCATTAAGCACAAATTCACCATGTATACTAAAACTAAGTTATCAAAAGAATCAGATAATAATTTGTACAAAGACAAATGCATGTTGGTTTCTTGAGACCACCAAGGCTTCTAGTACATCTGTAAAGGACTTCTAGTCCAGACTTCCAGAAGGAAATTGGCAGACAGCCACTGGAGAAGGACCAGAGGGCATGGCAAAAATGCCTTTCTTTCTCAAGGACAAGATGGTCACGTGTGTCTAGAAATAGAAACAATAGAACAATGGCATTATGATTAACTGCTCTAGTCTTCTTTATTTTTGATGTTGAGAAATTTTCTTCACCGCAGAAAGATATACATGCAGAAATGGTCAACAGGCCTAGCCTTTAAGGATGTGAGTTGGTGCAATATTCAGAAATGTTAAGTGGAAAAGAACACATTATTGGAACACTCTTCTATTGCTGGTGGGGGTGTAAACTTGTAAAGGCACTTTAGGAATCAATATGGCAGTTCCTCTGAAAACTGGGAATCAAACTACCCAATGATCCAGCAATACCACTATTGGGCATATACACAAAAGATGCACTTTTTTACTTCAAGAGCATTAGCTTAGCTATGTTCACAGCAGCATTATTTGTAGTAGCCAGAACCTGGAAACAACCTAGATGCTCCTTAACTGAAGAATGGATTAACAAATTGTGGTACATTTACACAATGAAATACTACTCAATAGTTTTAAAAAAATGACAACCTTAAATTTGGAGGCAAATGGATCGATCTGGAGAATATCATCCTGAGTGAGGTAACACAGACCCAGAAAGATAGATATGGTATATATTCACTCATAAGTAGATTTTAGACATAAAGCAAAACATAACCAGTCTACAATCCACAAACCCTGAGCAGCTAGATAACAGGAGGAACATAAGAGAGACATCTATGAATTCCCTGGAAAGGGAAAATAGAGATCTCCTGAGTAAATTGTGATCATATGGGGGAGCAAGCAAGGGAAGGTGGGAAGAGATCATGAGAGAATGAGATGGTTGGGTGGGAGGAGCAACAGAGAGGGAGAACAAAGAAATAGATATCTTGATAGAGGGAGCCATTGTGGGGTTAAAATTGAAACCTGGTGCTAAGGAAACACCCAAGAACTTGTAAGATGTCTAGAACTCCAAGCAATAGTGGAGAGGGTGCCTAAACAGGATTTCCCCTATAATAAAATAAATTACCACCCTAATTGTCATTATAGACCCTTCACCCTGAAACTGATGAATGCAGAAGCCGAGATCCACAGCTAAGCACTGGTCCAGCTGAAGAGAGGAAGGAGAGAGTATATGAGCAAAGGAATCAGGATCATGATAAGGAGACCCACAGAGACGGCTGATCTGAGCTCTTGGGAGCTCACTGACTCTGAAATAACGGCTGAGGAACCTTCATGGAAAGGAACTAAACACTCTGAATGTAGACGACAGTCGAATGGCATGGGCAGTTTGTGGAGCCTCTTGCAGTAGGACCTGGTGCATGAACTGGTTTCTTGGTTCTCATTTCCTACAGAGGAATACCTTACTCAGCCTTGATACTGGGGGGAGGGACTCAAACCTACCTACCTTAACTGAGTATGTCAGACCAAATTGACTCACCTTGGGATTCCTTGCCCTCCATGGGAAATGAATAATGGGAGGATGAGGTGGGGGAGGCTGAGGAAGGATAGGGAGAAGGGGAGGGAAGGGGAGCAGTGGAGGGTATGAGAAAAACATTTTAAGTAAAAAAAAAGTATTAATAAAAAAGTAAAAAAACAAAACCAAAAAAATCCTCATTATCTGTCCCACCTCTTGCTTGAAAGTGGAGGCTTCCTCCCAAGAGATTACTCTTCTGTCCTGAACGGAATATTAGTTTCCCAGAGTTGCTATGACAAAGGTCCACAGGTGGGTGTTTTAAAAACCACAGAATTTATTGTCTCACAGTTGAAGCTAGAAATCCAACACTGAGGGGCTGACAAGGTCGTGCTTCTATGCACTCTTGTTTCTTCTGAGCTTCAGTCTTTGGGGAAGTCCTTGGCTTGTGGCCTCAACTCTTCATCCTGTCTCCACCATGGCAGGATGCTGTTCCCAGGGTGTCTTTTCTCTGTGTCTGTTCTTTCACTGCTGTTGTTTTGAGACAGTCTCAGGCAGCCCAGGCTCCTGTGCTGAAGTTAGCAAATTTAGCTGTAAATGACCTTGCCCTTCTGAGCTTCTTGCCTCCAGCTCCCAAGTGCTGGGATTACAGGTTTATACCATCCTGCTGAACTTTCTTCTCTTTTTATAAAGATACCAGTTAGATTTGGAATAAGGACCCATCTTCCTCCTATTTGATTTAATCCTAACTAATATTATTATTTTTTAGGATTTTTTATTTTTAGATATATTGGTGTTTGACCTCAATGACTTTGAGAGGGAGTTGGATCCACTGGAATTTAAGCTACAGATAGTTGTGAGCTGCCATGTGAGCGCTGGGAATTGAACCCAGGTCCTTTGGAAGAGCAGCCAGGGCTCTTAACCACTGAGCCATCTCTTCAGCCCTACAGTAATATTTTTAATAACTATTTCCAAATAAGATCACAATAAGAAATATTGAGAATATGACTTGAGCATAAACTTTTTGTGGAGATGCAAATCAGGCCAAACCTGTAGGCTACATAGAATTAAAAGCAGTGGAGAGTAGACTGAGACAACATAGACTTTAGCAATGTCTCCAAGTAGCACAGACAGATTCAGCATTCCCACATGCCTCAGGAAGATTGGGAAAAGTTCTCTGACTGATGCTCAGCCTATCAAAGCAATGTGACCCTGGAACTGGGAATTCCAAAGCAAACCTGATCTGTGAATTGTGTGTGTGTGTGTGTGTGTGTGTGTGTGTATGTGTGTGTGTGTGTGTGTGTGTAGGAGGAGGAAGGGGGGAGTCAGACCCCAGGTGGGTTCTCAGGAAGGACTGAGTCATTGGGGAAAATTCCTGCTCCTAAATGAGCTGAGAGAAGCACACTGTAAATTATGAGCGCAACCAGCTGTAGCCTGCCTTCAGCAGCAGTGCCAGCATGATAATCACCAAAAAGCAGCTCAGATTGGCCACTCAGAGAAAAGGACAGCAAAGACCTGCAGAGCCCAGCACAAGTCCAGCATTCCCCAGGCGACATCAAGGCAGCCAGCCTCTACACTAGTGGTTCTCAATCTGTGGGGACCCCTTTGACAAATCACTATCTCTAAAAATATTTATGTTATGATTCATAACAGTAGCAAAATAACAGTTAAGAAGTAGCAAAGAAAATAATTTTACGGTTGGGGGTTACCACAACATAAGGAACTGCAAACAGGTAAAAGCATTAAGAAGGTTGGGAACCACTGCTCTATACCATCGGTCTAGAGAAGGAACGGTTCTGATTAAACCACATTACATAGAGACAGATAAGGTTTAAGATGAAACTAAATCCTCATCTCCTGCTACCTCTGCTCCTCCCTACATCCGCACACTGCATAGCAACCCTGAGGCAATTCTTTCAACTTCTCCATGGTAGATGAGCTCATCATTCAAGTCTACATTATGCAATGACTAGGTCATCCTAACAATTCAAAATATGTTAATGAGTGCATACTGATCATGACTTTTTACATCTGTCTCCAGTTTGTTTACTGGGGACTTAGCTATCTACATGCACATGTTACTACATAAGCCTTTTGCTTAGTTTATGAATGTTTGGCAGAGTATTTGGTTAGTGTGGAAGTGTAAGGGCTAACTGAGGACTTCACAGACTACCCCTTAGGGTGTCTGGCTTCTCTGAGAGGGCTCTTGAGAGAGAGATTAGTGGTGTTATTGAGCTTACATATTATCATCCTCAGACATGCCATTTAACATCCAATGATAAATACTTTCCAGTGGGCAAAACAATGTAGTACAGTTTCATTTAAAACTTAAATGCAAAATTATCAAGTTTTTAAAAATTGGCAGAACAAGTGTACAAACCCAAGATACAAATGGTGCGTACATTTTAGAATACCTGATCTACCTTTCAGTTTGGCCCTGTGGGAACTGTAGGGACTAGAGATCTTTCTAATGACTCACTCTAGTTTCAAGTAGAAGGCACTGAGGCTTCTTCAGCCCCACCTCCTCCCTTTCAGATCCTAGGTCCCCAGGCTTGCAGCTGCTCTGGAACAGACCCTGACTGAGCAGCCAGTGACACCATCCTACCGGCTATGGACCACTGATGTCATTTCTCTGACCATCTGCCCCATCACATCAGAGGCTCCTCTCAAGGAAGACAAGTGTGGGCTGGAGAGATGGCTCAGTGGTTAAGAGCACTGTCTGCTCTTCCAGAGGACCCGGGTTCGATTCCCAGCACCCACATGGCAGCTAACAACTGTCTGTAGTTCCAGTTCCAGGCAAACACCAAGGCAAATAAATAAATAAATAAATAAATAAATAAATAAATAAATAAAGTTTAAAAAAAAAAAAGGAAGACAAGTGCTTACTACTTCGGAGGCCCCATCTCTGCCCATATGCCACTGTTACATAAGTCTAGTACTTAAAGAGCTGTATTACAATCAGGAGTACAGCCAGTCCTTAGTATCTGTGGTTCTGTCATGATTAATTGAAACATATCAGAAAAAAAATGAACTTATATTGAACATGTTGAGCCCTTTATTCTTGTTTTGTTGTATCAATGATGTAGTATAATTATGTATAAGCTGTAGCATTGTTTCAGGTATTTAAAATAGTCTAAAGATGACCAAGTACACTGGAGAGTGTATATAAGTTCCATGTAAATCAAATTGTATATTATAAAAGGAATTTGAGCAAGGCCAACTAGTTTGCTGGAGCATTGTCCTATATTATATATCCTTGTACTTAAGAAGCATTAGCTAGAATAGAGCCTTGGGGGTTGCCTTTGCACTTCCCCATATCTAGTCAACTTGAAAAGTTTTGATATTCACAGAGATGTCTTGTAGCGGGAAATCAGGAACTATATATGTAAACGATCGCGTCATAAGACTAGAGACGAGCGGGGCGTGGTTAACTGAAAAAGATTTCAAAAGTAGACCTTCGAGGGAGGGGACCAGGACAAGAAGTCGTCATTCTCTCGCGAGAGTTCCCCGACCGAGTGCGCAGTTCGCTCAAGCTGCCCAGGAGTTCGGACATACGGCATAGAGATAAAAAATCTTCCTTAGAAAGGCTCCGGCGCGCTGCAAACTCATCCTGTCATCTTCTCCTAAAACCGGCTCTGTTTTATATGCTATTTTCACCAAATAAACCCTGTTTAAAACATATCTCAGAGCGAGTTTCTACCACAATAATGTCTAGCAAGGATACCTAATGATAATTATTTGTAGTTGTTTTTTTTTCCTTTTTATCTAAACCTCAACAGAACTGTTCAAAGGCAACAATAATGTCTTTTATATACTTATTTATAGTACTATATCTGAGATATAGTATTCAGGAAATATAGTCTTTCTGTGACCTTGGTATTGACTACAATGGTGCACTTTTCATATATAATAGAAAAGAAAAGACAAAAGACCCAAACCATCAGCTTTTATTCCTCTGAAGTCAGACTTCCCCTTCTCCCTTTGCTAGTGTTTCTTAGAACTCAGGAAAGATCCTATAGCATGGCTTTGATCTATTGCATTGGACCTTTGCTGCAACAGGACATATATCTATACTTAAAACTATGGTGAGCAAATTCCTGAAACCTGAGATGGTATTGTGACTTCTGAAGATGATTTCATTCAAGAAACTGAGACCACTTCTATAAAAGTTCAGAAAAACTTCCAGGTTTGTCAGTACCTCTGGAACTGAGATGCTGCCACGTGACACCATCTTTAGTTTTCCTGCCATTTTCAACAAGGAATCAGCTGCTCGAGTCTTGGCCTCTTGGGTTATTTTCTGTGATTTTCTGAAAGATAACTCAAATGTCTGCAATGTTATAGTGATAAATGGTACCATCTCTCGCATTTATATGAAACTGATGTTTACATAGTGTTGAACACATGCTATTATCTTAGTATTTAGATTTACTCCTTCCCAGCTTATAAATTTATTTCTTCTATCTTCTTTCATAAAGTTTTTTTTTTTTTTTTTGTGAGTTCCAACTTGAGTGTCTATAGAGTTTGGTAAATTTGATTTAAAACCCTTAATGAACTCCAAGTTAATCCAGATGGCATACAGATACACATATGCATAAGGTTTCATGTGGAAATGAAAAGTACCTTAAACATATGGACAGATACTTTCTTTTCTAATGGAAAGCAAAGAAGAAGCCAGGAAAAGTGCTGTGTGAGAAATGAATATGTAACTTTATGCCCTAAGTGTCTGGCCTCAGAAAGTAGTCTGGAAGGGCAATCAGTAAGTAACCCAACTTGCTTTTATTTATGAGGTTTGGTGTATTGCGCCAATTTGCCAAATACAGAATTTCCTAACAACTGGCATACTGTGTCTGTGGAAATTCGGTCATGCCTTGTAAAGCTGCTAACTCGTTGAAGTTCTATGTCGCCTCAGCCACAGCATTTTGCCTGCCAGCAGCCTGGGACAGAAATTAAACCTGGAGCTCCCGACCCTTAGCCAGTCTGTGGGCCTCTCCGAGGCTACCCATACTTTCCTGTCTCAGGTGGAAAGATGAACACATGCAAGTGCAACTTTAAAAAAGTGATGACACTTGGCAAATACGGTCTGATTTTTAGTAAAACTACCTGCTCTTGCTTCCAAGAACACTTTAAGGCATGATGATTACTAGTGAGTCATGCCGAGGAGAAGAAGCTATTTTGTCAAACACTAGCCTCGATACTACTGGAAAGGAACTTGTTAGATGAGATTAGCATTTACAGTTTTAATACAGACTTTATACAAAGTAGATACCTTCACAATGGGAGTGATCTGGTCCTCTTTTAATTACTTGGAGGCCCTGAGGGGAAAATAAAAGATCTCTGCCAGCTCTGAGGATTGAACTGCAACTGAAATTCTTCCATGATTTTTTCCCTATGAAAACTGTACCTTGCAGATCTTGAATTTCTAGTTGTCATCAATATGTGAGGAAATTGTTTAAATTTTTGCCTCTCTCTTTCCTGCTTTCTTCTCTTTCTCTTTCCCTTTCTCTCTCTGTCTGTTTCCTGCTTCCCTTTCCTGGTCTCCATCCTGTCTCTCTTTCTATTGGTTGCTTTTCTGGATTGCCTCGAGTACTATACAACCATTCTGTACAATTTAGTTTATGGACTTGGAACCATGAAAGAGCCTGTCTTTCAGGCTCCTGGGCCTTGGTTGGTAGGCATTGGATGATTTCACAGAAGGCCTGTAAGGTTCATCAAGGTGAAGGGCCCTTGAGTGTCTTGGTTCTGTCCTGACAAGATCAATGGAGCTGACCTTGTGTTCAGATTAATTTGTGTTGGCAGCCCAGACTGAGAAGCAGACCATCTCTGAGTTCAGCAGGGAAGGAGACATTCTGAGGCACTTGGAAGAAAGCTCTGTTATGGAAGTTACAGTCTCCCAAATGGCACTTTTTGGCAGCAGAGGTCTAGAAGTGGAATCTTGCCTGGCTCTGGAATTTGTTCTACTGATATGTTACTATTTTAATTATAAAGTGACTTAGCAACCTGACAACTCTTGTTGTTGATAAATTAAAGTGTCGCCCTTGTACAGTCATCTGCTGTTATCACCGAGGACTGGTTCCAGACTCCCTGTGATCTGGTTAGAAAAGGCCAACAAAAGAATATGTGTCTCAAACATAAAAAAGTTTTACATTAGGCGACTGCTCCTCCCCGCAATCATGTCCCCTGACAATTCTGATTATGTCTGTGATGGCTACAGAGGGAAAAATAGCATCCATAGCCATACGGTGTAGATACTCAAGACCCTTACATAAATGGCAAGTGTTTCTTACAGCTTATGAACAGACACCTTTGTAATTAAGACACTTCCAGATTACTTATAATATACATATATATATGCCATAATATAAGACTGGGCTGTACTCTGTAGGACAGACACTGAGGTTGAGAATAATAGAGTGTTTCTTTCTATAGAAAAAGTACAGTATGTCTGTAGAAAAAGTATTAATGCTATTTCTAGGACACTATGACTTTGGTATATTTTAGCTAAGTTCTCAAAATACTCAAAATAATTGCATAAGTTCCATTAAAACCCCTCAAAGTTGAAAGGGCAGCTCTCTTACTATCTGTTCTTAGGCTGAGGAGCAATTTGTCCAGAGAGAGATCTCTGATTGCATCATGCACTCAAGATGCAGCTAGATCTTCTACTTCTTGTGAAGAAATAAGGAACATGGGATTATGATGATGTCTACCCTGGATTTTTATGGATGTTACAGAAAAACTAACTGGTTCCTATACTCCATCTTTCAAGTTAGGAAAAATGTATCACTGTGAAACTAAGGTGTTAAATATTATTTTTACTAATTTTAATGCTCAATCTCCAATTTCCAATAGAGGAAGGCTTGGGGAGATATTTAGGCTTAGCTGAGGTCACAGGATGAGATTTTCATAACAGAATGAGTGTGGTTATAAAAAGAGATAGGAGAGAATTACCACTTTCCATCCTGTTCTTTGCTTCTTGTCTGCTTGAGTGTGCAATAAAAGTGAAGCCATTAGACAAACGATCCCTTTCCAGATCCCAGCTGTGTTGGTGCTGTGATCTCAAAATTCTACCTTTCAGACAATAAAAAAACAAAGACATTTCCTGAATGATCTACTTCATGGTGTTTTGTTACAGCAGTTCAAATTAAGGCAGGTAGGCATGAGTACAGGAAGAAACAATGAAAGATGCAACAAACATGAGATAAAACCAACCTTCCAGAGTGCAGCCAACTTTGAACTAAGGTTCAAGACTGAGAGTGATAAATAAGATGCAGTGGTACATGTCTGTAACATAGTGCTCAAAAGCTTGAGATGAGAATCAAAGGTTAAGGCTAGCCCTGGATAATTGAGACTCTATCTCAATATAATAAACAAGGAATAACAAAAAGATTTATAGTGATAGCTGTAGTACAGTGTGGCGCTAATGGCAGACTTCTGCAGGACTCAGCTAGAATCAGCCAGTGTCAGGCTTACAGAGATGTTACAAGAGAATAAACTTTGGATCTTTACCATTAGTTTCCCTCTAGGGTTATAAAGGCTCCAGCTGTTAAGGGCATTAGTATAAGAAGCTTAGATGTTGCAAGACCATCTTCAGTTGTAACAGTAAGCAACTATGACAATGGTGCTCCAACCAAACCTCTGTTTTAAATAGAGAGAACTGGCCTAGCCAAGTTGAGACAAAATTGACCCATAGAGCTCTTGGGCAATGGTGTTAAGACTAGGAACTTACAGAAGATCCCACTGGGAGAAAATGCATTCTGTGATAATAGCCCATATTGGGAGAGTAGGCTAAGAAAGCCACAAGATACCCTAAATTAGATACTGATGTGGTGCCATATCACCTTTTGAAAAACACTGGTTTGGCCTGTATTTCAGCTGGGCTTTGGTTATGTATATTTGAAGCAGATTTATGTTTCCCATAGCACACTATGAGAGTCTAATTTAGATCTCCCTCAAAGCAAGTATGGGATCTTTAAAGAAAGAACATAGAATAAAATAGGTAGCTTGTGTCTTCAGTTATTGGACAGAAACCAGGGTCTGAGCACCTTCCATAAGAGTATACAATCACTCTATTGAAGTGGTTTAAACATTATACTTATGATACATCATGGACATAAGAATGCATTAATTATTTAGTTCAAGAGCTGGTGGCAAAGAAAATGACATCTCAGCTCAGTGAAATCCTGTACAGTTTTTCCAGCTGTTTTATAGCAATAATAGTTTCTGCTACTCTTTATTTTCTTTGCCTTTAACTGTTCTGTCTCTGGCATAACTTTCAGACTTGTATACCATGCTATGTTTTGGACTTTCACTCATAACATTTACATTTTCTTCCTCCTGTTAGCTAGATAAGTTTGGTATAAAAACACATGTCTAATAGGTTTGCATGATCTGTAAATCATTAACTTTCCTGCATCCATTTGGATATTTTGTTTGTTAGAGACTAAAGTCTAAAAGGAAAGAAAGCCCAAATAAATGGAAAACAGTCTTTTTCTTTCCTCCTTTAAAAACAAACAAAACCTTTCAGAGCCTACAAAATACCATATTAGACACATTTTAGATAATTGGTTTTTAATTGACAATTTAATAGCTTATATTTATCATGCATAATGAGTTTTGAAATATGTTTAAATTGTGGAATAATAGAATAGCTACTAACATACACTACTTTACACCTTTATCATTTTTTTTATTGTGAGAAGACTTAAAATCTAACCTCTCAATAATTTTTAAGGACAAAATATTAGAGATGGAAAGATAGCTCGGTGGTTAATGACACTTGTTCTCACAAAGGCCTGTGTTTAGTTCCCAGCACTCTAGTGGTAAACTCCATTTCCAGGGGTATCTGACTCTTTCTTCTGGCCTCCTTGGGCACCAGACACACAGATGGTACACATACATGTGTATACAGGAAACACTCACACATATGCTTTATTTTTTTACAAAAAGAACAAAATGCTATTAATTATAGTCACCATGTTGGATAATAGATCTTTCAAATTATTCTTTCAAGCTGAAATTTTGTGACTAACCTCTATTCAATCTTTATATACTGAAAATAGAAAGGTACTTAAATGGAAAATTTTCATCAAGCAAGATTCAGGGATGGATTTCTTCTTTAGAAAGGCTCCTACTGTAATGAAAGATAGAGACATGGCTAATGAGTTGGCTCAACTGGTAAAGGCTTTTGTTAATGGATGACGCAAGTCAGATGACATTGGTTTGACCCCCGTAATCTGCGTGATGATTGAATGTCCACAAAGTTGGACATTCACACATGTTGTAGTACGAGAACACACATCACAAATTTACACTCTTCCTCCCTACACCACACACTAAATCATGAAGCAATATGATAAAGCAAATGGAGACTACAGAACCAGCCAAGCCTTTATAATACCTCTTCACAATTTCTTTTTAAAGCTACCACCCCCTCCCCAGGTTGACCACAGGGAAAGCTGCTGACTATTCTGTCTAGTAAGTTATTGGTACAAGTCTTGAAAACAGATGAAGAGATGTAAAAGATTAATTTGTCTGACTCCAAGCTATATTCATTAACTTTCTTTTCAGAAAGCATAAAACAAGTGTGACTTAATGGTCTCCTCCACCCCCAACTGTGTCCTCCCCTCAAGGACAAGTTGTCACTGCTACTACTTAAACAGTAAAAGAAAAATCAGGGAGAAAGTCTTCTAGGGTGACTTTAGTGAATAGACCCTAATTGGAAGAAAGCTTCCTACAGTGCATGAGGCCTACTGAGAATGTTCTATAGAGGCCATTATTTCTCCTTTCTTCATTGATTTCTTGTAAAGTTGAACAGCTTAATTATAAAACCACCAATTAGGGAAAAAATTTCATTGATACATACCCTATACCACTGGTTTTCTAGAAATTTCCCTGGGATAGAAGGCCCTTGAATTTTGGTTGGATTTATTTCTTATCCTTTAATGTGCGTATGTATTACCAACCACTCCAAAGTGGTTGCTACCTTCTTCTCACTTGGTCTGATCACCATACTGTCATCAATATATGAGACCAGTGTGATGTTTTATAGAAAAGACAATCAGGATCCCTTCAAACTGACTTATGACACAGGGCTGCAGAGGTAATATACCTTAAGGTGAAACATTAAGGTATTCTTCTGGCCTTGCCAACTGAGAGCAAATTGCTTCTGATGGTCCTTAAGGACTGGTATTGAGAAAAGGACTTTCCAGGATTAGTAGTCGTATAGCATGTTCCAGGAGATGTAGGAAGTAAAGGCACCAACCACTCTGGCACAGCAGTGGCAATCAGAATCACTACTAGACTAAGCTTACAGTGGCCAACTGACATTCTCCTTGACTCATCTGTCTTCTGCACAGGTCAGATAGCAGAGTTAAAGGGAAAGAAACCACCACCCCTACATCTTAGGTCCTTTATGGCAGCATTAATTTATGCAAATCTTCCAGGGATGCAATGCTGTCTTTAGTTCAAAGCTTTCACTGGTAGAGGTGATTCCAGTGGCTTCCATTTAGTCTTTCCAACTATAAAAGCTCTCACTCCATAGGTCGGGCAACTAATGTGGAAATTGTGCCAACATCTATATATATATATATATATATATATATATATATATATATATTCCAGTTATACATTCTGGAACTGGGATGCTGTGATTAGACTTCATCCAAAACTCCATTAAACTCCATTAATCACCTGACCTCCATAAGCTGCTACTCTAGCTGGAGGACCACAATGTTTCTTAGGGTCTCCTGGAACCAATGTCAATTAAGAGGCAGTATTCAGTCATCACTAGATAACTCAAAAACTGCATGCTTATCCTGTCCTTCTGCATTTCCCTTTTGTGTACTGAACAATAACATTCAGTCTTTTAGCATTCATAAATTTACAATCTACATGCAGCAGCCTCTGTGTATGGCATCTGTCTTGTGCTTTGTTCACCTCAACTGAAAACAGTGGTCACAGCAAGGTGCCTTTGACACACAAATGATATTCTTATCAACTGGCAATTCCTTTAGAGTGGATTCAATGCTTTGTAAAGGAAAAAAAACAAAGTCAAAACCAAAAACTTTTCTTGCCCAAATGTTTATGATCTTAAAAATGAAACTGGAGATGAGCCACATCAGTGAAGGTGTTGTGTGTTTCTGGTTTTTATCTGGGTGTTGGAACTCAAGTTCTGAGCAGAAAGAGAAGGAGAACAGGTCTTGAAAGAATGACAGAGAACATTCCAAGCAATTTTGTCCTACCCTAGGGCATACTTTGAACACACACTGATGAAAAAAATCACCAGTCTATCCAGGATAAAGGCAGCAGCCTTGAAAATGTCCCTGATATGGTTCCTTACTCTCTCTTGGC
The DNA here is from genome assembly GCA_004025045.1 of Sigmodon hispidus. Classification (NCBI taxonomy): domain Eukaryota; kingdom Metazoa; phylum Chordata; class Mammalia; order Rodentia; family Cricetidae; genus Sigmodon; species Sigmodon hispidus. Next base: position 273,819 of record PVIH01000252.1, read on the forward strand.
CTTTTAATGTTGTATTGTCAACTTGTTGCATAGTGTAACCAATATATGTTTGGTTTTTTTTGATAAAGCTACTTCAGATGTATCAGAAATGTAGGCCTAAATGGTCTGCACATTAAAACCATGAAATTGAGACTGGTGAGATGGTTCAGGGGCTGAAGAGCTCACTATATAAACCTGAGGACCTAAGTTAAACTCAGGAATGGATGGTGGAAGCAGAGAGTTGATTGTCTGACCTCATATGTGCCGTGACATGTGAGCATCCACATATACACATTTGCATGCACAACAACTATTCCTATTATCACAAATACAAATGTACAACATAAGATTATAACACAACTGCCCTGGCAGGAGTGAAGGTAATGTATTCCTTCCTTTGGCTGTCAGAATATTGAACTAATGAACCCCAAGAATTAAGACTTTCACAGGAATCACATGCTAAAGCAGGGGAAAACTGATGACCTACCTCCAGCTAAAGGAAGGATTCGCCTCTCAGGTAGACACTTCACAAAGTTATGACAACTTGTTGAACTATTTTCAGGATAAACCCAAGGGAAGGCAATGATGAGCAGGGCCACATTTTGACCAGGACTAATTAATTATGTATACTGTTTTTCTTTTTAAATCAATATCTCATATCAGTGCTCTGAAGATGGACTTGGGGTCACTGAAAATCTTTATCCCTTCCTTTTCCCACTGTGGGCTCACTGGATTAAATCTCCTTTCTCTTCCTTTTGCTTTTATTTTTCTCTTTAATTTGCATTTTGGACAAAGGTGGTCAAGCCTTGATTATTAAGACTGTTAGTAGCCAGGCTATGATGCTAAAAACTCATAACAATGAGATCTAAACAAGAGGACTTTAAAAATCATCTGGGTCATTTCTTCTCAAAGTGACTCTGTGTGTGTGTGTGTGTGTGTGTGTGTGTGTGTGTGTTTGTGTGTGTGTATGTGTATTTATGACCACATGTATCACAACTGGGGATTTCAGGAAGTAATGCAAATTTTTGGATCTTGCTAGGAAGAAAAGATTGTGAGGAACTGGCCATGTTGGGAACCAGACTTGGGCTTTCCAGTAAGAAAAACAAAACTTACCTTTTTTTCCCTCTGTATGTGTGTGTGTGTGGGAGGTCAGTTATAGGTTGTTTTTTGTTTATCTGTTTGCTTTTGTTTGTGTGTGTATTTTTGAGGAGTGATGGGGGTGGAAGGCTATAAGTCAGTAAGCTTATACTGAAAATAAATCACATAACTAAGTCTTATATGTAATAGAACTTTAGATTCCCAGTCCTGTCTCATTCAGTGGTGAAGAAAACAAATCATGTCTTCAGCAGGAGAGTCTGGGGCAAACTATAAGTGAAGCCAGAATCTTCCTGATTTCTGCCTAATGCCTTCTTTCCTTTCTTTCTATCACTTGATGCAGGGGTTTAGAGTTTCCTGTGCTAATGACTACATCTTGTTTACTGCAAACACCAGGGGGAAAAAATTCTTAACTGAGGTGAAGTTTCTGGTTTGGTAGCTATTTTGATTTTATCAGTGAATGCTAAAGGCAGTGCATTCCTAAGGATGCTTTAACAGGTGTGGCTAGTTGCTAAGATCTGCTCTGATGACTCAGAAGAAGATGGCCTCTGGTCTAGTTTCCTCTTACACCTTGGGTCACATTTGAATCCACTCTTTTCATGGTCACATTAGACATAGCTGCTCTAAGAAACTGTAAGTTCTTGGACTGTTTGTTTTCATCATTCATCCAGGATGGCAGCTCCCTGGGAATCTCCCATGTGTCTTCTCTGAGTGCTGCACTGGAGAGTCAGTAACCATCACCCATCATGAGTTTAATAGGTCACTCAACTTCACCTCCCACTGTTCTCTCTCTCTCTCTCTCTCTCTCTCCCCTTCTCCTCTTCTTCCCTTCCTCCATCCTCTAGCCTTTTGTTCCTTTTTAAAAAATTGAGTACTCTCTCTCTTCAAAAAATTAAATACAAACAAAGGAATTCGTTGTCAAAATCTGGGCATGGTAGTTTACGCCTCTAATTCCAGCTCTCAGAAGGCAGACAATGGGATCACAGGTTCGAGACCTATCTGGTCTCTATGGTGGGATCCTATCTCAGAACAACAAAATAATAAAATAGAAATATTTATAAAGTACTTTTAAACATCTGTTGCTCGTACTGGCTATTTTTGTTGTTGTTTTGTTTTAAAGACAGGGTTTCTCTGTACCTTGGAACCTGTCCTGGAACTCGCTCTGTAGATCAGACTGGCCTTGAACTCAGAGATCTGCCTGCCTCTGCCTCCTGAGTGCTGGGATTAAAGGCCTGTGCCACTACTACCTAGCCTGTACTGGCTAGTTTTATGTTAAGGTGAAGCAAGCTAGAATTATCAGAGAGATTAAGATTAAACTGTAGACAAACCTGTAAGCATTTTCTTAATTAGTGATTGATGTGGGAGGACCCAGTCCATTGTGAGTGTGCCCATCTCTGGGCAGGTGGTCTTGAGTTCTATAAAAAAGCAGGTTAAGTGCTCCAGTAGGCAACTTCCATGGCCTCTGCCTCATCTCCTGCCTCGGGATTTGAGTTCTTGGCTTGGCTTTCTTCAATGATAGACTACAACGTAGAAGTGTAAGCCAAATAAACACTTTTCTTCAGAACTTGCTTTTTGGTCATGGTGTTTCACCACAGCAACAGAAACTCTGAGACATTGCTTTTGAAGAATGAAACTAAGTTTTGCATTTGTGGATCATATGTTTGGTTTCCTGTGTCATTGCTATGGAATGAATATGTGTTCCTTCTTATTCACATCTTAAGACCTACTCTCCAAAGCTATTGAGTTAGAAGAGAGGGATTTCAGAGAGTCTTTTTTCCTGAAGATTTCATTATTCTTTATTTGCTTTTGAGACAAGGTCTCCTATAGCCAAAATTAGTCTTCAACACATTAGCCAAGATGGGCTTGAGATGGGTTGGTTCTCCTGTCTCCACACTCCAAATGCTCATATTAGTCACATATGGCACATGTGGCCTATGGGACTTCTAGAGAGACAGACAGAGAGAGAGAGAGAGAGAGAGAGAGAGAGAGAGAGAGAGAGAGAGAGAGAGAGAGAGAGAGATCTGTGTGCATGTACATGGGCTTGCCAAGCTATGAAAAAGGCATTGCCAGGAACTGGCCACGTTAGAACCCTGACCTTAAACTTTCCAGTTGATGGATCTGTGTAAAGAAGAATTCTGTTGTTCCAGCCCTTCAGTCTTCAGTGTTTCACCATGACAGACTGGCCTGAGTAAGGGAACCGTGAATAACAGATCTGGCTTTTGTAGCACACATAAAAATGCACAGTAGTGTGGCCCCAATAAGCCTACTCCTGAGACACAAATTTCCCACACACCCAGGACTCAGTCAGTGGGAATAACCTTTGAAGAATTTTTCATTTGGCTCCTTCGGTTTCTAACTTCTTCTAGATAGCACAGTACCAGAGTGGTAATGGTACAGGAATGCTTCCTTAGGACTTTCAGCCAATTATCTGGTACATGGTAAATGCCACCTTATTCTATTCTTGCTATTATCTGTCTATCTATCTATCTATCTATCTATCTATCTATCTATCTAGCTAGCTAGCTAGCTATCTACCTGTCTGTCTATCTACCTGTCTGTCAATCTACCTGTCTGTCTGTCTGTCTACCTATTTATCCACCTATCCACCTATCTATCTATCTATCTATCTATCTATCTATCTATCTATCTATCTATCATATACCTATTTATCACCCATCCAGCTATCTGTCTATCTATCTATCTATCTATCTATCTATCTATCTATCTATCTATGTTGGATGAACCAGGGCCTCACACATGCTAGTGCTATACAACAGAGCTATATTTCCAGTCCTACCTTATACTTTCTAAAAATGCATAATAGAATTTCAAGTGCACAGCATTATATTCTTAACTGTAAGCACAGAATTAACTATCACACCTTATCTTGCCCTATATCACCTTCCTAAGGCTGTATTTATCCTCCTGCATTTGAACATTTCTATTGTTTGTATCATCACTGCAGTTGACTAGACCAATAATTCAATTCACAGTGACTCATACTTCATATATATTATCTCATTGGCCTGAATTTCATCCAATTCTAGCAGCAGCAGACAAGCTATGCCTTAAAAATGAGGAAAGAGTCCTCCTTCAGATATCACAAGGGTAAGCACCTCATACATAGTTGGCATTAAAGAAAGAGAACTCATCTTTTAAAATGGGAGTGGAGTGGCACTAGGGAGCATGTGGATGTCTATGGTGAAAGTGGGCAAGTGAGGCCTGTGTGGCTTGGAAGAGGCCAGTGGCTGAATGCAAGCAAGCTCTTAGAATTATTGACATGCCGCAAAACCACAAGCTTGGAGACTGTGTTTTTCATAGGGAAGAGGTCGAGCACGGGTCAACCCCAGGCAGAAGAAAACATTTATTTTACTATTTAAAGTTGTTTTCCTTTCTTTAAACCAACTCTCCTTTAGTTCCATAGTAGAACTTTCTTCTGGCCTTTGCAGTGATGTGGACCAGAGAGTGATTTTCCCAGGGCTATCTACACACATCACACAAGTCTCTTGATCATTTCAGTGGGTAACAACTAACGTCATGTTCCATTTTATAATAAGATAGTTGATCCATTAGTAAATCAATTAATGAGCACTGTGCTGGTTCCTTATCTGTACAGAGTAATAATTCATCAGTGTAGCAATTCCTTCATTAAATAGCTATCAGTTCCTTCTACAAAGTATGGAGTGAAACCTTCCATTTCTTGGGAAACATAGCTTAGACAGACAAATCAAACAAAATGTTATTTATATGTTTGCACCAATGATTTTAATAAAGAATGAAATGCCTACTTTATGAGATATGTTTTTCCTCTTTTCTTAAAGCACTAGCAATAATTTTAACAACAGGACCCTGAGTAATTTATTATTATATTAGTCATGAAAATTGTAACTTTGTAGTAACTGGAAATTTTCTTAGCATTCATAAGATAAACTCTATTTGTTTTATAAACTGTATAAAGACCAAGGAAGGCAGGAGACTTTTTAAGTAGGCAGAGCTTTTAGTTAGAGGAATAGCCTTTGTCATATTGCAATTCACACTCATGGGAAACACATCTACCACTCCAGACCATGTGTTTAACACCTAACACGGCTATTGGCTGACAAGGCATCAGAAGACCTGAAGGTGGATGAAGGAAAGCTTCCTTCCAAATGGCAATTGTTTCTGTCAGGCAGAAAGAGCTTTTCTGCATGATCACATAATAATCTAACTGTTAGAAAAATGAAAAAGTCATGACATATCTGGGTTCCACAGTTTGTATCTTCCTAAGATGCCAGAAATCGTGTACTGAGAGAACAGTCTAGTGTACAATTAAGAGACCATTGCCTAGAACCTACCGAATAAATCATGTTTTAATTCAGTTGTGGGCTCTTTGCAGTGATGATACATCACTTAAAAGTGTGTGTGTGTGTGTGAGCTTTGAAATCCCCCTTAGCCAGTGACCTTCTGGACTCAGGTCTAGGCACAGATAATTTTTGAACACTCCCTAGCTGATTTGAATGTTCAGCCGTAGCTGAAAATGACTGAGTGAGACATAAAATGAGGCAGAAAACAACAACAAAACAAAAACTCAAACAAACAAACAAAGTCAAAAACAAAATAAAAAAACAGAAAAAAGATAAAAGAAAGAAAAGAAAAAAGAGGTCTACTTGCTCTAGCAAAGACATAGAACAGTGTTCAGTTGACTACATTGAGCAAATCACCGGACAGTTTATCTCCAAGTCTCATTCTTCTTCTCAAATGTAATGGAGTCAATGTTTAAATTCTACTCTTCAGTTACTATACTCTCTTCTTATGTTATTTCTCTCAACAAAATGTGCTTTAAATGACTGTCTAGCCAGCGGTAATTAATTATAGAGAATAACCGTTTCTAAAGCTTGTCTAGTCCTGTCTCACGTACTTTGTATATTAATTTATTGTTCACATCGGAGTCATGCATTGAGCATTGTTATCCTCATAATATATGAGAAGAACTGAACTTCAGCGACATTTAGTTGGTTGCCTAGACTACACAGCTAGAGATAGAAGCATCTCTGATGCCCAAACATAGTATCTCTGCTTTGGCTCTCTGTGTCCTCAGAGTCTGGTGGTATTGTGGACCAGAACCTTTCTGGGGGTCTACTATACATGCCCTTCCCTGGACTTCTCATTGACATGGGTCTTCAGCAAGCCCCTCACTTGGCTTTGGTTTTCTTCAACTTAATAACTCAAAAAAGAGAAAAAAATCAAAGAATAAAAAGCTGTTCATCATATTTTTATGGCATCTCTAGAAAAGGCGGAACTGTAGAGAATTTGTTGACAATTGTTTAAGGTTGGGAGTGGGAGAAGGATTAGCTGTTACAGAGGCATACAAATTTTCTGGAACATTCTAAACTGGTTTTGGGGGACAGGTATATAAATATATATGTTCAACAAAATCAAACACATGATAAGAGAATATCTCAATATGCAGAAAGTCTCTGATTTTGATGGGTCAACATAATGTTTCACTGTTACAATGGCATGAGGATGTATTCACACAACCATCCTGACTTTTGCTTTCAGCATCATGATTGATTATTGCTTTCAATAAACCACTTGGGATAGACACTTTATTATAAGGTAGGTATTGACTTAAGATGATTTTGTGTAACTCTAGGTCACAAGTTCTCAACCTGTGAGTCATGACTCCTTTGGGGATCATATATCAGAATATCCTGCATACCAAATATTGGCATTACAATTTATAACATCAGCAAAATTGCAGTGATGAAGTAGCAACAAAAATACATTTATGGTAGTTGTTACTACAGCATGAAGAACTGTATTAAGGGATCACAGAGTTGGGAAGGTGGAGAACCTCTGCTCCAGACTAACTTGAGTCCATAGTCCACTTAGGATCAGAGAGTCTAAGCTGTGTTTTCCAGTCGTCTTAGGAAGACAAATGGTGTTCTCTCATTCATGACCCCTAGGTTTCACATGCTTACATGAAGTTGTGTGCACTTGTGATATGAAAGTAAGCTCAACATATGTTATGTATTGCTACAGACTTAAAAAACAAAACAAAAAAAACCCCAAATTCCTTTTCCTTCTGTTTTTCTCCCTTCCTGACACCACTGCCCCAGATTGCTGATTGACAAAACGGAGCCCACTCAGTTGCCTTTAGCTCACTGAACAAAGGCCAGTGTCAAGGCTTGATAGTTTCTCACAGTCCAGATTCCTGGATGGCTTTCCGAGCCACCCCGAGGTTCTGCAAATAAAGGAGGGTGTGTCCTGGAGGAAGGCTCAGTCAGATTAGAGCTGACAGGGACCCTAGAAGCCTGGCTACGGCAGAACTAGTCTCGGGGTTGCAGAGAATTCCTTAGTCACAACCTTACATTCCATTGCACAGCAATCACAGAGGGGGTGGGGAAGGCTCATAGATGTTGGCTAGTTGCTGTTTTGCTCTTGTTGCTTCTCTGAAGAAACGTGGGCCTATTGTTCTCACTCCCAGGTAGCATGTACTTGCTTTTTTCAAAATCAGAGCATTGCTTTTCAGACCAAGGACAAAGGCCATATGTTTGCTGTGCCTAGAGATGGCACAAAAATATCTCTTTGGAAAAAACAAAACAAAACAAAACAAAACAAAAAAACTTTATAATTGAACCTCTGGCTTCTGCAGGGCTTCCTAATACAATGTTCCTGTTTTATTTTGTTCTTCTTCTCTTTCATTTTCCAGGGTCAGCCATCATCTTAACCATGATGGTAAGCCCTTGCAAGAAGGACTTTAACTTTTTCTGACAGGAAAAAGGCCTGTGTTCCCATTATCCATCCACCTCCCCTGGCCCCCTGGGTAAGAAAAATAAGTCCAGGAAAGATTGCTTGATTCCTTTGAAGGAGAGAAAGGGAGAATAATTAACTAGGGGCTACAAGGTGAAAACTTAAATGCTATGGTGATTTCCTGTCCTTCAAACGACATAAGCGTATGTGTGCCTCCTCTACTGTATTAAACAAATGCACCTGGAAAGGAAAAGAAAGCTCAGAACTGTTACTGTGATCCACAAATAAGGACAAGCTGTGATTGCTCTACTTTGCTATTAGCCCAATTAGTACGAGTTAATGTTTCCCCTGAAGGACAAATACCAGGCATTTCCCAAGAGGCCACACGTCATCTTGCTCTGTGCTGGCTTAGAAACAAATTCACCCGGAGAAAGCAGGAAGTGCATATCCCAAGGTCTCCCGTAGCACTGCAGAGGCCACAGTAAGAGATTGTCAGGTATTCTGGGTTTCTGGACAAGAGCTGGAATGCAAAGGTTTCTTGGATGGTATCTAGGGTAACACAGAAAATGAGGGACCTTCTGGAAGGTTTTCATCCTGCTTGTTTCTCTGCTTTATATAGCACATGTGGTAGGTTAGAACCATCAAACATGAGTGTAGCTAACTCTAGGTTTATGTCTCAGTCAGAGAGGATTTTTTAGACACACGTTTAGTGCTCTGTGGAATCTTATAGGTGAAGATGCCCTGCAGAATTCTAGGAGGTCTCTTAAGAGATGAGGAAAAACGAATGCTAGGCTCATGCGCACACTTACTGAGAAATCTGATTTTTTTATGCGTGTCACTTGCATGTTTCAATGTTAGTTTCTTGCCTGGCATTGAGGTATAGCTTACTCTTAATAGTCACACTTTTAAAAATGAGCAGTGCACTGATTTTTGGTATCTTCACAAAGTCTTGTAACTACCACCAGTCTAATCTACCAGGATACTTACGTGACTCTTAAAACACCCAAGCAAACCCACATTCACCGACAGCCCCTCTCTATTCTTCAATCCTAGCTATGGACAACCCAAAATCTTCTTCCTTTCTACAGACATGTCTCTTCTGGAAATTTTATGTGAATGGGACCAAGTAATCCATGATATTTTTTTGTCTGGTTTTTTTCACTTAGCATAATATTCCCTAGGTTCATCGGAGTTGTAGCCTGTATCACAATTTCCTTCTTTATGGTCAAATACTATTGCGTTATAATTTACTGTCAAGACATTCACTTGTTCTGTGATCCATCCACTATTCATGGTCATACTGGGGACCAGCCTTGACTTTGTGAGTCTGAGACTGTATATTTCTTGCATAGGTTTATTGTCCTGAAACTTTGAATGCCCTTTTTTTCCTCCAAAAGGTTTTACATTTCAATTTGCACTTTCTCTGCAAATGACCTAGATGGATTGGAGGCAACTGTGTATGTCAACTCTATACTGGCCACTTAATGTGACCTCATACTTCAATTATTTAAAGTTCATTATTATTATTATTGCATGTATATATCATGAATGTGCACAGGTGTGGTGCACACTTCCACATCACATATGTGCAGGTGAGAGGACAGTTATCTAGAGTAGGTGTGTTCCTTCCACATTGGGATCCAGGGACTGAACCAAGGCTATCATGCTTCAGCAAACACCCTTACCTATTGAGACATCTTGCCTCCCCAGTCTCCCAATGCTTCTTTTTTCTAAAACGGAAAGGTGCAGAAGCATCCTCTAGATCAACCTTTCACAAACTTATCTTGTTTTCCATTCCTCTACAATCATGTCGTCATAGCTAGATAGCTTTGGGCAACCCTTTCTTCCTTCAGGAGCCTTAAATCTGGTGCCTGTAAGATTTGGGAGATTTTGCAAGTCTGTGCCCTCTGAGATAGCATGGAAACAGCAATGAGTTGGTGGAGACTGTTTGTAGAGGCTGCTTGCAAACATGTTTGTCACATTACAGAAGTATTCCAAACATCAAAACACCACAAATAGGACAGACTTTAAAAACACAGAAGGCAGCAAATATAGAACTAAGGCGGTTTAGCTTTTGTCTCATGACATGCCTTATGGAATCTTACACATGGATTGAATCGCTTTCAAGTATGGCAGTCAATGATAATATGAAACAGAAATGCTCTTGCGATGGCTGAGTCTCTTGTTATCCACTGTCTGAGATGAGAATTAGGGGAAGGTGAGGCCACTCAAGAATCTACTATTGCTCTTGTATGTGTGCCTAAGTAAGACTTAAACCTTGTAAAATTCCACATAGTTCTTTATTCATTAGTTGTTCTGCTTTCTATAATCTGTCGGGCTCTGGCCATGTGCAAGCAGTGTTGGGATACAATGCTGAATAAATAATCGCACATGGAGAGTGACAAACTGTGACACTGCTAAGAAGGTCAGTAAAGGACTGGACAGGAGCTAGATCAGGCATTGAAAGCTTTGCTAAAGGAGCAGCAGTAAGTAAGGATGTGGGGCATGAACAGGAGGAGGTCAGGAAAGATTTCAGTCGGAATGGCATGAGAATTCTGAGATTTTTAAAATAGATTATTTGCCTTGAGGCTCTCCTCCTCCTTCTTTTAACTTTTCTTCTCTCTCTCTCTCTCTCTCTCTCTCTCTCTCTCTCTCTCTCTCTCTCTCTCTCTTTTAACCTTACAGGTGTTTTATGTATACATTACAGCTTCCAGCTTTGTTTTTTGTTTTGTTTTTTTTTTTTTATAAAATTCCTATGTGTGCCAACCTGCGTGTATGTGTTTTCATGTATATGTATTTCTCATGCTTTTTCTTCATTCTCTCTCTTCTGTTTTCTGTTCATTTGTTTAGTTCTATTCCAATTTGCTTGTTTTTGTTTTATCTTTTTTTATTATTAGTCCTTTGATGCCTGTTTGTTTTCTAATGAGAGACAGAAAGGGTGTGGTGTAGGGTGGAGAGGTGGTGAGGAGGAACTGGGAGGAGCTGGGGGACGGGAAACTGTAATTAGAATATATTGTATAAAAATTATTTTCAATAAAATATTAAAAAAGAAAAGAGAAATATAAATAAGCCTTTAAAATAAAAAACTTGTTAAAATTACTTAAAAATAAAAATAGGAGGTAGATGTAATATGAAACCAAGCAAATGTGGTAATGCAAAGAAAGAGGGGAAGAGGGGCTGGAGAGATGGCTCAGCGGTTAAGAGCACCGTCTGCTCTTCCAGAGGACCTGGGTTCGATTCCCAGCACCCACATGGCAGCTAACAGCTGTCTGTAGTTCCAGTTCCAGGCAAACACCAAGGCAAATAAATCAATAAATAATAAATAAATAAATAAATAAATAAAGAGGGGAAGAGGAGAAGAAATCATGGCTGAGAAGCCTGTGGTTCTGTAGAGCTTGTGGTGGAGCTTCAGTTTTCGTATTTCCTCCTGTACCCAGGTTTACATTTTAATCACCTCCCACCTGTGTACTGTGGCGAAACTGTGAGAAATGAGCAGGTGTGGATGCAGGGACATTTAAGTGGATGTTATGGACCACAGGGCTTAGACGATGTGATGCTCTGATGAATTGGATTTCCTAGGTGGTGTACCCTCTCCTCAGCCATTTCTCTCTCATGTTATTTTTAGGAAAAAGAGGCTCTTAGGCATTGCCGAAGTGTAATTTCCCATTACAGGAGTGGATACAGAGCTAAGCATATTTAAAAAAAATAGCAAAATATAACTATCTGAAAGATAAAGTACTATGCAGATTTGTCTATTTGGTTCTCATGGCACCTTAAACATATATCAGGCATTATTTGTTTCTGTTCTCTCTGTGGTAGAGAACTGGTAATATTTAGATGATAATATTTAGAGTGGCAATGAAAAGAAAATGGGATGCTATTGAACTGACGGCTGTGGCTGAAGTGAACAGAAAACAGCTGGAGAACTTGTGGTCTATTCTACATATGGGAATCATCAAAGGCAATGATGGCAAAGGCATTCCAGATGGTTCTTTAGCCACCTCCCCGTGCTTCATAATTCATCTCCTGACATCAGATGAAAGTGGGTAGGCCTTGGTCAAAAATGAGCATGTTAAGTGTTAGCCATATGCTTTGCCATTCACAGTCTAAAAATGGAGGCTTACCAGCCCAGGGCATCCCCTTCCATTGCTTCAGATTTCTAGAAAAAATTAGGTCATAGAGAAGCAAGTACTCATTTTAGTGAGAATATAAATTGTTTAATCTTTTTTCAGGATAGATCCAATGATATCTATAAATGACTTATCATTCCCTCTCTTTATGAAGTTTCTATGCTCCAAAATTTCTGTGCTTTAATAGGAATCTTGAATCATCTAATATGCGTGACCGGCATTTGACTGCTTGTTTATCTATTAGTTTGTGATGTGTGTAGACTGTACCACGCAAAACAAATGCTCAGATATTGTTGATCTAACATCAAACCACGAGTCCTGTCTGTGTCATCCTCCTGCCTCAGCCTAATGTCAAATTCCTTACCCACACATTTCTCTATGCAAGAGAAGACATATGTGCCTAAGAAAAATATAAAAGAACATTAAACCCAAACAGAAATCAGGAAACACAAATCTTTATTCTAATAGAATAGCATTTTCAAATGATTTACTTCATCGACAATGAGAAAATCTGATAATATGAATTGTTACAGAAACTAGCCCTGCACATTTCCAACATGTCTAAGCTCCCAGATTGTAGCATTTGCAACTGATCTAGGAAAATGGAGCCATTGCCATAGAGTCACTTGTCTAAGTCTCAGAGTGTTCATGCTCGGGACACAAATCATGGTGCATGCTCAACAGGAGTCTGGTACAGAATGTTTTTCATCAGAACCATAACCATATTAGTAAAATTGTGTGTTTAGCTTCACACAACAAACACACTATTTAGGCCTCATCATAAAATAATATTGATTAAGAACAAACATTTACTTCCAATGTTATTCATCAAGCTTAAATATATTTTATTATATTAATAATGTATGTTGGGTTTCCAGGAAATGTTTACATCTAAATGTGCTTCTCTGTAGTAATTTTTCTTATATTAATCATATCCGTTTTGAATTTTTTAAAGAAAGCAAACCAAGCAAAAAATGGGTCCTTTCACATTAGTACACCACTTGGGCAGGAGACAAGGATGGGTTATTTGGAACCAGTGGCTTCCTCACCCCATGATCATCTCATCTCACCAGACGAATGTCTCCTGTGAAGGTCAACTCCCTTAGGAACCACTGGGCTCAGGAGACTGTGGACATATTATTAGTTCTCTGGCTCAGTGGCAATCTGAGTCCCGGATCTGTGATCACTCAGCAACCCAGAGAGAGCGCTAAAGCGTCAAGTGCTGTGAAGAGAGTGTGAGAAGTCTAGTAATCAAGAAAAGGAAATTTCTGGAAAGTGAAGAGTAATTCTTTCAAGAATTTGAGCATTAGTTCATTGTCAGAAGAGTGACATCTACCTGAAGATTTTTTTTTTTATTGTTGGAAGGAGGCATCTGGAACCTGGGTAGGGGGTGAAGGGTAGGAGGGTAGGAGGGTTGAGTGATGAGGGTGGATTTCAAAGGGCTAGAGTTATCCCCATATGGTAATAGTAGAAATCCTTTTATTAGCAAATTACCAAATGTATAATCACCTTAATTTCTGGCAGGGTAAGTTGATTATACAGAGACATTCTACTTAAGCCCTCACATTATGGAGACTGATAACAGGTCTATTTGTGAGCAGAAACAAACATTAGAAAGTCTGACTTTTAGTAGCTGCCTTAGCTGAACACCTTTCAGGCTCTAAGATCCAAAGGCAACCTAAAGGCCTAAACATAGTGGACTCCCCAAACCCATGGCCATGGTAACACCTTCTGAAGTGATGGAGCACCATCTCAAAGCTGTAAAGGGCTTTGGATCACAGACTTAACAGTATGATCACATGAAAATCAAAAAGGTCATAGTTTCCAGGATTTTTCTTTCTTTTTATATTTTTTTAATTTTTTTTTTTTTTACATTCTGGTCAATTTTCCCTTCCTCCTTTTCTCCCAGTCTCCCCTCCCCCTCCACTCTGTTCCCACCCCCAATACATTCCTTCTTTGCTTCTGTTTAGGAAAGGGCAGGTCTTCCATGAGTATCAACAAATAATGACATAGTAAGTTACAGTAGACAAAGTTTTGTTATTATTTCATGCATGGACTATGTATGGACTAAGTACACAATATAGATTATTTGCTGTAATTCTTAATTTCACTAGGTAGTATGTTGGCATTACTGTCTTCATTTCAGAAAAGTTATTGTGAGCTTTCCTAAATTCACAAGATTAGTAAGGAAATGTGAACTCAGAAGATGGTGAGTTCAAAGCCCTGCCCTCTTCCACTACAGTACACTACTTGTACACATGGCTCAGTATCGAGTCCTCCTTCTTCCCCTTCCGTTCTCCTGCTTCTTTAACAGAAAATGCATCTCTTGGGAAAACAGTTTGGCTCTTTTTACCCCTGTCCACACAAGAAGGTGTCAGCAATTATGTAAGCAACCATGGTGGTGCTACTTTAATTGTTGGGTGAACAAATGACCACCTGGTTCTCAGAGGACATGTTATTATCCCTTCTGAGTATACAAGCTAATAAGGAGTTCTATTCAGGTCTAGTCTTTTCTTCAAAGAAACTTCTCATCTGATGCCAGCAGTCTGACAGAACCTTGAACCATAAGTATAATTAGTTATTTACCAGAGCCTTCTTCAATTACCCAGGCAGAAAGGACACTGAGTTGTCTGTTGTCTATCACCCTGCTGTGATAACTGGGAGAAACACCATCTGCATAAGTGTCACATAGGGATCTGATGTTTGACTCCAGTAAGGGATGCAAGTCTCACAGCACTCAGAATATCACTCTGTGACCCACAGGCCTATCATACTGTCCCTCTGCTGACAAGCAAGATGAGAAAAGCTGTATTTACTAAGCACCTATTATTTGGCTGCCGACTGTTCAGATAAGTGGTCCTCTTGAATTTGAATGCATCAGTCTGTGTCTAGGAAGCCCTACCAAAGTCACTGTCTTACCTCAGACTCTTCAAAGTGAAAAGATGACAGATGAGAGAAGACAGGAAAGAGCCAGATAGTTGTTAGAATGGTCTTCTTTCAATTTAGAGGCCATAGAGTCAAAGCTATAGAAAACACTATTGGGACCAGCAGACACACCTCAGTAGATAAAAGCTGAATTCAGCCCTGAGACTCACAAGATAGAAGAAGAGAATTGATTCTTACAAACTGCCCTCTGATCTCTTCTATACAAGTGTTCCTCAACAGATAACAAAACTTGATAAAAGTTAAAAGTATTGGCACACTTACTTTCTCCTCTTAGGCTTTTTAAGCTTTGGAGAATGATTCTTTTTTTTTTTTTTTTAAGCAGTCTTACCTTTCATGAGCTCCAAACTCCACTGGCCTGTGATGAGTCGATTGCTGTGTCAGTCACAGGGGCCAAGCACACAGATCTGCCACCACAGCGTTCTAAGATCTAAGAAGCAGAAGAGCACATATCCCAGCAGCCACTTGGAAATCACATTAGCCAAAGTGGCATCAAGACTCTATGCTTTGGGCTTCCTAGTTTCTGTGTCTAAATCCCTTGTTCTTGTTAACTAAGCACATTTTTGGATGAAAGGTTCCAAGGACTCTTTTTGGAAACTAGTTTCCTCTTGGCTGGAATGCATGGGGAGATAATTTTGAATAAAGTGAGGATCCCATTTGTCACTAATAGTCTTGGTCCGTATTTCATTTATGTTCCCATTCCAATCTTTTCTAGATTAGAGGATTTATTGCTTATTTATAATATATTTACTACAACTTTTGCCAATTTATTTTTAAAAGTTTATTTTGGGAGCTTAACAAAAACTATATTTGTTCAAAAATATTTGGTATGTCTTCCACTTGGTTCTATTTTTGAGAAGTCCATTATTGAACTGGATCTATCTTAGAATAGTCTGGGTGGGTTTGCAGTGAATGTACTCTGGGGTGGTCTTTTTTTCTGGCTTGTGACTATGAAATACTCCACCTTTCTTCCATAAGATTCAGTGTCTTCTTTAAGGCTAAATGGAGCAGGAGGAAACATGCATAGTTAGAAGCAGAAAGAATGAGAAAGCCTAGAATTATCTCAAGTTCTTAGAAATGGCATTGGAAACACAGGAAACAAATGAAGCACTTCATGTCTGACCTTGAAAGGGCAGAAGAGTCTATGTCTGGTAGAGTGAAGGGAAATGCTATTTCCAGTGTTTGACACCCAAGTGCCAAAAGAATCCAAAGGGAAATAGTTAGAGGACCAAAGAAAGAGCAAGAAACATCATTTACAAAGGTGATTTGATTTAAAATGAACTTCTCAGTAAGTAATGTCTAACATGGTATATTTTAGAACATACAACAAATTTGATCAACTATTAAGCCTTTTAAGTAGGGATCATATTCACCTTCAGTAGGTTGAAGCCACATGGACAAAAAACGTAAGTTGGAGTATCTTAGGTTATCTATGGACCAGTGAAAGTACAAGAAGACTATGGATACTCAGCTCCCATAAACATGATAGGAACTGAGTGTCCAGAAGCTGAGTGTTTCTGAGGGAGGAGAAAAATGCCCCTAACTGGCTCAAAGCACACTATAAAAGGTCTGCCTTTGTTATTCCCAAACTGAATCATGTTAGCACCAGTTGCTTAGACATACCATTCAGAAAAAGAATACTCCTGAATTGAGAAAAGTTGCTATGATTCTGAAAGACATCTACTGGTCTTCACAGGACTCTCAACACATTGTCAGCTTAGTCATATTTCAGTCCTTCCCTTTCTGCACAGGCTTTCAAAAGGTTCATTTTCCTCTGCTGTGGTGCCTACAAGGCTTTAAATGGGGATTGATGAAAAGATGGAATTAGTGTTAATAAAATCATGGTGTGAGGTGGTGAAATAAGTTCAGAGATCTAAAATACAGCACAGGAATCAAAGTTAATAATGTACTGTATGCTGACATTTGCTAAGAAAATAAATTTTAATCTCTTTTGCTACATATGTAGTGATGAGAGATAGCAAATACATGAGTGTATTTGACTTATTTAACTATGTGTATATGTATCACTTAACTATGTGTGTATTTATCAGAAGAGCATGTTGTATTTCATACATGCAAATGTATAACATTATTTATTCATCTGTATACATATACTGTATTAACACACACAAACACATACATGTCTTGTTAGATTGCTCAGGTAGGCTTTAAACTCATGATCTTCCTATCTCAGTTTCTCAAGTCTTGGAATTTCAAGTTACATTGCCACAGCCAACTCTAAGAAATGGTCTAGTGTGGATGTTGTCAACTTATCACAAGAGTCAAAGGTCTCTATTGTATTCTTATCTTATCTTTACATTTGATTCAAAGAAGGCTCTTAACTATCTCTACAGCCTTCTGTTTCTGAGACAACTCACCCAGGAGACTTCTGTAAATACAGGGAGGACCCTGCAGGGAAGCATTTACCATCTATCTATCTGTAGCTCACAGGGTGGGGTTCTCAGAGCTTGGTCCCAATGCTACCACTACCTGCTCACTGGAAAGTTGTTAAAATTTTAAGTTATTAAAACATACCCCAGAAAACAAGATTTAGAGACTGAGATGCATGTTCTAGGCTTTGTTTCAACATAGTCTAAGGCCACTTAAACAATGGTTTTTAAGTGTTTTTGTCTCTTGAGTTGCTGTGTACACATGGACGTGCTTTCATTTGAAATTTAGTGATGGGAGAAACAATTGCATTGTGAGTGGGAGGGTGGTCTTGGAGTCCTCTTATATCAGCTACTATGTGTCTCTTCATTTTCTATGGATTAGGCCCTGCCAGGTTATTTCTAAATAAGCACAAGAACTGGAATTTGCCAATGTGGAAATTGGGAACAAGTTCTCCAAAGCAGTCTGATGTCAGAAACCTTCCCTAAGTGTCTATTCCAAGAGGATGATGAGTACCTCCATGCAGGCTGGCTTGAGACAACATAGTCCCCTCCTTCATCACCAAATTAGTGACTCACACACCTGCTGACTCCTCAGCAGTACAGGTGTGTCACTGGATCCTCCCTTAAAACAAAATGTCATTATGGAACAGGAAGAAAAAGGTCAGGAACGCTGTCTGTGTAGGTTTTCTGATTTTCAGATGATTCTGGAAACTCTTTGGTAAGCTAGGCATCATGGAAAATGCCCCCAGAAGGTAATCATCAGGAAGTATATGTGGAGAATGTTTATGGTTTACAGTTTGGGCCTCCAGAGGCTTTTTCATGTTAAACCAGTAGTAGTGAGTCAGTCTCTGCCTTAACCTTGGGGTAGTGTTCAGAGTGTCTTTATACAATGAATAGGCAACCCTAGTGGGAAGAGAAGAAGTATGTTCACCAGGCAGGGCAAGAAAGATACTTGGGTACCACACTTGTAACCAGCCTGGAAGGAATGAAGGGGAATTCTAAAGAGACATTTGTGCTGCCAGACTGTTCAAGCAATGGTCCCTGAGAAGGAACCTGCAGAAATTAGAATTTCTCCCAGAATCTCACTCTGGGAGAAAGAAAGAGCTGAAGCCTGCCACCAGGCCAAGGGAAAACCTGTCTTTCACATAGTTTAGACCACTTGTCAGTTCACCTTGCAAGAAATAGAAACCCAGAAAGGGACAGTGGACAGACAGACTCACCCTGACCAGAACTGCTTAGCTGTGTACAGCTCTCGCCTTTAAACAGCTCATCTCAGGACGCCTGAGGGAGGATCCAATGACACACCTGTACTATGGAGTCGTGAACCTCTTTGTTCCTCTTCCCCATGTATTCAAGTTGAGTAAACCTCCCATTTTGTTATCTTTGGCTTTTTACTGTTACTTGCTCATTACTGGCTCATGAAGGGCAGTCTAGCTTGTTAGGGCTTCGGAGCCAGGCTCTGACCCCTCTGGGAACATTTGGACCTTGGTTTTGAGACTTAACTAGATGGTATGTATCTTTGTCACTATCAAAGACATCCAGACAATCATAATGTAGCAGGGAAATTATAGAACTTCGAGATAGTCATCATTGTCAAACTGTGAGATCTTTGAAAGGACAAACTATATTTTAACCTTAGATACCCAGCATGTACATGGTACAAGACACATTCAGAGATTTTCTTGGATGAATGATGAGTGTGTAGAACTTTTGAATTAACCTTTAGTATTTGCTTCCAGAGACCATCAGTAAGAAGATATGGTATTAAAATGGTCAGGATTTATGAGAGTAGATATATGAGTTTCTAGTTGGAAACCTGATTTTGTAGTAATCTCACCCTATTGGTGGCAGGGAGGGGTTTGGGACAGGGTTTCTCTGTGGTTCTGGCTGTCCTGAAACTCACTCCATAGACCAAGGCTGGCCTTAAACTCACTAAGATCCACCAGCCTCTGCCTCCAAAGTTCGGGATTAAAGGCAAGCACTACCACCACCCAACTAACCTCACTTATTTATTACGTAGAATTGTAGAGTTTTAAGCCTTGATGAGGACTTTGAATCACTCAGTAAGGCTTGGTTCAACTCCCTCATTTAATAATGCTAAACTAGTCCAGGCAAGGCAAGTGACTGACAGCCTGAGGTTCCTCGAATGTTGCTGTGTGATGGGTCCTGTGCTAGTGTACATGTATATGTGTATATATATATATGTGTGTGTGTATGTATGCATATATATACACATCTATAGTATTTGTATATGAATAGAATGGATCTAGCACTTCTAGTCATTATTAAATCTGAACATAATTTTTTTTGTGTGTATGTATGTAGGATGGAGTAGATGCATGTATAAGTGTGATTGTATGCTATTGTACAAGCCTGTGTGTGGTGTGGTGTGTGTATGTGTGTGTGATCATCATCTAATGTCTTTGTTGTTGCTTTCCACTTAATTTTTAATTTTTTGTTCGTTTATTATTAGGGTGTTTGAGAGGCACACATGACACCATGTACACAAGGAAGTCAGAGGCCTGCCTTGGAAATTTGGTTCTGTCCTTCCATCTTTATATGGACTCTAGGGTAGAACCAGGATTCTAGGATTTTCAGGCTTGTACCATCAGGGTCATCACCATCTGTGCTCATCTACCTTCCCACCGTCCACCTTACTTTTGAAACATGCTTCTCATTAGTGTGTGTGTGTGTGTGTGTGTGTGTGTGTGTGTGTGTGTATGTGGTGTCTCTTTGTGGTAGCAAATTTGATGTTTTAACCAGACTGGTGGGCCAGTGAACCCCTAGAATCTTCCTGCTCCAAACTCTAGCACTGAAGTTATAGCTGCAAAAGCATCCAGCTTTTCCATAGATGCTTGGGACTCGAACTCAGATCCTCAAGCTTAGCCAATAAGCATTTTACTTTCAGAGTCGTCTCTTCAGCCCTACAGTTTTCATTGTCAGCACAAATCTCTTTTCTAACTACAATATTCCTTTTCCAAGAGATCCGGCTTCTGGAACCATCTCTGTTCTTCTCTGCCTGTCATCCAGGTTATCATGTCTCAGTTTGATTGTAGATGTGATCTAACAGCAAAGGTAGTGAATTATTTATTCTTTTATGTATGTCTTGGATTTTTGCTAAGGAAATTCAAATTACATTAATTTATTTGCTATTTTAAACTAATTGCTTCTTGTTCAGTTTTGGGTAATTCCAAAACTTTACATATTAGGTTGGGGGTGTAATTCAGAGGCAGGATACTTGACTAGTATATGTCCTGAACCTCACTGACAAATTTTTTTAGGCCTTTTTGCAAGGGCAGGAAAGAGAGGTTCCAGATACTATTCTTTCCTATCTATCTATCCATCTATCTATCTATCTATCTATCTATCTATCTATCTATCTATATCTCTAGTGTGTGTGTGCTCTGGTGTATGCCCATTGATGAGTATGGGCCAGAAGAGGGCATTGAATGATGGGCTTTATCTCTCTAAGTATTATTTGTTTGAAAAAGGGTTGGCTGTTCTCTGAACCTCAGATTCATTTGGTGACCTTAAAGCTCTGTCAGTCCTCCTGTTTTTGCCTTCCATGGCATTGAGGTTACAGAAATACATGTGGTTATGCCTAGCTTTTTACTTGGGTGCTAGGGGTTTGAATACTGGTTCTTATACTTTTGTGACAAGCATTCTATCATCACCTAAGGCCCAGATTTCTATCATTTAATTCTTTATAAATAAATTAAATAAATTGTGGTTGTATTGAATTGCAAGTACAAAATAAAATCTTAGAGAAAACTATCATATTTGAAAACATCAAGTATATTTTGATATTTTAGAATGGTGCTTCTCAACCTTTCTAGTGCTTTGAAATTTTAGCACAGTTCCCCATGTTGTGGTGAACCACAATCATGAAATTATTTTGTTCCTACTACATAATGGTAATTTTGCTACTGTTATGATTCCTACTGTGAATACCTGATATGCAGGATGTCTGATATGTGACTCCTATGAAACGGTCATTCAGCCCTTGAGGGTTTGCAACTCATAGAATGAGGACCACTGTTTCCAAAACTACTAGGTCTTGTGAACTAAAATGTTTAGCTTCAGTATAGAAACCTGAGTTTGATTCCCAGCATCCACATGGCAGCTAACAACTGTCTGTAATTCACAGTTATACATGCAAGCAAAACACCAATTCACATAAAATAAAAATAAATATTAAAATGAGAAAATGTAAATTGAAAGGCCAATGAAAATAAGTTATGTAAACTATTTATGTTAAATGTAATAAACTTAGTATTGTGAAGCCTCTTACAAATTAACTTAATTACCATTGAGAAGGAAGATGGATAAAGAACATGAAAAAATGAGTCATAAATGAAAAAATAAAATGCAGAGACACAATGAAATAGTGTCAAGCAAGCCAGTTCTCAAAACCATCTTTGTAAAATGAAAACAGCAGCAAACATAATACTGTATTAAAGTTTTTTTGGGGGGAACAAACTTTTTATGCACAGCTGGTGAGACCATGTATTTCTATTGCTTATTTTGATAAACTTTTATATATACCATAAAAGCTTACAAAGGCAATAAGCTTAGATCTCCAAATATCACTTTTTCTGATATCCTAAGGGAACTATCAATGATATATGCACAGTTTTATAACAGTGATCACTATAATGTATATACATGTATACACACACACACATCCAACGTTCTAACAATTGGGCAATTGGGGATTGTTTGAACAATGCAATATAGCCAAATAATATATCATTATTATTTTCAGTTATAAAATTGATATTACAGAAATATTTCCACAAGCCACACAAGTGAAAGAGCCACAACTCATGTCAAAGCTAGTTTGACTTGGGAACTCCTTGTAACTGTAGCACTTAAGAGGCAAAGATGGGATCCCAGGGCCAAGGTGGCGAGCTAGACAGGCTGGGATTGATAAAATGCAGGTTGGAGAAGAGACTTGCTCTCAATACAATAATAAAGAGGAGCATAATTGAGAAAGACAGCCAATGTCAACCTCAGGTCCCCACAAGCATGTCTTGTACACATGCACAGGTACACCCTCACACAAGCTTGTGCCCTCATGCATGTAAATACACACACACACACAAACACACATGCGCACAAGTTTATTATATAATGAAGGAAAACAATGTGCCACAAAGTACAGAAGGACATTTTATATCATAGATTATAATACATATGGATGGATGTTCTGTGTACCTGTTCATATGTACCTGTGTTCTAAAAAGCTGAAAATGCTTTTTGACACAAAAAGGGGTCAGATTATGCGGTGGTGACAAATAGTTTCTTTACTTCAATTACTAAATCTAGCAAAAGATGAGTTGTTTTGTGGTACTTGCCAATACAATTTAGAAGAGGGACCCTGCCCATTAGAATCCTAGGCAGAGGGAAACTCTGAATCTTCCCCTACTGCTGGAAAATGCAGGCCAATGCAGTGCATGATGCTCCTGGTATTTTGTTGTTCAATGAAAATCACGAGATCATGTTGTACTTCAAAGGGAGTAAAAAGTGTGATCCATAGTGAGCTCAGTGTCTGCAGGCTGCCTTAATAACTACCATACTCACATTTTTCCTTCTATTTGCTTACTTGTATATTTAATTTTTAAAAATTCAGCATGTATGATACTTGCCTAATAAAAGTCATTGTTCAGACATATGGACTTAATCTTGAGTATGTGGAATGTTGGCTGTTTAATTTTTATTGTCTGGTAAAATACTTCTCAGTTTTGATCTTGATTCTCTTAACCAACATATTTTGCTTACTAGCTTGATGTTTTGGCCCTTTTGAAAAACATTTAAATTATCAACAACATAACACTAGTTAGGGTAAGCATTCTCACATGCCAGGAAGATTGTTCCTGGAGTGGAAACCTTTAATATGCTTATTTAATTTCTCTGAATTCAACCAATTCAATTTTCCTATGATCATTTCAATATTATTTGTTATTTCAATATTAATGGTTATAAACTTTTTCATAAGACTTGCTGAAATGGAATTTCTTTTAAAAATATTCTATTTTTACTTTTAAAGTTGTGGTGTGTGGGTCTGTGTGTCTGTGTATCTGTGTGTACATGAGTACCATGCCCTTAGAGGCCAAAAGAGGGCACTGGATTTCCTGGAGCTAGAATTACCAGGAATTGAACTCAGGACTTCCACAGGATTAGTACATGCTCTTAATTGCTGAATCCTCTTTATGGCTTTGCTCCTCAGACTCTATAATGCTCATCTGATACTGTGTTTTGGGCTGACATTGCTTGCTTTAACTTTTAAAAGCACCTTCCCACCCCAGGGGATCAAGGAAAGATTTCCTGGGCAAGTATTTGGCTATTTAATATCCTGTCTGTGATCTTGCTGGACTTCGAGAGCAAGACTGTTGGGCTTTTTAAGCATGCTTACATTTTCCTCTCTGGATGATCTCTGATGGGTCAGCAGGTTTGATCCAAGTAATCTGTGTTGGCTCCTTCATACTGTAGGGGAAATGATTGACACAATCTGATGGTTACTACAATGAATGTAATGGGATTTACAATCACTTGAAGACAAGTCTCTGGGCATGTTGAAATAAGGCTGGAGGACTCATGCTGATCGTAGTTATTCCATGGGCTGTCCTAGGCTGCGTCAAAAGGAAAAAGCCCGCAAAATCTAAAAATACGTCACTCCTTGCTTCTTTAGTGCATACTCAGCAATATCAATGTGGTGCCTATCACAGCGCCTACTCTGCCAGGATGGACTTCCCTTTGAGCTGGGAGCCAAAATAAACCTTTCTTTCCTGAAGTGGACTTTGTCAGGTGTTCTGTCCCAGCAACCAGACAAGTAACAAATACACACACATCCATTGAAAGGTTCCAGGGATCTCTTTGGGAACAGCTGAGATTTTCCCACGACCCTGATGCTGGAGCTGCCGGTCTTAAAAACACCAGTAAGCACAGTTTCTAGAAATAAACATTTAAAAGCAGAGAAAGGAATTTTAAAATTTGAAGCTTTGGAATTTTAAAAAGTTCTGTTTAAGGATAGTAACTGAAAGTCACACCATGTAGATATTCCAAACCCTTTCCCTCTCAGAACAGCTTGAGAATAAAATCAAAACCGTCTTATCTCCTCCAATGTGATAAGCACTTGTCCAAGATGGTGGAATTTAAAGAAGGCTGCTGCCCTGCTGGAATTCATCAGAGCAGAAAGATAATGTCGAAGTAGTAGTAGAGTGTGGTTAGACCTTAGGATGCACATAGAATGTTACAGAAGAAAACTCTATCAAGCCTCCTCTAACTTAAAAGAGAGTGGAAAGAGCTGAGGAGGCCTCTCTGGTAGAAAAGCCTTCAAACTGACAGAAGAAAAAGAAATAAATGTGTTTATTTGTTTAGCCAAGCTGAAGAGGCAGGCAGAATGCAATCCTGACACATGGAACAGTCAAAATAATAAACTCATCTAAGCTTTTGAGAATCATCGGTATTTGGGGAGCCTCTGGATGGTGCGAAGCATCTCTTTTTTTCACCATGTCTTTTCTTTTTACAACAGAGAAAACAAAGCCATGAGACAAATTCATAGTTTAACAAAGTTCCCAGGATCCCAGGGTTGGTCAGTTACCTCACAATAGAAACCTCCCATATACTGCTAAAATTATTTGGTTGTTCTAACATGGACATTTGGTATCAGCTGTAATGGTGATCACTGCCTGCTTCGACCATATATTATTCCTACCATATGCATGCAGATAATAAAGTTTCTCTTTGGGCTTTTTTTTCCCTCTATCCTGCTTTCATATCTTGACCTTGGCCTTGCTGATGTAATGACAAGTCCACAGAACTTAGGGCTAAGAAAAATGCAAATAAAATACATAATAGCTGGTTGCATCCTGATGATATTTTGTTCATGTCAAAAATGTATGTAGCTGGCATCTCATCCACCAAAAGAATTGATTATTATGAGCTCTAAATGGAGTGTCCAAAGACTTGAGGGAAAGCTTGGATAGGTCCCTGAATTCTTTTCAAAAATCAAAAAAATCTTGTTTTCTCCCAAGCTATATTTAATATGCTTGAGAGCCTGAGAGTTGGAAATGTGGAGAGAAAGGAATGAATCTGCATAACAGGAAGGAGGAAAATAATTCTTGCTCTTAGGCCAAATTATGCTTGGAAAACTGATGATCATTCTTAATATTTATATGGACCTTATCTTTCTGTGCAAATCCACATAATAAGATTCAACAAAAGTCAGTGGGCACCAAATTTCCAAAGAAGAAAAAGGCTCTTATAATGAAGTCTGGGATGGAAGAAGTGGATAAAATATTACAAATTAAGCTTAGTTGTGCAGCAAAGCATGGATATTTCAGCTTCCCGGCAATCCTGTATCATGAGGTGTTGGTTGTAGAGTTGGAAGAAACTGGGGGAAAGGGAGACAGAGAAAAATAGGTGAATGAAATAGAACCCTGGAGGAATACAAAGGTGGACTTGGGAGCTGCTTTAGGGTTTAAAGAAAGTAGGGAGAGAGAGATGGGGAGATTTTAAAGATGTGATTTCCATGGTCCATAGATGCCTTTTGCAAAACAGGTTACAGTTTGAAATTTTTATCTGTTAGATTCTTCTCAGTTGTGATATCACCGATAAAGATGCAAGGATGCAAATTTGTGTCGGAAAAGCTAAAAATGAACTTCAGAAGAAATTCCATATATTCTGATGTTAAAAGTGGTAGTAAAATCATTCTGAATTGGTTAAATAGTTATTAAGCATTTACAACAAGTGTATTTACTGAACTGAGGAGAAAGCCAAGACTGTACTGTAAAGGAAATTACATATAAGATCTCACAGAAAATCCTTAACATCTAAATAATGTACCTACATATAAAAACACCTATCAAGGTCATGTCAGAATCTCCAGATAGTCTATGTATAAAATCTGTAAAGGGAGAGTGATTAACTAGCAAATGTTGAACTGCATGACTCAGCCACTCAGCAGCAACAATTGATTGAACTATTATCCTAAATATCCCAACATATGAAATTGCCAGTGAATGAGGAGTTGGATTTTAGCCTGCATATAGACTTCTAGAAATGTCTAACTAGTTATAGAAATGTCAATAAAAACTAAAGCATGCACGCATTATAAAGAACAGTGATTATTAAAGGGTGGCCCATGGGCCAGCAGCAATAGTATCACATAGAAAGTAGTCCATTCCTTCCCTCTGCCTGAGCTCTGAGAATAGGAACTAACATCTCAAGTTTTCCATACTCCTAGGAAAGCAGGATGTTGCTCAAATTGTGAGACTCATTATTTTAGAAGTAGCAAAAGAAAAACACATAATTTTGTCATTTTCTAAAGATGAGGGCAAATTTATATACTGAGATGAATGTGCTCACTTATTTTGGCATGAATAATTAAACATTGACCAAATATTTGATACTGTATCTCAACATTTTTCAGAGTTGATTGGTATTTTGGTTTTATGGTCATTCATGCTGAGTATGTTGCTTTACATAAATAAATAGTACATAATACCAGAAGGAGCCTTATACCCATCTCAGAAATTATTGGGATCTGTCCTAACTCCTAGTCCTAAATTATTTTCCATTTCTCCAAACAAAACTCAAGTCAACACACAAAATCAATTTTTAAAATAACTTTTAAAAGTAAAACATTCTAATCCAGTCCAGTCCAAAGACACTCTAGTTTGATATTTATATTGTGATGAGACATAGTATGAAGATGTCAAAGTTTTTGCTTTCTGAAATAAAGCCACTGTATTTTTGCTAGGACCAGAAAACTTCTTGTGAATGGAAAAAAGAAAAGAAAAGAAAACAAACAAACAAACCCTGAAAAACATAGCATAAATGTCTCTGAGTTGGGTGTTCGAGGCAGTATCCCTTGACTTTGTATGGCACGATGGCACACAGTGCAAAATGCTTCACATTGCATATTGAGAACCCAGACCACAGCAATATTTCCCATGCTACACAGGAGAACACATCTAGAAAAACCTCAGACCTATTATACATTTGATTTTGAATTATTATTATTTTGTACATCCAGGAACCTTTTCTTCTTATGTAAATCCTACATCCAATTATGGGGCTCCACAAAAGACCATGACACATAGTTTAATAAACTGGGACCTAGTGGACAAAGAAAAGATCACATGGGTCACTGAAATTAGGATGAAGGACTATGAACAATGGTGGCCTCCATAGACCACTCAGCTTCTGCTGAGGCAAGTCTACAATGCAATTGCCATGTGTTTTTCAAGGACTCACACTTGATCTTGATTTCTTGAAATCAAGTGGCTAGAGTTGAGCCCTCAGTAGTAAGAGGAGATCTTCTGCAGGGGAAATTCTAATGTCCTGGAGCTCTAGTGGGAGCTAAGACATATTCACCTAAGGCATGCCAAGCCTATCAAGTTTTCAGAAACTGAGGTCAAGTGAAGCATTCTGGGAAAGGCAGTTACACCCCCGAGGCTTGGTTGGGTACTGCTTGTGTGTATGTTCTACAATCTGTAATATGGCCAAACAAAGTGATTCTACTATCAGTTTTCTGTAGTTTGTGTAATAAATCACCACAAAGAGCTGACTTATACAAGAGATGTTTTCCTCATAGTTGAGCAGGCAGTAACTCTATAAAGTGCCCTTTTATTTTTCTGAGGGCTTTGAGAGAGGGCTCTGTTCTGTGTATGTTTTTCCTTTGGCGTGCAGAGAGGTATCTTTGTGATTCCTGTGTGTGGACCTGTGTCCCAATCTTCCATTTGACAAGAATAACTTGATTACTGTTGGGCTGGAACCTCCAGCTCACTCCAACTCACACTTGCTTGATTCTGAAAGCTTACTTTTTCTCTCTCTCCAAACCACACACTCCCTCAGAGAATAACCAACAAAGAAAAAGTGCCAAAAAGTCCAGCTCTGCATTCTTGTAGGCTGCAGTATCTCTTGCTCTGAAGATGCCAGCATGCCAAGAAGCTACCTAAAGTAGTCAGTGTTTGACCATACTTGGTCACAAACACATGTCGTCACCCCCTCGCCTACAGGGTATATAAGCTCCCTGTTTTAGTTCTGGTGTGTGACTTCTCCAGGTCTGATCTCTGGGGCTGGAGAACTCACCCAGGAGTTGCTTTCCTCAAATAAACAAGCTTTTATATTCTTTTTCAATTTGGGTTGATCTGGCTTATTGCATCAACAGAGAAACCTAGTATGGAGTTACAGATGTACAGAAAGCCTGTTAATTATCTTTTAAAGACGATCCCAAAATGAAGTCACTGTGGTGTTCTGACTGAGAATGATCCCTATAGGCTCATATATTTGAATACTTGGTCCCCAGTTGGTAGAACTGTTTGGGAAGGATTAGGAGATGCATTCTTTTTAGAGGAGGTGGGCTTTGAAGTTTCAAAAATCCATGCCATTCCCAGTTAGCTTTCTCTCTGCCTCAACCTTGAAGATAAAAATACAGCTCTCAGTTACTGCTCCAGTGCCTGCCTGTCTGCCTGCCGCCAACCATAGTGATCATTGACTAACATTCTGAAACTGTAAGCCCCAATAAATTGCTTTTTTTAAGGTTGTCTTGGTTACGATATTTATTCACAATAGAAAAGTAACTAAGATGGTCAAATGGTGATATTCTAGGTGTTAGAACTTCAAATAAATATAAGTTTTGCAGGACTCCATTCAACCCATAATAGAATCTAAATTTTTTCAAATGAAGACTCATAGTCACAGACATTGTAGAGGTTAGTTGAGTTGTGGGACAAATCCCAGAAGCTCTCCTAGCTCCTGTACATAAAACATCTGTTTACTGGTGTCTCTTAGTTTTTCTGGACTTGCTAAGAAGCCTATTCAAATGGATCCAGAAGAAAGGAAGACAATGGTAGGGAAGAGCATGCGCCATCTATAAGTGGCTAATCACATGATTCACATCTAAAACCAGTTAGAAGTCTTAACACCCACAGTTTTTTGTCTAGTACAATAATGGCACACATTTCTTTGAAGGGGGATCAGATGAAAGTTAACTAACATAACAGGGCTGATGACTCTTTCCCATTGTGTAGGACAGATAGCACGAAATGCATGGGGCATATGACACATACAGAGTTATCTCAAGTGAGCAGCTTTTGAAGGGAAAAACAATGAGGTGGAGGAAATCATACAAGGATGGGCAGCTGGTATGGACTGCATGGCTACCGCTGCGGCTTGACAAAGTTCCAGCATTTTGACATTGCAGATGACAATTCTCTATCACCTTTGTACTTTTATTTTTAGTGATTCTCAATATTAATGCCTTTCTCTTTGGTAAATTTTGTGTGGGTTTTGGTAAAGGGTAAAAACATGTACAATGGTAGCCTCTCTTAACAAAATAATTCTTTAGGAAGAAAAAAAGTCTCCATGATGAAACCAGGAAGTCCAAAGTACCCTCCTAATTATACCAAGAACAGAAATGTTAGAGATTTACTAGACAAACCTGATTCCAAAGATGAAATGCCTACATTTCAGATCCAGAGCTTAATGCCATTAACAACAAGAGTTCAGTTAATAAATAAAAACAAATTAGGATGGAATAGGAAAAGAGTAAGACATCAGGACTTTACCTTTTGGGGATGCTATGAGGGGAATAGGTCCATATAGTATAAGACGAAGAAATTGTGCTATTGTGTCTACTTCCCAGAAGAAGTCCTTTTCCCAACATTGGGCATTTAAATAAGAAGCTCCATTTCTTGAGGAAAGTTTCTGCTTGATAAAGTGGTCTCTCTTCTTATCTCTATTGAGAGGAACTTATGGTCCTTTCATTAACATATTGCCTATTGTCAAGGTCAAGACTAGTTTCCACAACCCCTGATCTCATGTCACGCCCCAGTTCACATGCCCCTTTTTCTCCCATTTAATGCTATGTGCAACTATACAGTATAAAAAGTATAGTCTCTTTTCAATTAAAAGCTGTTGGCAGTCGTCCCAACTCACCCTCATAGTGTCCATCTCCTCCCCTGCTGACTCCACACTGAAGAAAGATTCTTCTTTTTAACTGGTTTTTTTATGCTTCCTATTTTTATTTATTTAAAAGTTTTTTTTTAATTTTACATACCAACCACTGTTCCCCTTCCTTCTCCTCCTCCTAGCCCCCAGCTTCTGAAGGAAGATTCTAACTTGATAAAAGGTGAACGTGAGGAATGCACACTCAGTAAATTAATATTTAACTTGTGAAACAGATAGCAAGTCTCATAAATCATAAATAATTTGAAAATAGTTTTGCTAGACAAAAAGGAGTGTTATATATGTGATATATATCACATATATCACATATATTGATATGATAGCACTAAAGAAAGAAATTTTGGTTTTCTGTCATTTTCTTTTCCAATCTCTTCCACAGTTTCATTTAATTGACAAAGAAAGACTTAGAGTGATCTCAAAGGGAATTTATGTATTAAAATAGTGTCTTGTCCCAGTCCATACATACTCCTTCTTCAGGGAATTCCTTAAAGGCCCATATAGAGATATAACTTGTACCAGAGTAGGGGCTTTCCAAGAGTGTAAACTAGAGTCCCTGCTCCAGGAAATCATAGATTTAGCTTGAGGGATCTCTGTTGTTAGAGAGATTCCAGAGAAGTATTTGCCTTTGGCACCTTTGAGGGGAACTCAGAATCTCTGGGGGAATAAATTTTTTGAAAAATATTTTCCAGATCCTGCACTAGCTACTCTGAGAATACTCCAGGGCTAAGTTTATAGGAAAGCAATGAGGTATATTTAAAGCTTCATTGGGAAATGAATGCTATGTCCAGAAACCCAGTAAACTTTCAGGCTTCCACCAACTTAGCAATAAGACATAAATGAGTTCCCAAATGTACATTTGTAGAAAAATGTAAAAAACAAAATGAACACTTTTACTTATTTATGAGCAAAAAGCATATTTAAATAATCATTCTGTGGGTTAGATTTTAGGTCAATTGATTAATCAAATGATTATCTTCAGTTTTGTTCTTTCATTTCTTGATATTATACTTCTATATATTTCTTTTTATTTAGCCTTCTAAATAAGCACATGGGTTGCATTGTATTATTAAAAGGTGCAAGGCAAAGAAGGTCTCAAAAGTGAACATAAAACATCTGACTTGAATATCATCCGATTGTTTCCAAGTCCCAGTCTCATAGAGGCATTAGGCTATCTCAAATTCAGCATTCCACCTGGAGCACCCACATACAGCCTATACTTACTGGCAGTTCTTGCAGTGGTTTGAATAGAAATGGCCCCCATAGGATCATAGATTTGAATACTTGGTCATCAGGGAGTGGCACTATTAGGAGGTGTAGCCTTATTGGAGTAGGTGTGGCCTTGAAGGAAGTGTGCTTTTGAGGAAGTATGAGCTTTGAGGTTTCAACTCTCTCTCTCCCACCCTCTCCTTCTTGCCTGGCAATCCTGATGTAGAACTCTGGGCTCTTCCAGCCACCATGTCTGCCATACTTCCTGCAATGATGATAATGGACTAAATCTCTGAATGCAAGTAAGCTCCAGTTAAATGTTTTCTTTGATAAGAATTGCTGTGGTCATAAAGTCTCTTCACAGTAACAAAGCCCTAACACACCAGAGACCCTAAACTTTCATCTATGTTTCTTTGTATAAAATTTTCTTCTGCATCTGGTCACCTTTTTAATCCATGGGAGAAGTAAGTTCAACAGAATAGTTTAGATTTTAATTCTTAGAACTTGTTTTGAAGTGAGTGGATCAAGCATGCAGTTAACAAAATAAAGTCAGAACTCTGAAAGTGGAGTTATGGATGACAGTGAGCCATCATGTAAATGTGAGAAACTCAACCTCGGTTCTTTGCAAGAATAAATGGATGAACCATCTGCCCAATTCTAATCCTTAGTTTTTAAAAACACATCAATGTTAAATAGAAATTTTAGTTTATCTTTTTTTCTCAATCCATCCCTTACTATGCACCCCTGATGTGAGGTGAAAGCAGGATCTTATCCATTGAGGATATTTTCCCAGCCACTATGTTTTGTTTCTCAACAGCACAGAGGGATGCTGGACTGGAGGATGAAACCACACCCAAGATGTGGAGCTGATAAAAGAACTGGATCATGAAAATATTTCTTTTAGGGCTAGGACTGGCAAACCCTGTGTTTGAATTAAAAACATCAAGAATTTAGGACCAAGAAAGTTGACAGCGTTTTTTGAAATCACAAGAATTTAACATGACAAAAATGTGCGGTGTGAGGATACACATATGATTAAGATTATTTCAAGTCAGCTTTATTTTATTTTTATGAAAGATGAAAACAGAAAGAAAAAAAACCATGAAAACCACCCAAGCTGCAGCAGCAATGCACTCTCTCAGGACCCTGCATTTCTTCTCGCATTTCTCATTCAGACACTTCCTCAGACAGTGCATTGAAGACCAGATGTACCAAGTCACTTGGCATGTATACTCCCAACATCTTTCTGTCTGGTCTTCATCAGTTTCCAGGAGACTATGTGGTCATTTGCACCAGGATTCAAAATCATTTCTATTTCTTCCCACTTTGTTGATTTCTCAAGACTAGAAGGGTCTCAGTTTAGAGA
Source organism: Sigmodon hispidus (assembly GCA_004025045.1). NCBI lineage: Eukaryota > Metazoa > Chordata > Mammalia > Rodentia > Cricetidae > Sigmodon > Sigmodon hispidus. Next base: position 306,638 of record PVIH01000252.1, read on the forward strand.
GGAACTCTGCAACCTAACAGTAAGTTGGAGAAATATTGCCCTGAAATGTCTCACTGTAGCACATCAATCAGATTGGTGCATCTCGAAGCCTTTACTGAGAGAACCCCTTACATGAAGGTATCCAGAGCCCTTAGCAGATGAGAACAGGGAAGCCTCTTATGAAGGAGCCCTCCCAGAAACTGCTTTCTTATTTCTGATATTTCTGCACATGAACACCAATAGGAGGTCTACACCTTGCAACGCTTCCGTCAACCACTCATCCAACATCCTGGCTAAATGGTACCAAATAAAATTGGTACCAATTTCAGATCTCTCCCTAATTCAGTGAGGTTGGCTTTTACCTGACAATTTCTCTTAGCACAGCTTTCCAAAGATGGGAGAAAAATGTATGAAGTCAACAGCTCAAGACATGATTTGGCAGCATTTGAGAAGAAATTTTGCTGTCCTATGATATTAGAGATAAAGTCATAGATAAACTCCTGGACTAGACCCAGCCAGTCTGGAGTCTGCTCTCATGTTAAGCCTATGTAATAATAACCCTCAGTAATTTCCTACAGAGTTTTTTTTTTTTTTTGTTTTTTTTTTTTTTTTTTTTTTTTTTTTTTTTTTTTTTTTTTTTTTTTTTTTTTTTTTTTTTTTTTTTTTTTTTTTTTTGCTTGCTAAATTTCCAGTGGATAAGACAAATGTGTTAGTTTACTTAATCAACAAAAATTTATTGAGTATCTGTCTAGTATAGGCATTCTACCAAACAAGAGATGCAAAAAGACATGAATATGCTGAGTCATTGTCCCAAAGAGAAATTCAAGTAAATGGGTTTTGGTCATTTCAACCACATGGGTGCCATCTAAAGTGATGAAAGAGCCCAAGAGATCTCAGCATCACAGAGCTCTATAGAAAGTGCACATTGTCCAAGCTATCCAGTTTATGGGGTTTTCTTATGGTAGTCCTAGGAAGCAGACACATTTACTTAGATACAACATCATCTTTCACAGTACCCATAGTTGCTGAGAGGCTGATGGTTTCATCTAAGCCATTTGAGTTTTACCAAAACTTGTCATCAATGAAAGGGACCACTGAACACGGTTGAGATGAATTCTGGAGACAAAGCTTCAGGTGTCAAGGGTGTCAGGATCCAAATCTTTCCTTACACACTTTTCACACTATTGTGATTCTATAGCTGCTGAAGGAGTCCTGAAGTCCATGTTGGTATTCATGTTCACATGTCCCTTGCATGTTTTCCCTCACACCTGTGTCATACAATGGCTCTCATAGTGTAATATGTGGTTAAAGAATGTAGGACACTTGATGAAAACAAAATGCACGAGTTCTTTTGAAAGTAGGACTAATTGTGTTTATTTGGATCATAACCTAAGAAAGTGTGCGTGTGCGGGTGTGTGTGTGTGTTTGTTTGTGTGTGTGTGCGCACGCAAGAGAAAGAGAGAGAGACATATGAAAGCATGTATCTTAAAGTGTCCTCACAGAAGCCAGAGGTTGATGTTGAATGTTTTCTTCTATTGTTTCTCATTTTATTTTTTTGAGTCTGGATTTCTCAATGAACTTGGACTTTGCAGTTTCAGCTACATTAGTGGCCACCAAGTCCTGGGATCCTCCAGCCCCTATTCCTTCACCTGCTAGTTCTGGCTTTACAGACAAATGCCACTGCACTTGACCTTTACATAAGTAAATATGAGCTCAGATCCTCAATCTGTCCCTTGCCCACCTTGGTACAAATTCTTCAAATGATTCAACTGTCATTTCCATGCCTGTCTTTTCAAGGACATCGGTCTGATCTTTACAAGTTCCATCCTTAGAGTCAAAACACATAGTTACCAATATGTTTACTAAGGTTGTTTATTTCTGTGCTTCAATCAGGGAAAGCTCAGAGATATCTAGTTTGCTTTTGTGGTGGAAGTTGGCAGATGAAAGAGCTCTCGACTCTAGTCAGGGATCTTTACCTTTCTGGAGAATACTCAAAATGCATCCCTTATACACTCAGGCCCCCAACAGAAGAGCAGGCCCTGCCAGCCCCTGACTTTAAAAAATATCCCTTCCTGGGCTGTGTAGACACACTGCAGTATAGGCAAAGTCTTTTTGCAGTAGAAAGCAACTCTAGATGCCCTGCTGGAAGATGTCAACCTGTGGATTTGGACAGAGAAACCGTTAAGGCAAATGCAACATTCCCACTGATCTAGGTCCCTCGGCGTAAACTGACAATGCAGAAATCTTAGCCTGCCAGCGTACCCTATCTACACGCTTCTGTGCCACTGGCTAGAGAAAGGGCAGAGCTTTAACAGGCCTTTGGATTCAGGGTTACCCAGAATCGACACCTGCAGCAGTGATCCTGTTTATGATTACTTTATTAGCATATCTTCCTCTTTTTCCTCTCACCCTGTCCCTTTATCCACTTATTCTCTCATGGTAAAGAGTATGATATATTTTTCTTTGCTTTGATACAGGTCTGACTATATAGTCCTGGTTAGCCTTAATCTGGAGATCCTCTTGTTTCCTCTCACCTCCTAAGTCCTTGCATGACAGATGTGGGACTTCACATCTGGCACTAGCTATTATTTTAAAACTAGAATATTCAGAACTTTTACAATACCAAATCAGAAAAGACTGCCTGTCTTTAGAACAGAGCCACCTCTTGAATATTAACAATATTAAAAGATTATAGATCTCATGTTACTTTAAATTACTTGTCCTAAGTAAAGGGAATGAATGGAAGGTCATGGTAAATGAGACAAATGTAAATTTGCAGATTTCTCTTGGGATATGCAAAGTATTCCAGAGCTAATTGTAGGCATTGTTTGTCAAAATACAAATATTGAAAGCAAGCTGGGGAGGCAGCTTCGTTGGTAGACTGTCTGCTTAACAAGTGCAAAGCCCCAGGCTCCACCCACAGCACCACATAAACCAAGGGTAGCAGTTTGTGCTTGTAATTTCAGAATTTAGGAGATGGAGCCAGGAAGATGAGAAGCTGAAGGTCATTCTCAGGTATTTAGTGAGTTGGAGGTCAGCCTGGGCATATGTGACCCTTATTTATTTTAAAAAATTAAAATAAAAGAAGAAAATAATGGACTTTTCATTTTGTGAAAGATAATCATTATTTTGAGCTAGGCAACTTCAATAAGCATTGTCAAGGGTTAGGGTTAGGGGACTGGTTTAAAAAAATATGTTATACCATCAGTACAACTCTGGTATGCAACTGACCTGATGTAGTAATTAATCTTTTTGATGAATTCTTATATTTGGTTTGCAAGTATTTTTTGATTATTTTTGTTCCTATGGTTGTAAGTCATAAGAGGTATTTTTAATTTATTTCTTTTTTGTTGATTCTTAGTCTGGTTTTGGTATAAAAGTAGTGCTGGCTTCATAAAATGACTTTGGAAGTGCTTCTTCAATTTCTCTTCTTTAGAATACTTTGAGGAGTATCAGTATCTGTTCTTCCTCGAAGGTTTGGTAGAATTCCTCACAGTATCCATCTCTCTCTGGACTCTCTTTGTTGAGAGCTTTTAAGATTCTGCTTCTACCTATTATATGTTATGTTTTTGTTTATTTACTTAATCTTGATTTAATTTAATATTGGTAGATCACATATAGAGATATTTTTAGTAAGTATACCATCTGGATCATGGAACTTCCTCATAACGTTCCTGGGAGATCAACCAGGTTTAACTGAAGCAGCCTCTTTCTCAGAAACCAGGATGGTTACAATGCCATTGATTTTCCCTGAGTGGGCTGACCACAGCATCTTTTAATAAGGAGACTGCTGAACACTGGTGAGTAAGTATTCCTGGATGTCTGAGGCTACTGGACTCATTCTTTTTTCACTGCAACTACAGCTGCTTCACCAGCCTGGGTGTTCTGTTGAGGCCTATTGTTGCTGACACTGCTCTTTATATGGAGAGATCTTTGACTAAGGGAGTCTTTACATTGGCCTCTGTTTGGCATATCTGACACTGTCCTGGGATAAGAAGTGTTCCTTCTCCTTTGGTTTCTGGTTCTGCTTCTGATGTAATACTTTTCCATTGGTAAAATTGGCATGATGATAATTCTTATGATAATGTAAATTAAAGTACTGTGTATGTTATCCAGTGTTTTCAAGTTTATTTCTGGAGTTTTATAATCTGGTATATTGCATGTGTGTATGTGTGTATGTGTGTGTGTGTGTGTGTGTGTGTGTGTGTGTACACTTTAGACAATAGAATTGTTTCTGGATTTAAAAAACCATGAAAACCACAGCTTCTCAATGGACATCTACTTGACATTTGCATTAGAATTGTAACATGTTAAAGGTCAATTTAAATTTACAATGTCTTGCTAATCAGTAATCTTTAAAGAAAAAGGAAAAACACAATACATACACCCATGTACACACACATACACATGCACAAACAGAGATACAACACACACACCAGAAAAATGGGGTAAAGAGGAGTAAGCCCTTTAAAAATATGACTAGTAAGTTGTTTAGGGGTGATAAATTCTTCCTCAAGCGGATTTCCTACCCTAGGGAGCTTGACATTTGGAAAAATACATCAATGATGTAATGAGAACCCTCCCCAGAGGAAGCACCTCCACAGAGGGAATCGTGGACCTTGGGACACAGCCAAAGATCTTCAGCTGTGTGGCTCTGGACTGTCTTTCTCATTGCCTAACTTTCCATTTAATGAAGATTCTTCTCTTTCTTTAAAGTATTTTGTGAGAATACTGGAAAGCAAAGGGAATTTGTAAATAAATAAAAAATATGAAGATCTACAAAGTAAAATAACTAAAATTTGACAATGGATTTCTGTGGGTTCCTTGATCCGCATTACATAACTAGCTGCCATACTTGCTGCAATCACCATATTCAACTCAGCAGGGCTGGGGATCTGTGTGTGCTGAGGAGATCAGAGGTCAGTGCTAGCATCTTCCTCAATTGCTCTTCACTTTATTATTTAGAGATGGACTCTCTGACTGGACCTGGAGCTCACTGATTTGGCTAGACTAACTAACCAGCAAGCTCTGTTATGTCTACCGCCACAGTGCTGGGATTATAGACTTGTTCCACCATGCCCAGTTTCCATGTGGGTACCGAGGTCAGACCTTCATTCTTAAGCAGCAAGCACTCTACCCCAAGATCCACCACCCCGTGTTATCCATCTTTGCTCAAACTAAATGTATTGCATCAAACTCTCAACCATCTACCCAAATACTCATTGAACGTTTAGACTAAACATCAGCTTTGTGAAGATAAAACCATACAGAGCAAATCAAAAGAATAGCACTCTGAAGCTGGTTCCAGAGAGCTAGGGGCTCTTATTTTTAGAGCAGAGTTTTCAGTTTGGGTAACTTGGGGGTAGGGAATTCACTCTCCAACATATTCCCAGGAAGCTGAGCCCTCTTCATTACCATACCCTTACCAACGTTCTCCTGTTACTTGGAAATATACATTAACACATGCTTGATTTGCAGCCATGAGACCTTCCAATGGGGAAAAGACATACTCAGTTGGCAGGAGCTGCAGAGATAAAAGTTTATCTTTCTAATCTCTAGGATGATGGGAATGGGGAAGAGGATGTTTTCTGATAGAATGAGTGCGCAATAGACTGGACCCAAATGAGGATGTTTATATGGGCTTTGTGTTTTCTTCTAGACCATTTGCATTATCTAATGATTTGGGCTGTCTTCCTCATCCTCTTCACAGTCCTCAGGCTTGGCAAATGAACTTGGAGAGGACAAAGCCTTCTCTCCTTTATAGACAAGGCCTGATCCAAACCCAAAGGATTTAACATTCAAGACTGAAGCTGCTCATACTCTAAGCTCGAGTCAAGCCACAGAATAATGGATGAGCGCCGCTCTTGGGTCATAAATAAAGTCTTGTTAAATGTGGATCTCCAAAAACAATTTCATCTGGCAGCATTCACTGCCACGTGTCTGCTTGTGGGTCAGGGGTGAAAGGGAGGCAGCAGTTCACTAAAAGCATTGTTTTCATTGGCCCATAATTAAAGACTCTATAAATTACTCATTGATATCCAGAGGGCTCTTTGAGCACTTCTGAATCTCTTCCTCCAGCACAGAGGAGAGTGGGAGTGGGTTCGATGGTATGTGGAAGCATTCCAGAAGTGAATCCAAGCATTGTCTCTCTGGACTGCGCACGTGGGCTTAGCAAGACAATGCTAAAATGCTGGCAAGGCAGAGCGAACTCTGTGGATTTGGGTGATGAGATTATTCAATAAGATATTTAAATCCTAGGCCGTCTTGCCAAACTTTGTTCACATGGGCCCATTAACACTGCCTGCGCAGTGGTGGTGACTGATACTTGTGGTAGCCTTAGAGGGCATGGGTAGGGCTAACTGGCTGGCTGATGGGACAATTTACAGCACTCAAGAGTTCCCCTACATTCCCTGCATTTTTGTAGCTGATATGCCTGTTTTCATTTATGGAGTAGAGCTTGGTCTGCAGAGAAAATGAGTGCTCTTTAGTGTATGGTTTTAGTACCAGGGCTATAATCTGTTGTCCTCTGACAATTCTCTCCCGCACCAACCCGTCATTACATCAGTGTGCTGTTTACAAAGTGCACCGCAGCATTTGTAAATCTCATTTTGATGTACTCTATGGAACACAACGGTTTGGTAACTAAGTCATTGTGTCCAAGTTGATCTTATAGAAAGAACTTTATGTTTAAATCCATTAGTGTGCCCCTATGTACATGGCTCCAAATTTGATTTCTTACAAAACTTATGTTTGCTTTCTGGAATTTTCTATGAAAATTACCCCAAACTATGTTAAGCAGTCATCCTGGATATGACTTGGCTATTGACACTGATGACTTCCCTAGGCTTTTTCTCAGAGGGGCCATTGTCCCCAGTTGATATCTACTTTGCCTTTTCATAACTTTCCCCTGGAAAATACCAATCAGGATCAAACATCTGCCATCCATTCTCCTTGTCCAAATTCAGGTTCTAATTCTCAATCTTCATCATATGATACCAGTGCTCATCAATTTCTATTTCCCCTATGTCACCGACTTCATCTAAAACTGAATCACGAAGTTTAAAAATCAAGCCTAAGTCATTACAGAAATTATTATTTCTGTAGAAACTTAGTAAGTAGATTCCAACCCCCACCCCAATACAATGATTGAGGGACTGTCATCAGCAGAGGATTTCCCAATGGGTGCTGAGTCAATGGGCCTCGAATACTGACAAAATCGGAGCTGACAAGAATAAGAGCAGCAATCAACAAGTTATAAGGACCTTTGAGATTTCACTGGGCATTTTTTAGTTACTTTATATGAACTCTTTTATTTTAAAACAATTAAACATAGAACTCATGCTCACATTCTGAGTTTGAAGATAACAAAAATATGTTTTTGATCTCTAGTGTCCAACTTATTTGAAACTAAATTCCAGAAAATTAAAAAAACAAACAAAAAAATCCCCAAATTCTGCTTGTAGGGAAAATGTCTTTTCAAAATTCTATGTTATGTCATCAGATTCTTGATTCACCAATTTAGTGACAACAATGTGAAAAGGATATACTTAGTGGAGTATAGAAAAACACCAGATGTTGACAGATGTCTTCCCGTTGATGGAAGGGGTTCAGGTCAGAAGCCTGTGAGAACTCAATGTAGAACACAGCTGCTCTTTGCTTGTTATTCCCAAGACCTTTTGTATATGAAGTCTTCGAGGAAATTGTTTTTCATAGACCTGAGGAAAATCTTTTGTGCTCCCTGCTTATATACTCCTGTCTCAAATCGGAAGCAACCACACTGCCCTCTATGTGACCAGGGTAAGCAGAGACAGAAGACCAGATGCCATAGTGAGGTGAACGTTAGTAACATCATCATGAGAAGGCTTTTTTCCCCCTCTGGTTCTTCTTGACAGTTAATTTCTAAAAGCCAAAGGTTTCTATGTCCCAGCAGCCCCTGCGATCTAGCAATGGCCCAGTAAAGGTTAGCCAGATCAACAAATGTCTTACTCTAAAATATCTCATGGCATGAAAATATACTTTTCTGGATGGAATAGTCCATATCAAATAAGCACTTTGAGAGCAAGTGTGAAGCCAGAGTCTACAAAGGGTCTGAAAGACCACTTAAATTATATGAAAGATGCGTATTTACATATGAGAATTTGAGAGAGGATTCTCTGCTTTTGCTGGGTTCTTAAGAAGGTTCTTGAACCAAGTTATTTTTAAAAATTTAATTATTTATTATATATATATATACATACATATATATATACACACACATATATGAGTGCTCTTCCTGCAAGTAGGATTTATGCCAGAAGATGGCATCACATCCCACTATAGATGGTTGTGAGCCTCCATATGGTTGACTGGAATTGAACTCAGGACCTCTGGAAAGGCAGCCAGTGCTTTTAACTACTAAGCCATATCTCCAGCCTTTTGAACCAAGTTATTAAATAATTGCTTTGTGGTTTCAAAAATTATGTTGTTTTGATCCAACAACATTGCTATAAGAAAAATATTATGATCAACCTTAGTTTGCAGAAAACGGCAATATGAGGAAGGTGGTAGACATAGTAAATAAAAATCTTCTAGCGTCCAGACTCAGGATTGCTCTTCTTCCCATTTGTAGTATGTGTGTATGTTTGTGAATTCATAAGTGTGTGAGAGGGTGTTTGTTCTTGTGTACAAGAGGGTGTCTGTGAATGTGTGTAGGAGGCTATGTGCAGAGCATACCTGTGTATGTGTGTTGGGGGTGTCTGTATGTGGAGAGGAAGAAAGAGAAACAATGAATATTGAAGTGTATTCTTCTTCACTCATTTTTTTTCTCTACTTCAACTTTCAAAAAATGGACAACCCCCCGCCACACACACACACACACACACACACACACACACACGCTTCAGTTTCTAGTGAGTCAATGGTTTTTGGCTGGCTCTGGTCTTCACTTCAAGTCTGATGTTTAGTACAGCAGTGTGATTTAACAAGCAGAGAAAAGAACTTATCTCTTTACTTTTAAGCTTTAATTTTATGTCTAAGGCATGGAGTTAAAATAGCAGAGACTGGATATTAAATTCATTTTTCTCTTTAATGGCAAGTAACACAAAAGTGATTTCTGGATGTGTGTTTCTTGCCTGACATCTGAAGTTCATTTTCCCATCTGAAAAATAACTTTATGCACAGACTTTAGCCATAAATCTCTTTTTCAATCATAATTTTCTGGAAGAAACCATCAGCATGGAAAAAAGGGAGGGTATTCTGTAAAAGCCACCAGCTTCTATAGTCTTCTGCACTGGTGTCTGGGTACCCCCTTACCCACCAACCTCACTGTTTTCTCATACTTTTCGGGCAGTGCATTAATCAGAACTGAGAAGCTTCAAATGGGGTGGTGGGATGAGGCAAAGCTAAAGGGTGCTTCATGACTGTGGAGAAAAAGTTGAACTCCAACTTGGGTAGGAGTCCAGCTTTCTACTTTGAGAGGAGATTTCTCTGGTCTGCTCTTCCGGGCTCTGGAAAGGGGAGGCCTGTGGAAGGTTTCCACCTCTCAGCAGGTGAGATTGAGCAATTCCTCTTAGAATGACTTCACTGGAGGATTAGCATGTTCTCACTCAACAAGCATAAATTAAGACTCAGTAAATGAAGTCTGAGTCATCAAAGGATGGGCTGTGAAGGTCCAAGTTTGAGTGAGGTACATGAACCTGCCTTGAGCTCTAAGTTCCTCTGATGGACACCTGCACCTTTATTGAAGGCATCACGGGAACCCAATTTTATGACAATTGAAAGAAACTGCTCCCTGCTACCTGCCTCATCACGCCGTTTTAAACATTCTAGAAATGGAAACATGAGTGTTAGGAGGGTCACTTTGATTCTGATATCTCATAAAATCAGATAAAACTCTGTTGTGCCATCCATTAGCTGTAGGGGACAAAGCAGTGATTACTTTTGACCCTACAGAAGTCTAGGTTCAAGATACCCTTGTGCCTAAACCTATAATCACACACCAATGTATAAATCATACACCTAGGCATATTTTTTTACACAAGAGACAAAAAAAATGCTCAAAGGGCTAGGCTGTTTTCCCTCGTACTCTGTTATTGAAAGACATATTTCGGATAAGAATCCCAGACGTTGTAATTATTTTAGTCCGTTCTATCAAGTAGAGTAGTTGGGGGTCACTGGAACTTTCTGTCACAGGACAGAATCCATTTCTGGGCTACAGACCAGAAGTCAAGTACTTCCCAAATATTGTTTCATTCTGCCTCCCCTGTAGCCCTAGGAGGTCAGTTCTGTTATCTCCACTATGCAAACAGAAAGCTGAATTTCAAAGGCATTCCAAAACTTGCACAAGGCCAGGCAAATTGAGAAGTGGCATCTGGGTCAAGTTCAGGTGTGTCTGACCCCTATGTTACAATGTTGCCAGAGCATCAATCTACTTTCATTCTATAGGACATTATATTTTCTTAAGTAAATATTACTATAACTGTTTAATCTTTTAGGGTTGTCATCAGAATACATCATAGACTGGTACCATAGAAGCAACAGAAATTTTATTTCTCATAGAACTAAGGGGTAAAAATTCTGAAGTCAAGGCTCTTGCAAACTTGGGGACTGACTGGTGAGGAGGGTCTGTTTCCTGGCTTATGGAAGAGACTTGCTCAGTGTGTATCTATGTGGTCGAGGCACAAATCAGCTAATACCACGTCATTGACGAGGCTGTTTCAACATGTGAGTCTGGGGAGAAAAAAATTGAGATCCCAACATGACTCCTTTCCATGTGGCAAGATAAAGAGTATAAAGCCTCAGGCATTGCAGAGCACTAAAAACCACCATGTGCTGTCTGTACATTGCTAATGTGGTAATGCTAATTTAATTAATGCGTAATACCTATTGCTGACATGTGTCTAAGCCACGTGCTTGGACTATCATGACCAAGTATTTCAAATATGATTTAATTTGATATCTATGACAACTTGATGAGATTGGATGTATCACCTTTCTGATTTTATAATAATGAAGCTGCTGTGTAGAAGAGTAAGTGGCTGGCTTGAAAAATACTGTTACCTTAGGTACTAGGCCAGGATCTTAAGTTCAAATCTATCAGGGCAAAAAGAACTAATAACACATGTGGAGTCCATTTAAGGGGGACTCACTTCCCTGTACAGTTAGATAGGGCCAGGAGCATATCAGACATGATAGCTAAGAAAGAAGGGCCATAGGGAGTGAGCGTATCTAACTTCTCAAGTTCTTGACTTCCATTGCCCGATTGGCGGACACTCACTTTTGAGATGCTCATAAAGCTAAAGGTAGCTATGGGCTGCTGACTTTCCCTGGACTACCAGGAGAGTATTGGAGATAGAACATCTGTCTCCCCTGGGTCAGGGAGGAAGAAGAGAATCTCAGAGATCTGGCGGCTCCAGCACCCTTTGTGTCCTCTCTCCCCTCTCCTCATTCATTCCTCTCAGAAAAGCAAAGTTAATTCTTTCGAATTCTTAAGAACCAGACAAGTTTGAATTTTTAGTGTTTATGAATCTGCTGAGAGAACTGGACCATGAAGTCATATTTTAACCCAAAGCAAAGAATTAAAAAAAAAAAAAAAAGGATTATTTGAGAGTCTGTGGGGATCAGAGCTGGGTATTGTGTTACAAAAATTTTCCATTTCAGACACAAACAGCACAAGCAGTATGTGGCCAAAATGGGGTTGAGAGAGACTCCTGGAGGCCCTGAAGAAATAATACCTCCTTCTATCCTGAGGCATGCGGCCAGGTTCCTGGGAGGGTTGTCTAGATCTGGTTCTCATCACACTGGGACACCAGGGATGAGAATGATGACCGTAGGGTTCCCACAGAGTGTCTCTTCAGAGAACTCCCTACTGTAGCCTTATTAAAGGTACTTAACCCCTCAGTGCCTCAATTTCCAAAACCTGAAAATGGGATCAAAATTTAGCATTTGTTGACTATTAAAAAACATTATACATTGGCTATACAACACTGTTAAGGTAATGCCAGTTTAATTAAGACACAATCCTTATTGTTAGAATATGTTGAGGCTGTATTAGGCTTGAGCTATTGTACTAAAGCATGTAAACAATTTTATTTGATACTTGTGACACTCTGATGTGTCACATTTCCCATGTCATGTTGATAAAGCTTCCCTGCAGGAAGGTAAGTGGCTGGCTAGAGAAGAGTCATTATCTTAGACAGTATCTACCCTGACCCTAGCACCCACACACTGAACTGATACCCCAGGACAGAATCTGATGGGTGAAGTGGAAGAGTCTTTTGTTGGATAAAGTTTGTCCTTGTGACATTCTGCCCCGTCTCTTAGCTGTGTTCCTTTCTGCTCATCATGAGAAACATTTTTTAAAACAATATTTTGCTGGTTCTGATGTAAATAAATTGGCCTCAGGTTTTCAGCAGTATTGGTCAAAGTGTGGTATCCCTGAGCAATGTCCCCGGGGAGCTTGTTAGAAAGGTCCTCTTGGCCCACTCAGATCTACTGTGTCAGAAACTCTAGGTCCAGGGCTCAGCAGTCTGTGTTTGAACAAGTCCTTAAATAATCCTGATGTAGCAAAAGTTTGACAGTCAATTGGTCTCGGAGGTAAATAAAGGAGAGCTAAATCAAAAATAGAGGCGAACTATGATTCTCAGCAGCTGCTAGTGACTCATTCTGCCCGCTCTACCCTTCTGAGTTCTGTCCTTTTTAGGATGAAGGATTTGCCCATGTCCTGCCTTGTATGATACATTTCATCAGCAGAGCCTGGTCCTTTCTGAATGAAAAGCTGTACTGAGGTGGTTGAGCCTGCTCCCACCATATGCACAGAGTGCCTATTTCTGTTTTGGGGACCCCCTTGTTCAATTCACAGTGTGAGTGATTCACTGCAAATTGTTCTTTATGCCTAGAAAAGAATGGAGTTGGGGTGAGATGTCAAATAATTTAGCTCTACATCGAAGAGAACTATTGCTGTGTGGAATTAGTATGCTCATATGCTTAGTTTTAAAGGTTCCAGGAAGCACCCTGACACACGCTCAGGTCCTCACCTAGCAGGCCTCTCAGAGGTTAAAAGAAATAAGGAGAAGTCATGAGCACTGCTTTTTCATGAAGCTCTGACTCAGGCTTTGTCACCCTCTTGGTTTCATTAACTCTGGGTGCTTTCAATGAGAGAAGTGAAAACTATGCACACACCTTAGAAATAAATACAGCTTCTTCTGTCTTCTGGCTTGTTTTCCAGAGGCCAGTGTGCAGGATGATTCTTGCAGGCCCTTACTGGTCTGCTTCTTGATAACTGAGTAAACCTTTCAATAAAACCCTCTACTTGCGAGCTTGTTACCAAAGCCTTATGTGTTATCAGAGACCATATTTTTCTTCATTGAAAAACAGTGAGAAATTTTACTTGGCTTTGCTAGAAAAATGGGAGCTGTGCTTATTAATGCGGCCTGTTCTTCACATCTTCCAAGCAGGAATGTGTTTTTCTTTTATCTCAGGAAAGGTTTGTGAACATTAAGTTTTTATTTTGTGTGTGTGTGTGGGGGGAGTGTCTCTGGTCTCTGTTTTATATATCTCCAAATAAGGTAAAATAAAAATGTTTGAAATGCAAGTGTGGTTCCTGCTGACAGAAACTGTTATTGAATAGCCGAGCTGTTTTGCTCAGCATTCCCAGTTACTATCTAAGCTTACTAATTTACAGCAGACACACCACATGGACTAAAATCATGCAGCCCAGTTAGTGACAAATGAGAGCAAGATAAGCTATGTGTGTGAAAGGGAGAGAACCTTGCAGTCTGAGGCATTTGCAGAAGGGTCAACAGCTCAAGGTCAACAAAGAACCCAAAACTGGGGGTTGAGAAGATGTCTCAGCAGTTATAAGTACTTTCTACTGTTTAAAAACAAAAACAACGAACGTGCATTTAGCTCCTAGTACTCACATCAGGGGACTCACAGCCACCTGTAACTAGATATGGCATCCTATTCTAACCTCCAAGGCTGTATATATCACACATGTGATACATACAAAGATACACAAATACACATTTAAAAATATAGAAAAAATCTGAGACTAAATATATGCAGAATCAAGAAGCGCCTAGTGCTTGTCAGTCAACCCGTATAGATAAATCAGTGAGCTTCAGGCTCAGGGAGAGCTATGCTGAAAAGAATATAGTGTGGACAGTGATTAAGGAAGACATTTGTCATTGACTTTTTTCCTCCGAGTTCACACACATGTGCCAACACCCCCCCACACACACACATATGTGCATACAGACTATAGACACACACATACACACAAAAGAAAAACATTAAACACATGAAACTTCCCATTGTCTTGCCTGTCTGATCCAAATATCAAGCTCTCTGTCAGGAAAATTGCATGCTGTTGCTGTTATACATTATAAAGCAACAATAACAGCTGAAACTCTTGACAGACATTTACTTGTGAGAAGACAACTCTCTGGGTCCTTGATATGCACATCTCCACTGGGATCGTCCCATCCTCTAGAACTGTGAGCAACACATTTCTGTTGTTTCCAAACTACTAAGCTCATGCCATGTTATTATTACATTTTATTCTGATAAGCACTGCAAAGTAGTTCATTTTTTTTTTCCTTTTTTTATTTCTTAAAATATCACAGAGGATTCTGGTTTAGTTGTTAAGAGAACTGGTTATTCTTCCAGAGGACTCAGGTTCAATTTTTAGCAACCATATGGCAACTCACAACAACCTGTAATTCTAGTTCCAGGGTATCCAATGCCCATTTCTGGAATCCCTTGACATCAGGCATGTAAGTGTCATGTACAAATATGCATGCAGGCAAAATGTCAATACACATAAAACATAAAATAAAAATTATGATGATCATATAAAGTTAGTCTCTTGAATCTGGTGCCTACGGGCTAAAATGGCCCAGGCCTCATATTGGTGAAATAGTGTTAGCAGGCATAGCTTACTAGCTACACATATCATCTATCAGATTATCAAAACACTTTTGTGATTTTATCCTGGTGATTGATTTATCCTTCTTATCAATTTTATCCTATGAAAAATGTCAAACTATATAGACTCTTTAAGTAATATACAGAGCAAAACCCAAGGGAGTAAATTGAAGCATAAAGTATTTAGAAAATCTTACTGGAAATAATTGAATGGAAATTTAAATTTCTGATAAATGTTAACACAGCTATTTAAAATGCATGCACTCTGTAACTCAAGAAATAAACCATCAACCAAAAAACCTATTAATTTTATTTACATTTTATAAATTGATGTTTATGAAGTTGCATCATATATTTTGGTTTTTACATTTCTTTGTTTATCATTTGTTTAGTGCGGTGGGGATGTCTGTGTATGTGCTTACAGTGTGGAGATCAGAAAACTACTTGTAATAGTTGGCTCTCTCCTTCTACGGCATGGATTCTGGGGAGGGGCAAACTCAGGTTATAAGTCTCAGGAGTAAATGCCTTTATCTTTAGAGTCATCTTACTTGCCTCAAAAATTTAAAAAGTGAGGTATTTGTGAGAAAAAAAAACTGTCAGAACTTAAAATTTTATTACAATATGAATACAGACTTTTTCTCTAAAAAACATACAAGTATATATGTACACACACGGGGGGGGGCAGAAAGACAGAAAAAGGAAAGGAGGGAAAAAATGGAAGGAAGAAAAGAAAGAAAAAGAAACCCCCACAGACCAGAGGTATGCAGGGAGGCCTTAAGAGCCTGCTCTTTGGTGGTGGGGGATGGTTGTCTGCTCTACTGTGCAGTGAGATTATCCCCCATATGGTAGTTTTTGTTTCTGTGGTTTGCTCAGGGCTCAGTCAGTTTTCAGTTATTTTCTTCAAGGTTCTTCAAGGCAGTACACAATTACTTTGTGAAGTATTCATTTTGTCACGCGCTTACAGAGGTCGGCCACAGTCTAACAAGCTTTGGTGTATGGGCTCTGAGGTGCAGTTGAGAGTCTCTTCTTGTGATTTAGCTTCCCAGTTTCTTATAGCAGACTGTCTTTGTCTCCTTCGTTTACATTTTCCCAGGCACTGAATGTTTTGACTCAGCCTTGCTGCACAGCCCACAGGGGACTCCTTAAGATTCATGGTTCATGTCTCCAGTTAGAGGATTTACAAAATGAATTGAACATACGGTGGTAATCAGTAGTGCTCAGGGCATGAAAGGCTTCAGAGTTACAGTTTAGTTTGCTATTTGTTTTGATACTTTTAGTGCAGTCCATATAAGGTATCTATCTAAGGTTCATTGTGTAAGAAACACTGGACCATAGCTCTTTAGCTCTGGCCCATGACTGGTATGGTCTGTCCATTACTCTTTGCACACACACACACACACACACACACACACACACACTAAAACATACATATACACTCAAACATACACACAAACACACACATACACACATATGCACCCACAAATACACACACACTTTAGACACATACACACATATGCACACATACTTTAGTTATCTATATTAAGTATTTTTTAATGTTTTGTTTGCTGAGATCACTGTTTGACTTACAATAGTCAAATCTACTTTTTTCTTTTGGTAGTGGGAGAGATGAAGATATTGGAAAATTTTATTGTCTAGAATGTTCATCAAATAAGTTTTTTTAATAGGTAACTTGGAGTAGAAGATCTCCTAGGTCACTTCAAACTTTTGCACACACTTTGAAGTGAACTTCACTGATTATTTATTATCTATCTATTTATTTGTTATTGAGAAAGACAGAAATATGTGGTGTATGTGGGAACGAGAGAGAGCAAGAGCGAGAGCGAGAGAGAGAGACAGAGAGAGACAGAGAGAGAGACAGAGAGAGACAGAGGGAGGGAGAGAACCCAGTTGTCCTGGAACTTGCTATATAGACCAGGCTGACATCAAACTCACCAAGATCTGCCTGCCTCTGCCTCCGAAAAGCCTTGCTGGGATTAAAGGTGTACACAGCCACACCTAGAGGCATTGATGAGTTATTAATATGTAGCTTCCCTCTTTAACCTCTGGCTCTGATGTTTCTTGCTCTCAAACCCTCCCAGCAGCCAATGGTTACGGAACAACTCATGAATTAACAGTGGCTTGTGTTTTTTCTCTCATTCAGAAGAGAAGGGATCTCTTCTCCCTTCTCTCCTTTATGGGCCCACACATGCTAGACAAGCTCCCTACTACTGAGCTACATCCCTATGGAATTTAAGTGCTTCATTTATTTTTCATTTAAGTCCTCATTTTTTTTTAGAGTATTTTAACCATGCCTCTGAGACTATGGTAGCCATTTTGAGAAAACATGTAATATTTTGTATTTCTTTGCACTCTCCATTTGTACATAATGCTTTGTACTCTGTGAAATGAAGTTTTCTTTCTAATTTGATCTTGCTGTGTGGGTAAAAAAAATATATATCATTTCCTTCTGTATACCAAGAAGCATATGATCTGGGAAGCATTGCTTTATCTTAGCTGGCGCAGCTGTTAGGTACTCATATAACCCCTAATCCTTTGTAAAAAACTTAATTGGACAGCTGCCTTGATAATATGCAATCTCAATGGCAGCCTCTGTTGAGGAAAATAATATGCTATTGTAGTAAGTCTTACAGATTAATGATGCTTCTTTGCAAGAAAATGGTTGATGGACAAGAGTCCCTGAAGTGGGAATGAAGCTACACATTGGGAGAAACCACCTTTACTATCTGCCATGAGATGGAGTTGCATTCTTTGAATTTAGAACTGTTGGCATTTTTGTTCTATTAAAGATTTAATTAGGCAGTGTCAGTATAACTGAGCAGTGTTTTAAAGTGCTTTTAACAAGGACACCATTGTTACAGAGAAAACAGTCCTTTCATTTGTACCATTAAAATTACAAGGGAGAAAAATGGGTGGGGGCAGGGGGGGAGATGCACTCCTGGCAGCATATTTTTTAGTTCAGCTGTGACTTCTCAATCTGAATCACCAAAGCCTGTGCCAGGCAATTCTTGCTTATTCAGCAGAGTGATTCAGATTCTTGTAAAATTAAATGTAAGTTGACAAATTACATTTAAAACCAGCATCCTGTGGGACATCATAAATGTGAAGGAGATCAAAACAAGCAGAAGAGGTGTGTTTTGGTAATCGGCTAATGTAAAGTCAGATTCAGTAAGGCATGGAAATCACATTTCTAAATATAATTTACTGCAAAGCATATCAAATCACAGTTGCAATTAATTTTTATTATGTGCACTTGTGTGTGTGTGTGTGTATCTGTGTCTATGTCTGTGTGTAGCAAAGCTTGAACATGCTACAATACCATAGGAAGATTGTGGCATCCATATGAAGGCCATAGGGTAACTGCTGGTGTCAGGTACTACTTTCCCATTGGGTGGTGGGATGAAACTTAGGTTACCTGGCTTGGCAGTAACATCTACTGAACCACCCTGCCAATCCCTTGATTAATAGTTTAAAAAATATGTACATATATTCCCTTTCATATATTAATAACATAAGACTCTTTCTTTCTGAATAGATTTCTTTTGCAGGGGCTGAGAATTTTGTAGAAATGTCTCTTTGGTCCTTAAGTGTCTCTGGTTTTGAATCACCACAGTATAAGCAATATTCTGAGAATACTTGAAATAAACATCTTATATAGTTAGTGATTAAAATATTCCAGCTGTAAATCATCCTAAAAATGGAGTTTTGTGATTTTTTTTTTAAGAAAAGGGGTTTATAGGTAATTTGAAACTTAAGTATCAAATGATGTTAACAGAGAAGAAATTTCCACCGCAACCATGCTTTTTTAAAGTACAAACAAAAAGACTAACAATTGTAGCTAGAAACCTGTGTTTAAAGTCCAATTTTAAAATTAGGTGTGGTGGCACACACCTTAAATTCCAGCACTCAGGAGACAGATGGATCTCTGAATTAAAGGCTAGCCTGGTCTACAGAGAGTTCCAGGAAAGACAGGGAAACCTTGTCTTGAAGAACAAAAGAAAAAAATCTGACTTTGAAAGATAAAAAAGCAGTATGAATATTTTTTAAAATATTACTAAGCTCACACAAAAATCCTAATCTGCAAACACTACAAATTGAACATAACAAAATCCAGGGAGGCAAGAGAGAAGGACATGGGTTGGCGACTTTTGTGATACTTCATAGGATCACCACCTCACACGGGCATTCTCATCCTCGTTTGCCTTACCTCTATGAGATTCCTCTTCCTTCTATTTTACACTGCTATTTAATTTATTAATAGTGTGTGTGTATGTATACATGTGTGAATGTGTGTGTGTACACTTATATGTGTGGAGGTCAGAGGACAACTTTATGGTGTCAATTCTTTCCTACCGTTATGTAGGTTTTGGGGATGAAACTTGGGTTGCTGGATTCATGCAGGAAGCATTTTTACCCACCTACTTATCTTGCTGGTCCACAAGTCTCCTCTTTCCTTCTTTAGTTCCCTGGCAGAGACCACCAGGTGCAGGGTCTTCATGGAGAATGTGTCCTTGTCTACCATCAAGTACAACTGATGTTAATGTTGCTGGGGTTCTTGGTGGCCATCAAAGGTACCATCTTGAACAGGACCTTTGCTAGCATGCCATCCATCTCCATTTTGCTTCCTGTGTCCCCTCTTACACACTCTTTCATTCTGCCATCTCCCCAGAAATTTTGTGAATCATTTGATCTCAAAACAACTCATTTTGTCCTTGTAGCTCCAGACTGAGTCTACTTCACAAACCAAGAACTCTAACTACAGTACCAGGGTTCAATGCAAATGCCTTAGGAGGAAAAGTACACCGCCCTTGTGTACCCACAGGTGATCCCACCACGAGAGCAACTGCACCTCACAGGACAATCAAGACCTCTGCTCCAAATATCTAAACAAGATTTGAGATTCACTTTCATGGAAAGACATACCCAGTAAATTAAAACTAATTAGCTAGCTAACTAACTAACTACCAAGCAACCTAAACAGGAAATGGTAGATAAAAGTTAAGATGCAGAGTTAGGGTGTGAAATCCAAAAAGAAAAGTGGAATTTCTATGACAGTGAGAACATTCATCTAGGCTGACCTGCATAATAGTCTCTTCCCTAAGTGAGGAAAAGGGTTTCCTGGGCAAAGCCAAAGACTGACCAGAGGCAGAGCTGGAGAACTATTCCCAGCAGAGCAAACTGGGACATGTGTAGAGGAAGAAGCCACCCAACGACTGTCTCTGGGCTCCTCTGCCCTAATTTTGATTCTTATTTTAAGATATGAACATATTTAGAAGAGGTCACACACTAAGTAACTTTCTCAAATTTTAGCTTCATAATTTGTATACAGGCTTCACAATTTTTGCCATATTTACCTCCTACCCATTTTTTTGTACCTAGCACCTTTAATACAATTGTTCTTTAAAAATAAAAGCCCAAATGAATAAGCTGATATTAATACATCATTTAATTGCCAATAGGGCTTGGCATCTATTTATTTATGATTATGGGTTGTGTGTACCTTTCTTCTTTGTGAATTTCCAATTCACTCAAGGCCCAACTTTCCGTATGACTTCTGACTTTAGCAGCATCAGGTTATTTATGACTTTGTTTAGATGCAGTCAGTTTTTGACTGTTATTTGAGTGGCAAATATTCTTTCCAAGTTCACCATTTCTATTTTTATGTGTGTTTATAGTATTTGTAAATGAAGTTCTGAACATTTACACGGCCAAATCTACCCTAATCAACTTTTGCATATATTCTTTGTTTCAAACTGGATGAGAGACTAAAATTCATGCAAGTTGGTCCATTAAAAGTTTAGTGGAGCATGTTCTGTTTCTAAAATGAGAGGACAATTCAACAGTCTGTTGGTTCCACTTTAGGAAGCATCAATACCATTTAAGGAAATAAATGTTTTTAAGCAGTCCATAAATGTTTGTCTAAGTCATTGTGAGAAAGTCTCATGGAGTCTAGGTTGAAAGCCATGGACTTTACCTTTTTGACTGACATTGTTGAAAATGTATTTCAGCCAAAGTTGGATTTGCCAGTTAATGTGAACCACTGGGCTTTGTTGTGGGCAGGTCAGGCTATGAGCTAGTCTTTCCTGTGCACCAGGTGCTGATGTCAGGAACTTTTATCCTTATTTCTCCTGTTGTTTATTCACCATTTCTGTTTAAAGTTGCTTCAGGATAAATTGAATTAAAACACAACTAAATAGAAGTCAGATATTAACAGGACTGTCTACCAAGAGAAGGTCTCTATGGCCAGTGGGAATGTGCTAGGCTTGGGTTGGGGAGAGTGTTTCTGAATTAATGCTCCCATTCAAGAGATAAGCATTAGATACAGACTCTGATTTGGGGAATAATTCCATTTTGTTTCTATGACTTTTTATTTAAAACTTCTCTGGACTTCCCTCTTTCCTTCCCACGCTTAAGGAGCAAAGCCCTTACCCATGGCTACCCCAACTCTCCATTCTGGAAACTTTAGGAGAGTTAGGCAAATCCCTAAAAGGAAGCAGCATTTTCTTGAGTTCTAATCTCTTAAAATGGAAGAATGCAACTTCTAATCTTATTTTATTTAAAATACTACATAGACCTCAGTTCTTCCAGCTGTCTTTCTGGATGTGTCTATACTATGTTCATCCCCCGATGCCTGTACAGCCCTGCATGATGTCGTGATGATGGCTTCTTTGGTTTAACTGTTCTATGGGACATTTTTTGAGAACAACTGTCAATGTGAATACACCTCTTGATCTATATAGCACTCAGGACAGAGTCCAACATGCATTAGGCACTCCTACAGATGTTTTCTTGTTGGATCCATGCTAGAACAAAGGAAAACATTTGATTTCAGCATGTTGTTATGACCTTGGCTTGGGGAAAGCGGAGGAGTTGATAGCTTTTGATATAAATGCATCTGAGGAATCATAGTACCATTTTTGGAGATTCACCAGATAGGAGTTTAAAGAGGAAGTATGGTGACCTCAGCAAATCTGTTGAGGGGAAACAGCCAAAGATTAAACAAAACCAGACAGGGCTGGAGTACATCTGCAGAAGAGAGTCAAAAATAGTGCAGGTTATGCACATAATCCACAAGTGATGCTTAGGTCACTGTATCCATGGATCAATTTTCTCAAATTTTATTAGTTAATCTTGTTGATAATATCACCTAAATCAAATAGATGGCGATGAGACATATAGCTGAGCATGCCACAGTTATAGAAGACATCTGAAGTTCATATAGTTAACCAACCGTGAGATTTATTTAGATTATCGCTGAAGAATTATTTGCATGCCAAAGGTTCTTGTAGTGTGCCTCTTCTAAAAATGATCAAAATATGTTGTACCAATTTTAAAGCATGAAATTTACTATCAATAGAAGCCTTCAAGGCCAGTCTTGTAAAAGGATACTAATTAATTCCAGAAATTAAAAAAAGTATTTGGGTATTGTATAACCCAGATCCAGAAATAGTCTGGGTTATACACATCCTGGACATTTTTCTTGTAGAATTTTCTACTGTCTTTGTCATATTAGGATTGAACACAAATTACACACACACACAGTGTAAATTATTTTAATTTCACTGTAACTATAGCAAGACACTAGAGTTCCAAAGTACTTGAGAATTATGGTATGAAAACTTCTTCTAGTTAAAATGATGTCTCCCACCCCTTTGTCTCAGTAGGCAATGAAAATGAGAATTTAAAGAGTCCTGTTTTTTTCTGGGAAACTTCTAGATAAGCTGTTACTTTAATCATTGAAGAAGGGAAACAGATGGGCTCTGGCTTCCTTGGCTATCAGTGGCTGAGGAAAAGTTATGGGCAAGTACATGAATGAGCAATCACAGGCCTTTTGCAAGTAGAAAAATAGAATACATTTTTTTTAATGTATGAATGAATGAACTTTTTTCTATTCTTTCTATTCTAGAACCAACAAGGTTGATTTCATATTCACAGAGATTTATCCCAAACACTGAATCAAAGGCTTATGCTACTACACGTGGCTTTAGAATATAATTTTACTTCATATTATTAAACCCTTTATCTATCACCATAAAACAAGCTAGGCTGAATAATCCAGCCAATAGCAGAAACTAAGTTTAATTAAGAAGCAATGGGATACTGTTGACTATAGAAGAACACTCCAGCTGGTATTTTATAATTAACCGAGAACATAGATGGGAATTACACTGTATTTTAACATCATGTCTTTTTCTTTTTGTGCATGAAGCGATAGTATAAGGTAGCATTATAAGCTTACACTCTTCACTGGAGCTTTAGTTGGAGGTTTATTGTATTAATTTCCTTTTTGTTGTGTAATAAACTACCCCAATAAAGTCAAATTAAGAGAGTAAGTGTTTATTTAGCTCACAGTTCCAGGCTCCAGTTGATTAAGTCAGGGAAACAGCAGTGGCAGGAGACTGAAGCAGCTGGTCATATTATGTCCATGGCCAGAGGAAGAGAGGAAGGCGGGCCTGAATGCTAGAGCCCAGCTTCTTCTTTAGATCTCTGTGCACTGCATTCCCTGCCTAGGGGATGGTGCCACCCACAGTGGGTGAGCCTTTCTACCCCAATGTTCTTATGATACCCCCCACAAGACTTGTTTAGAGGCCTGTATCCAAGGTGACTGATGATAAAATCTGCTAAGTGGATGATGAACACAAACCATTAAATGTGCCTTTTGGCAACAAGTTTTATGGACTCTTAAGCATTATTAATAGCCAATATGGTTATGAACAGTATCAGCTAAGCATTACTTATTGGGTTACCAATACCTCTTCCTGAGAAAGTACCCAGGAAATCAATTAGATATTTGAAAAAAAAGTAAAAGCTTAGTGGTAGGAAGACTTAGCGTGACTCCTGTTGGTACTATAGAAAGCTACTCTATGAAACTGCCAGGAGACCCAGACTCTTCTTATTGAATTTATAGCATTGACTCCTCTCCCAGAATATTATATATACATAGTCTTTTAGTTAGGGCTTTTTATTGCTGTGAAGAGATACCATGGTTATTGCAACTCTTACCAAAAAAGAAAATAAAAAACATTTAACTGAGAGTGACTTGTTTATAGTTTCAGAGGTTCAGTTCCTTATGATCATGAAGGGGAGCATGGCTGCATGTAGACAGACATGGTACTGGAGCTGAGTATACTACATCTTGCTTCAGAGGAAGCAGGAAGTCGACTGAGACACTGAGCGGTATCCTGAGCATAGGAAACCTCAAAGCTCACTCCACACACCTCCTCCAACACAGCCACACCTACTAATAGTGTCACCCCCTTTGCTTTCAACCCTTAGTATGTATTTAGTATATGTGTGTGGATGCAAGTGTGTGTATATATATATGTATATATGTATATATACATATATATATATATAATTTAATTCTCCTCTTTAAAATGGGACAAAAATGGGCAGGACAGACCCTAAATCATTCTGTTACTTTCTTGTTCAGTCTTTTTGGAATGTGGCCCTTCTTTGAGAGCACAGGTTTGAATAGGTAATATAAACTTTTGTGGGTCCATAGTAATGCCACATTTTCTTTACTGAGATTTCTAAGTAGGCCTTCATGTTCAGTGCAATTACTGGCTTTTTATTTATTTATTTTTTTTAAAAAAAGACTTCTCTGGGCTGCTTTCTTCTATATAATGTGTGATGGTTAATATTGATTAATACTTAATATCACTTTAACAGGACAGCCTTTTGACATGGCCATGATGGATTATCTTTATTAGTCTAAGTGAGGTGAAAACCTGTTTTATCTGTAAGTGACCCCATTCTCTGGGATGGGGTCTTAGACTGAAGTCAAAGGAGAGTCAACTTGACACTAGCTGTAGTCATCCAAGAGGAAGAAACCTCGAGTGATAAAATGCTTTCATAAGACTGGGCTATGGGCAAACCTTTGAAGTATCTTCTTAGTGATTGATGGAGGAGGTCCCAGCCCATGGTGAGGAGTGCCATGCCTGGGCTGGTGGTCCTGAGTTCTACAGGAAAGCAGATTGAACAAGCCACGAGGAACAAGTCAGTAAGCAGCATCCCTACATGGCCTCTGCATCAGCTCCTGCCTTTCCATTCCTACCCTGCTTAAGTTACCATCCTGACTTCCTTCAGTAATGAACAATGATGTAGAAGCAGAAGCCAAGTAAAGCATTTCTTTCCCTGGTTGCTTTTGATCATGGTGTTTCACCATAGCTCTAGTGACCCTATGTCAGACAGGAACTGAGTACTAGCACTCATCTTTTGCTCTTCCTCACTGTGGATACAATGCGACCAGCTGTCCCCCACCCCGACTCCTGCCATCCCCACCCCCCTACTGTGATGGACTACACTTCACACTGTTTGCCCACAAACACTCGTTCTTCCCTTTAAGTCACTTTGGTCAAGATATTTTATCACAGCCACACGAAAAGAAACTAATTCACAGTGTCTTAATGAGTAGGCTCCAATCCTTCCTTTTTAGGAGAAGAAATAGAGCTCAGAATACAACAAGCTCCCCCCCCCCCCGCCCGGCGTGTGTGTGTGTGTGTGTGTGTGTGTGTGTGTGTGTGTGTGTGTGTGTGTGTGTGTGTGTGTGTGTGTGTGTGTGTGTATGTGTGTGTGTTTCAGTGCTTGGAATGGATGTCCCAGCCCTATTGGTCATCATGATACCCTGCATTTCCTCAGCTTATAAGAGGGAAATCAGAACCTCTCCAAAGCAAACTCCTTTCAGCTCACACCCTCGGGGAAGATCTCTGCTGCACTCTCATTTCCTTGATGTGCTGCCTTGCATTACAAATAGCCTTTCATGGAGCTTACAAGAAGGAACAGGATCTCAGGTCTAAATCAGCAATAAGCTGAGTAACCCTGGGTGAGGCAGCTGCCCGGGCTGGGGGTGGGGGATGGACAAGGGTGGTCTCAGAATCCAGAGCTGACTCTTGCTAAGTCTTTGACTATTTTTCTGTTCCTCAGTGAAGGCAGGGATCAGTCCCATCTTTGTCCACCTTTTGCTCATGTCACCCACCCCCTCCTCCAAAATACACGAAGTTCCATCTGACTCGATGCCATGTTTCTTTAGCCTCAGGCAAGTGGTGTCACCTGTATGAACTACTGTTTATGTATTAAGGGAAAATGACAGTCATGGGTGCTTTCTGAAGTGATCCTTAGTGACACACAGGAGACAAAGCTCAGTATCCAGGCCAGGGTTGCCATGGGATGTGAACTCAAGTGTGGCTCACTGTCACCCTTCAGCTTTACAAAGGTGGGTGATGTCAGCCTCCCCAGTGCATAGCGTGCTCAGAATTACATATCTAAGTCAGAGGAATTTATTTGCTAATTTTATTTATATGGATTTGTGTTTACTTGCATGAAGGTATGTGTACTGTGTGTAGGCAGAGCCTGCAGAGGTCACAAGAAGGTATAGAATCTTCTGGAACTGGAGTTATGAGCAGTTGTGAGTCACCATGTGAGGCCTCTGCAAGAGCATAAATGTTCTTTATCTCTCAGATAGATCATCAGACCTTCTAGTATTTTCTTTATGTAAAGGTTTTATTAGACACACTAGCATATACGGAAATGGTAACCAATCAGTCTGATTATATTTCATGCCTTCTCCATAGAAGGTAATCCATGCTTAGACCAGGAGAGACCCTTAACACAGTCTAGCTAAATGAATATGGTGACAAACCACTTGTGAATCATTTACATTTATAAGCACAGAAGAATCCTACCCTTAGCCCCAATCAGAGAGGCTTCTTTGCAAAAAATGTCAGTGAATGGAGAGACTCATGGCTTCTCAAAGCACTGAGAACAAGAGACAATTGAGTGTTTAGCCTTAAACAAGGTATTTATGCTCCTCCCACTCAAAACTCAGAGAACACTGTTGAAGGGGATGCAGAGAGAGCGTGAGAGTCAGAGGGTGGAAGGGAGAACTGTAAACTACTACCTCCTAGGCATGACATAGCCTTGCAGACATGAGCTCCCTGCAGCAAGAGTTGTCTGCACCAGGCTGGCACAAGCCTGGGCTTGTCAGTAGGCAGTAACGGATCTCAATAGGCTTATAGGATCCTACCTCTCCTCCATGAACTACTGACTACTCACAGATCCTGGGGTAAGTGAGTCATTGATTATGGTTGTGTAACCACCGGGTTCTATTGGATGATTCTAAACCAATGTTCACACACACAGGCCTGGTTAAACTCAGTGGCTCACAAAACAGCAAAAAGGCATGAACATAGGAGGAGAGGGCATTGGGAGGGTTGGGAGGGGGATCTGAGAGGTAGGGACAGAGAGCTGTCAGAATGCATCATATCGATATGAACAAATTTAGTTAGTGATAGAATACAATCCTGGCTTTGCATAAAGTCTGTCGTTGTATAACTGAGAAGAGTTAATTGCCAGTTCACAAAACAACACAGTAGTTTTCCATAACTTTGCTTACATGCTTGCTTTTGTCTTCCCTCCTTGTCTATTCAGAATAATTAGGGAAAAGGTAAATAATAAACAATAACAAGATAGATAAGTAGAGTTAACTAGATTGCTTACTAGTTTTAGTTCTTGACTTCTAACTGTGATCAGTAGGTAAACGTTCATTTAATTAAAAAGTGAGTATGAAAGAAGAGAAATATTATATGAATGCTTTAAATTCTAAAATAAAAAAGTAAATAGAAAAAGAATTTTCATATTTACTAAAGTTTGTATTGGTATGTATTAGCATATATTAGTGATACATGATGGGTTTCATTATGACATTTTTATAATATATATACTGTATTTTGGTCATATTCATTGTCAATACCTTCTCTTGCTCCCCTCCTGCTGGTCCTTTTCATATTTCTAATTCCTAATCAATGCCCCTTTTATCTTTGCATCTTTTTCTCTTTCAACAGAGATTTGTAAATGAGCATAGATGAGAAGTTACATTCATGGCACTTTACCAATGGTAGCTTGTACTGCATAGCAGTTTCCTCCAAGTTTAAAGCCTTCTATTTTGGAGGGAAACTTCGTTTTTTATTTCAGAAATTTTAAAATTCATTTTACATACCAACCACAGATCCCCCTGTCATCCCTCCTCCCAGCTCCTCCCAGAGCCCCTCCCCTCCAGTCTCTCCTTCAAAAGGATCCCATTCAGAGTCAGTTTGCTGACTGGCACGTTCAGCTGAGGCAGGTCCAAGCTCCTTCCCCTGCATCAAGGCTGAGCAAGGAGTCCCACCATCGGTAATGGGCTCCAAAAAGGCACCTCATGAGCCAGGAACAGATTCTGATCCCACTGGCTGAGGCCCCTCAGACAGACCAAGCTACACACCTGTCTCCCACATGCAGAGAACCTAGACCAGTCCCATACAGTCAGTTTAAAGTTCGTGAGTTCACATGAGCTTGGATGAGTTGTCTTTGTAGATTTTACCATCATGGTCTGCATATCTCCTCACTCATGCTCATATAATCCCTTCTCCCTCTCTTCGACCAGAATGCCAGAGCGCAGCCTGGTGCTTAGCTGTGGATCTCTGCATCTGCTTCCATCAGTTACCGGATGATGACAGTTAGGATATTCACCAATCTGATTACCAGGGTAGGTCAGCTCAGGCACCCTATCTACTATTGCTAGTAGTCTAAGCTGGGATCATCCTTGTGGATTCCTGGGAATTTCCCTAGCACCAGGTTTCTTGCCAATCCTATAATGACTTCCTCTATCAAGATACCCCTTTCATTGCTCTCCCCCTCCATCCCTCCCTCAGGTCCACCATCTCATTCCCTCATGTTCTCATCCCCTGTCCCTTCCCCTCTACTCCCCCTCCCCCAGTTTACTAATATATTTCCCCTTCCCAGGGAAATCCATGCATCCATTTCCCTAGGGTCCTTCTTGTCACCTGGCCTCTCTGGAGCTGTGGATTGTAGTCTGGTTATTTTTTGCTCTATATCTCGTAATGGAAATTTCTTAAGACAGGATGTTTATAGTGAGGTGAACTAACAAAGAGCCATCTTACTGACCTTCCAATATTGTCTTCCTCCCTCCTCTCCAACATCCTCCTCCCCTTCTCCTGGACAAGGCTTCACTGTGTACCTTGGGCTGGCTTGAAAATCTCTGTTTACCAAGCTGTCCTCAAACTCAAAGATACATTTGTCCCTGCCTCCCAAGTGATGGGATCAAGTATGTGCCATTGCATCTGACTCTGATATCTTTTTAAAAATCACTTTCTCTACTAAAGTCATGGTTGTTTGTTATTTAATACTACTTACAAAATTTATTGAGATTCCAAAATATTCGTGTACAAAATATTATATACAACGTGCACACACACACCTCTGAAACTGGGATTTTGTACAGGGGTTAAATTTAAACCAGTACAAGTGATAGATTAAAAAAAATATTTTTGTTTTCACTTCGTTGTTTAAAACAAGATCTCACTATGTATCTATCAAAACTCACAGAGATCCTCCTACTTCTGTCTCCTGAATACTAGTATTAAAGTCATATGTCATCATATCTGCCCTGCAAAATTGTTCTTAAAAACAGTATCTAACAGATTTCCATTGCCAAACTTAGCATAATCCATCAACAGATATTTATGATTACTTAAGTAAAGATACACACGAGTCAGTAATGAAACCTAGACACCAAAAAGAAGTCAATAGCACAAGTCTAGATACAAAGACCATGGTGGTGTTGGGATAAGAATGGACTGAATGATGCATGTGCTTCTGTTAGCTTACAAGTTACCAACACAATTATACACATTTACAGAGAGTGAGGAATCTCCATATTGTAGATAGATGCAAGACAAGATGAGTTGCAGTGGAGGCCAATCAAGTTCTGGGAATTGGTTCTGCTTATGATCATGATTGCTAGATAAGAAAGAGTTAGATTTTGTGGAATCTAGGGGTTTGAAGTTGAGAAGTGATTGCCTTGGACTTGGCCAAATCATAACTGGGTTTTCTTAGGCTGTCAAGAAGCTTGCCACATGTCTTCCCTGCAAACTCCTTTGCTTGGTTTCTGTATTTCCTCCCCTCTTGCATCCTAACCACAGCTCTCACTTGCTCATCCTGTGAAGCCAAATGAGATCACACAAAGTAGTCCCATAGATGAAAACCCTCTTCCCACAGAACTCACTGAGCACCAGCCAAAGGCACTGTCTACGATTCTTCTTAAGAAATGTGCCCACAAAACCAGTAATTCAGAGATGACAAAAGATCATCTGGCTTAGTGAAAATTCTCTGTAAGAAGTATTTTTCATAATGTTTTGCCTTTGTATAAAAAGAAATCAAAGATTTTATGAGAGTTATCACAGTGTATAGTGAAACTGTTTGAATCATGCTCTTCAAATGCAAGATGTAGGAATTCTGCGAAAATCTCATCTTCATTTTGCATTTTGTAAAGCTCTCCAAGCTACGGTAAGTTGTCATTATGAATTATTACTATTATTAACTATTATTTTACATTCATCTCCTGTATTGTTTCTATAAAGAAAATGGACCTTACAATTAGAGATAGGAATGCAACAATTCTGAACTTGCTGTGGGCCAGGATAGGAGTTTCATTCTCTCTATTTCTTACCTCAAATTTATTGATTCTCCTACACCAAGGTCCATAGCAACTCTGAGATTATGTTTGGTTGATACACCAACTGGGAGACAACTATATGAGGATACCAGTGGGTCTCCCACTTTTACCAGTACAAACTCCCTCAAGAGACACAGATTAGAGAATAGAGTTTTTGTTTATTTATTAATTTTTCTGGCATGAACTACATCACTGTCTTACTTTGCTTAAGGGCAAAGACTTTGGTCCTTAGATTTTATTAAATAACAATTAGTGTCTTCAGTTTTCATTACTTCACAAAATCTAATTAGAGTAACAGCATTACAGCTTTGGCCTGATAGAATTCCAGCCCAAAGCAAGAGCACTGTTGCTTGAATGGGTCTCTGTAGCCTGAAAACAGGTTGTGCAATCACTTGACATTTTTTGGAGCTGAAAATAGCTGTAAGGTTCTCTCTTCCCATTTGGAGGCCTTAAGCATCTAGAAGGATTGTGTGTAGAACACACACACACACACACTCAGAGAGAGAGAGAGAGAGAGAGAGAGAGAGAGAGAGAGAGAGAGAGAGAGAGAGAGAGAGAGAGAGAGAGAACAAGCTGAGGTTCATGGAGCTTGTAATCTGTGAGATTGAGAAAAGCTCTCAGGGGATCAGGTTTCACATTTCTTATCTAAAAGGATAGAACCTAAATACAGCTCATCTCAAACAGCTCTTATGACATTAAATAAAACAACTGTCACACACAGGAAAGAAAGTTTTGGAAAAAGTTGAGCTTTCTGTACAGCCAATGTGACCACAGAAATCAACTTGTAAAAATCTTGTAGAGGGCCAAGGACGGTAAGTCATTTCCCTAACATGCCAAAGCCTTTAGCTCCACACAAACAAAATGACAATAGGCAAAAATTTATATTTCCTCTATATTACGTTAAAATTAACCAAAATAGAAAACAGAAGAGTGTGACAAAGGTCAGGATGAAGTTGTGTCCCAGCTTCTCAAAGGGATCACAATGCAATCTGTAAACACTGTTAGTTTTCTTATTGCATTTTCCTAGATGGGAGGGCTCTTTACCTCTACAGAGTCAAAAACCATCTGAAGGAGGACAGGGAAGGGCAATAAACACCATGTCTGAGGATCTAAGCAAACACTTTTGAAAAGAACTCTTTGCCCTTTCATGCTGACAATGAACACGATATTGCTTCTATTGTGTAGACTTCTTTCCCAGAGTGACGGTACAGAATATGGGCTTCAAGACCAGAGAGATCCTAACTCAAAGGTTACCTCATGTTCATGAATCTGTGACATGGTTAAGTTATATAGGTGTGTTTTATTAGAACTAATAGAAAAGGTTAGCAGATGGCACCTTACCATTTCTTCATCTAATATTTAATACAGGTGGAGCAGTCTTCTGAGACATTGTCCTACTTCCGCTCTCTCGATTTCTTCTGGTGTTTGAGGTAAAAAATGATAGCACAGAAGTAAGGTTTTAGGTCAACCGACTAAAGAGGTGGACGTGGTGATTCACATATAAATTTCTACCTGTCAGGCCTTTGTTGCCATATTCTTGAGCCGTGTACGGGCAGGCTAGCGAGAAGAAGACACCCTTTGTTCAACAATGTTTAACTGACCATACTTCATGATGACTTGTCTTTCTTTTAATTGTGTAAACACTAGGAATTGTGGCTGCCTGGGAATTTGTGCCAGATGGCTAGGGACATTCTTAAGATAAATGTGAAGTTAACAGAACCCTGGATTAGAGGGCAAAGGAAGGCTGGTTACTGTAGATTACTCAATTATTTCTTCAACAACAAGCCACTCAGACTCCAAGCCAACATGGCTCTGTGTAGTTGTAGATAATGTAGTTCTGATAGAATGGGTTGCTAATGGTTTCTGCTTAAAGCTCCATTCTACTAAATCCCTTGGGTTTAGGTGAGTGGACATTAGCTGGGTTGCACGAGACAGTAAACTCTTTAGTTCCCAGAGATGTGGTGCTATCATTTCATCTTCTGCTTCTACACTTCCCTTAGGGCATGAAAGGAAAGGGCTGAGTCCTAACCTCAGAATGAAGCAAGTTCTCCAGGACCCAGAACATTCCAGTAACTTCTGGCCATACTTCCTTTCGATCCCTGCCTGTTTCTTACTTTAATTCCCATCAGAGAAGCGTGTAGTCCACTTCTTGTGCCCCTTGGAAGGGCAGAACCAGGGACCAGTGCAGAATCTGTGATGAGAATGTTTGCCTTTCTGGCTTGCCTCTCTAGATAACGCTATTCTGTGTGATCAATTCTATGACTCAACAGAAAAATAACAGATTGGGAACAAGGCAGAATAAGCCCCGTTCTGCCTCTGCCTCTGCCTCTGCCTCTGCCTCTGACCACAGCATCACCATGGAAAATTTAATTAACTTCCATGGTTTTAACTTCCTAATATGTCAAAAGACAGACAGTGCCTACCCTACATCATTCACTCTCAACAATAACCTCCCCCTGCTAATTAATATCCAGTGTACAGAAAATCCAGATCTACCACACTGACTTTCCAATACAAGAAAGATGCTACACAGAAAGGACATGGAAGTCCTGGAAGGTAGCCCACAGCACTGTGGGTAAATCTACCCAGTATATTTGAATGCCCTGAAGCCTTTGCCTTCTTCAAACTTGCCTCTGTAACTTGTGTAATTTACAGACACACTCATGGTTGCAGCTAGAGATGCATTTAACATTTCTCAAGGCCTCATCACAGACCTCAGTTTCTTCATCAGCCTCCAAAATGTTCCTGGGAGATAACCCAGACTTTCTCTAAATCACAAGTGGGGCTTAATGTCTGCAGTGGTCTCAGTTCCTGCATCTAATTAACCTTCAAGACCACAAACTTTACCTGAGGGGATTCACATTTTAGCCATAAATGATTGATCAAATAAATATCTGCCTCACTTTGTTTAGTGCATGGCCTTAATTGGAATTCAGAAGAATGAGGCCTCCCTACCACTAACTACCTAACTAATGATTGTCAGAGGTGGAAATCATTACAGGTCTGTGCAGTGGCAATACTTTTGCAATTAGTGGAGTTATAGGCAGATTAAAGAAAAGTGGTTTATATTCGCTAAAAATAAAGTTTCTGGATTGTGGAGAACTGAGCAAATTTCAACCCACTTCCCATTATTTCTATATAATCTTATTCTCTTTTAATAATCAGTTAATATTTTGTTAGATCATCACACTATCTTTCCTGGGTAGTGACAGATGAGGCTCTCTGTAAAGCCACAGCCTCCTGTGCTGGAGGTGAAACTTGGCCTCAGGCCTGTGTGTAAGTCTTGATGAAGTTACTGAGCTGATATGGGCCTTGGGACGCTTACTACTCTGGAAAGAATAAAGTCTTTTAGGGGTTAAAAAGGCATTTGGGTTCTGGCTTCAGACCATACCTTCTACATAACCATGTGTGTTCTATGGGACAGTCAGTCAGGCCAGGACTCTGGCAGTCCTCCTTTAAAGGTAGCAGACAGCACTGAGTCCGTAAATGATTGACCTGGCTGCCCTGGTGACAAGCTTGGGTAAATACACTTGATTCTGTTCCAAGAATTTCTGGACTTTTTAACCTCCTAGGATCCAAAGCAGGAAAATGCCTGTGGTTTTCTGAGAAATCCTGTTACCTGGAGTTAATAACCCTCTTCATGGATGGTATATCCCTCAGAATTACATATGCACTGTCTCCTCTGGTGTCTCTCATAAGCAGAAAGAAGCATGTAAGCAAAGTTCTGGGACAAAGAGCTATGTTGGTGGACGTTCCACCTTGTCAATAAATCAAAAATACAATATTCTATGATGAAAGATAAAAACACATCTTTACCACTTGAAACATGGTAAAAGAAATCATCAGCTTACACAGGAGAGAAGATGGGGAGGGACGCAGGTGGCTGACGAGAAGGTTAATGGGAGTGACTGAATCATCCAATCACACACTGATTTCTTGCACCCCTCCTTTAGCAGGCCTTTGACAAAGACATCCTGGTTATGGGATGAGGCAAGGTGTTTGTTCTGTGAATTTGAGAGAAGGAGCAATGGCTAGTGGCTTACCTACCTCCCATGCTGCTTTCCTATCTAGAGCCTTTCCCGGCTCTTTCTCCACGCAGCCGGAGAGTCTAGGGTAGGAGCAAGAAGTATCAACAAAGATTTCTACTCTTCTTGAGGCAAGAAAGTGATGTGTCCCTGTTGTCTGCTTCCTTGTTGGTGACAGGCAGCAATTTGCTTATGGTCAGGAGTCTGGACAGATGTGAAAAAGGGAGTCTATGTTGGTCTTGGCTGCAGAACTAACCAATCAATACACACCAGGCCTACTCAAATCCAACCAGAGTGCTGGGTGTCACAACCAGAGAGCAAGACTGAGGGGTCATGGCAGAAAACAGAAGCTAATGGCTGTTGATGATCCAGGAAGTGATTGCCTTGTCACTAGGTCTATAGACAAGAGGCCCCAAGAATAATATATATGAGAAGGATAGATTTGCTCCATTTAATCTAAATGGCTTAAGGAAGAAATTTGGAGGATACTTTATTCAACTTCCATTTTAGTAATACAATTTCTTCTATTGAATTCTTTCTTTGAGAATCATCTTACAGTTCTTTGAATAAATAGGGTTGTGTGAGTTGGAAATGTGGTATAATTATATATATGAAGCACACTGTTTACCACCATTATATGGTGGAAAAGCAGGGGCTCAGTTGTATGATGGGCATACAACCAGAAGACAGTGCTAAAACTGGGATTAGAACCAGATCTCCTCTGAAAGCAATGGCAGCAGTAATCTTCCCATGACACTGCCTGAAATCAGCTGAATAATATCTCCTAAGGGTATCTAGGCCTGGTCCCAGAGCTTGTGAATATGTTACCATACATGGTAAAAATGGACTTCCCAAATTTGATTATGTTGAGTGTGTATGTGAATGTGTGTGTGTGTGCCAGTTAATCTAATTAGAGTTACTTATGGAAACATGAATGACTTACTAGTGGCTACAGCATTTAAGAAAATGCCTCTTCGTCTCCCAGCAGCCACACTAATTTCTTATGGGTCTTTAGGAAAAGATTAAGGATCTTAATTGATATCATAGATGAAGGATCTTGAGATGGCAGATTATTATAGTTTATTGAAGTGGAATTCTAATCATAAGAAGTCAAAATCAGAGGCTATGTAATGCTAAAGGCAGAGTCAAATATTAAGAATGCAGTATTCCTAGCTTGGAAGATGGGCCAATCTGAGTTAAGGAATGTAGACATCATCTAGCTGCTAAAAAGACAAAAAAAATGAGTCCTCCTTGTGTGCCAGAGACACATGATGTCAATGGCTCATTTAAACCTTTGGCTTGCGACATACAATTTGAATTGTTTTGAGCTACCAGGTTAGGTGTAATTTGTATGCCAAAAGAGAATCAATAGTGAACTAAATAGTGCTAAATGATAGTGAGTCTTTAGCACCCTCCTGGCAGGGAATGTTCATATTCAGTCTGTCTTTATTTTCTGAAATAATACCCCTCTTCCTTGGCTCTTTTGACCCATGGTGCCAGAGGATGTAGTTGGAAGTGGTGAGACACTACCCCAAGAAGAGACACAGAGCCTAATCAGGGTTTGCTTGTATCACCTGGTATAAATGTTCTTCAACCCTTGCAACATCTAAAGTCTTAAAACTCTTAAATTTGAAACTTAAATCTGGGCTGAAGAGATGTCTTGGCAGATAAGAGAACTGGACTGCTTTTTCAGAGGACCCAGGTTTGTTTCTCAGCACACATATCTGCCTACAACCATCCCTAATTCCGTTCTAGGGGATTTGCTGCCCTCTTCTGGCCTCTGCAAACACTGTGCATGCACACTGTGTGGAGACATACTACAAGCAAAAACACTCATAGACATAAAATAATAATTTTAAAAAAACAACCTTAATTCTAAGTTATGTAACAACTTGAAAGCATTAGGGATAGCCACATTAACCTTCCATTATATAGCTCCTCTCCACACTTCTCATGCTACATAACTTCTAGATTCTTCCTTCTTGCTATGCTTTATAGAGAGCTCTGATTTACTCACCTCCTTTTGAGAGGTGGTGTCCAGACTACACAAGGCATTCAAACCTCACTGTATCTACCTGTGAACCTGCTTCTTATTTTGTTACAGTCCATCCAACTATCCTGTAAGAGTCTTCAAACTTAATGTGGTCTTTTTATCTGATTGTTTTCTGATAAACTCTATATATAGGAGTTCAGTATAGAGAACAGCTATAATGAATGACTTAACAGAATGCTTAATTATTTTTTTATAGGGAGGAGCAATCTTTTTTAGTTGTCTAAATTAGTCATACTTATTTGCTTATCAGAACTTAAGTGATGGTTCATTTCACAGCTATCAAAAGCCAGGAGTTTGTAACTTCTTAGGATCATAGATTCTCTTTCTTAAAGATTTATTTTATTGTTTACATGGTATGCATATGTATGTGTCTCTATGTGGGTATGTGCATGTGAGTGGTGGTACCCCTAGAGGCCAGGAGAAGTCAAATTCCCAGGAGATGGAGTCAACATCTCTCTAGCCTCAGGAATACAGATTGTCTTTTGAGAATCTAATGAAAACTATGCATTTTCCACCATAATGAAGCACACATTTAACTAATATTTGTGCACATTCTTTTTTATCATTTTGCAACATTTCAGCTCTCCTAAACTAACCTCTGATATGTGCTAAGTTCACAAGTCTGGTGACATTAGCAGAAGTTGAGTCTAATGTCTTTTCTCTGTTATGCTTCACAGAGGGGAAAGAAAAGGTCACCCAGGCATAGACTGAGTGAACGCCCAATAAAGGTCAAGCAAAGAAGTGTTCAGACCTCTCAGCAACTGAGTTCTCAGGTTAAACAAAGAATAACCTTCAGTGGCCTCCTTATGCAATAAGAACCTCACTTCTCAATACCTTTCTTCCTGGGATAAATCTCACTCTTCAGATGCTTGTTCCCTTAGGTAAAGCTACCTGACTGCCTCAGTCTTCTCTATCGCATGATCCCTACGCTATCCCTAGACATTGGCCAACTGTGGAAACACACGTGCCTGACACTTGTTCAGGCCATCATGGGTGAAGTCTGAGGCACACAGTCACTGTCCCTAGATTGCAACATTTCACCCTCTGTGAGACTGAAAGATTTCAAGTCTTCAAAAGAATAACATGCCTTTGGTCACAGGGAACAGATTTGCACAGGAGAAAACAAAAACATTTGCTTGTTGGAAGAATGCCTTTTGGAAAAAAACCTGTTGCACTAAAATATCTGGGACTGTCAGGCATCTTAACCTCAAGAATTTACAGAAAGAGGATAGCTTTCAAAAGTGAA
This sequence comes from Sigmodon hispidus, assembly GCA_004025045.1. Lineage (NCBI taxonomy): Eukaryota > Metazoa > Chordata > Mammalia > Rodentia > Cricetidae > Sigmodon > Sigmodon hispidus. The sequence goes on from PVIH01000252.1 coordinate 344,374, forward strand.
GTAGTGGGATTTGTTTTCTGTGTTTAACATTTACCCCATGTGGCCATGGGAGACTGACACACAGACATTTTCCTCCCTTCCAGTATGAATTGTTCTAAATGTGAAAGATGGACTTCCAACAGAAAACATGCAGTTCCTTCCTGACACAAAGAAGAGCAGATTTTCTATCTCACATAGCAGCTCACAGATGTACTTACTGCATGAAGAGTGTCTAAGAAAGAGTGCAGCCTTACTCAGTTCTAGGGTAGAATGTGAGGTAACATCAGCTGCATCCCCTACCCAAAGAAATCCAAAAAGAATCAAATGCTGGTTGTTTCTCTAGTCTCTCCACAATGTACTCTTTAAAAAGCTTACATCTATTTTAAAAGGGAAACTTCTATCTTTATTGAAAAATCGCATTTAGAATGAAAGGGCAAAATAAATCAATATAATGCAAGCAAAATGATATGGAACAATAGCTAAATACTTCTTCCTCCTCTTCTTCTTCTTCCTCTTCCTCCTGCTCCTCCTCCTTCTTTAATGATAAAGTTACCTCACTCATCTGAGACTTCCCTCTTAACTGACTAGAGTTGCTACATGGCTAATGGCAATCATTTTATTTAAGGACATGGCCATCTTTAACCCACATCACCATGTACGCTGCCAGCAGTATGAGTCCCACTGTCTGAACAACACTTATTTGGTTCAGGCATTTCACAACTTTCTATAAACCCCAAACCATATATTTTTACAGCCTCCTTCTAAGATACACTCCAAAACACTATCACCATTTCTGGTGGACGATTATTTCCCAGTGTCTTCCTTACACTCCATTGATTTCTTTGCCATTGACCTTCCCACAATCACATGGGGAATAATGAGAATGAAGTCTAGGTACCCAGCGCTATTCAGACCCTTTGTTGGAAAGCTCCTGTAAGTGGACCACACTGTGTGTCAGTGATGAGTTCCTGACAAATCATTCAATCAATATGTGTGTTGTCAGGCAACTGCATTAAAGGTGTGGTGCTGGATGCCACTTAGAGAGTGTGGGTGCAAGTCACATCCCCTAACTAAATAGCTGCTACCACGTGTTTACTCAGCATCATGATCTCTACATAGAGATTCAGATACAGATGCTGCCTAAGGTCACACAGCTGGGAGGTGATGGAGTTTCTCTAGAAACTCAGATCTGTGCCTGTGCTATGCTTACAGCCTTGCAGTAACATGAGAAATCAATCTGTGTTCATTACAGAGTCCATCTGTGGTGATATATTTTATATTTAATAAAATCAGGCTGGAATGTGACAGATCCACCCACAGTCAAGCCAGGAGGGTCAGAGAGTGGTAACTCATGCCTTTAATCCCAGCATGGGAAAGACGGAGTGGTGACTTATGCCTTTAATCTCATAAATCAATAGACAAAGATTTTTCTGTGTTTCTGTGAGTTCAAGCTAACTACCAAATAGTAGTGGTTCACACATTTAATCTTAACTCTAGAGTTATGATGCAGAGTTGAATCCAGAAGTGAAAAAACTGGGCAAAGAAGATATTTAAGGATAGTATGGTATTCTGTAGAAGCCAGGCTGAGGACTCTTGAAGATAGCTTTTACCCTGAGAAGTTGACTGGGTGAGAATTGACTGTGGTCCATTTCCTTTCTCTTATATTCCAGTTTTTCCCAACATCTGGCTCTGAATTTTCATTAAATACCAACCAGAATTTGTGTTTCATCCATCATAATGCAAAACCTTCTTTGTCACATAAGCAATGTCTCTACCAAAATACTTGCTTAAGTCGAAGAAGGAGAAAACTATTTTTGCATCTATGCCACACAGATCATACCCACTCTGATTGACACAGGGCCTGGCCATAGCATACCACATACATGAGGTTACAATGGTGAAGCCTGGTATTTTGTGCAACCCATACATTATATATGAATACAGGTTTTAAAAAACAAACCAGAATCCCTGACCACAGTGCAAATGAAAGTTGGTCAGAGCTGGTGTGGCAGATTTCCTAAAGCAACACCTAAATACAGACGGAAAATTTCTTGCTTTGGCGCAGTTCTTAAGGTGCAGAGGCAGCGTAACTATCATCATTCTTAATTACTTGCTCCAACATTTGACTTTGCTGAGATGCATTATTATTTAAACTAAGTTTGGTCTCTGCTAAATTCCGATCAAGGATTTTAATAACAACTCATTATTTTGAAAATGTATAAGGCAAAAACAAAAAAAAAAAAAAATGGGAGGTGGGTCTGAGGAAATGAAGTAGACCTAGATATTCCATTAAAAGTAATTACAGGAAGACAAATCTTGTAATCTCCATTGCAATAGGAACATCATATCACTCTTATTTATTCACTATATGCATAGCTAGGTCATTGCTGAGTATTATTGCATCCAGTAATTATTCAAATTAGTGTGAGCCAGAGATGATGATCAAGTGGGACTCTGGATGTTACTAAGGTCTGGGCCAACTTTAACAGAAATAATTGAAGTGCTAAGGAGGAAGCTTGGAGTATCCTGGTAGACATGGCTATGTACACATTCCACACACTGCCCATCTTAGGAGTGCAGATGGGCTCAGAGACTTCTTGATACAGAATCTTCAGCTCTTTAAAACAAAATTAGACATATGTCAGTAAGAAATGTTCACTCAAACCAAGGAAACATGGCTATTAAAGATTCATGTTTATTACTAGGATTAAACCTTGATAAATGGCTCAGATCAAACACAAGGGAACACATCATACGATCAGATCTATTAACACTTTTTTTCACAGTTAAAATGAGGTATTGTGGCTTCAAGATATTTTAGAAGGAATTATGTGTTTTAACCCAGGTTACAAAAAAAGAAGAAAAGAAATAATTGAACAATTATTTCCCAAAGTGAAAGAAGCCAAGTGAAATATGTGTGAAGGTAACAAGCCACATAATACATTTCAGAGTATCATATATGCACAATTTTATCCTTTACCTTACAATTGGTAAAACTGATTATTATTTCTTAAGTTTGGCAAACTACATGCATTTCAGTGTAAATCAAGTAATAGAAGATAAAATATAATCTCCATTACAGCATTTATCAGATACAGGAATTATCTGAATTGACTAAGACTTATTTTTACTACAACAATTTCTGTAATTTTAAATTACTTATAAGGTAGGCTAAGTATTACAGTTTGTATATACAAAATACAAATAATACATACACAACTTGCATTTAATACTTATAAATACTGAGATAATCATTAGTAGCAGCAAGGTAATATTATTTCTAAATAGGATCTAAGATTTATCATCTTGATACTATAGATCTATAACTGACATATTATTAGTGCTATAAACTGATAATGGGTGTGACATTGCAACTGTACAGAGCTGCCAAAGGCCTATATGACTTTTCAATGTGCTATGCTTCTTAGTGGGCTTAACACTGTGAGCAAGCCTGTGCTATCTGAATTAAGTATTGGTCCCAATTTCAGGGCTCCAATCGAGCATAGTTCTAATGATGGGAGAGAACAAGAGGCAGAATAATGTGTCTGAGGAGAGTAAAGAACAGCTACCACTCCAGTCAGAGTGTACCTTCAGTCAGCATCTTGTGATGCAGTTACTGGAAAATGATGGGGGTTGCTAGGTGACAGGAGAAAGTAGCATTGTAGGAAAGGAATAGGAAAGAATGACAGAAAATGCCTCTAGACTTTTGATGCAGTTACCTCAACAGCCTATGCTCTTGAATTCCCTGAAGAATTCAGGGATTATTTAACCCGTTTTGTTTAAAAATGGGTTTGATACATCCTAATAACAAGCTTGCTGAAGTTGATGCAAAAACACTGAATCTGGAGCAGAACATCTTTGTCTTAGAATATTTGTAACAGTTTCTAAAACTCTGATATTTCTTTAACTCATTAGCGTCATTGTAGGGTTGCTTCTGAGTTAGGCTAGCTCAGACATGTGACCATTAGTGCCAGTGTTTGTGGCAAGGAGCTAGGGAATCCAAAGACTGTGGAAATTGCAGGTCTTCTGGGGCAGTAAAGAGCTGATTAGAACCATCTAGAATTAAGGGGAAGTTTATATCGACAACTTGATATTCAGTTAGTTAACGCTCCTGTGTCCCAAGGTGACATTCTTGACTACTGAAGGTATGGAACCTACTATGAGGAAGCAACTGTAGTAAAGGATTTAGATGTAGTAGACAGATAATGGACTCTAGGGGGACATATATGTCCTTCTGTGATGTACCAAGTGAGCCTCCTGTCAGCTTGGATGTTTGATAAATTCCATGTCTACTGTCTATTGACATGTTGAGAAAGCCCACCTCTCAGGGGCCAACATACATTTTGGCATATTTCTTTGAGCCTCACACATTATATAGACTTCAGAAGGTACAATATATAGTCAAATTCAATCAGCCTAAACCACACTCTTGCACAATGACCCCAACCATATTCTTTGCACATTTGTATAGAAGGGAGAATGGCTTCAAAGGTGCATCCTCAGAGTGCAAGGCATTTAGGCTAAGCTCTAGGATTTTACAATTTCCAAAAACCAGTCAACTAAGATTTACATCATTAGTAAAGATGAGAGACCCAAGGACGGGTTAGGCCAGGAGCAATGGCTCAGCTAACGGAGAAGATCTCATGGCTGTGGCCCATTCATTATCCTATTCTGTTCCCGGAACTTCACAGACAATCAAGTACATTACAAAACTTCTGTAGTGATGTCACTTTGTAGCCCTTTTGCTTCTCAGAGAAAACAGCAATTTCCTTTCAGCCTGAATTTCTTCTGGGACTCCACCTTTCACTCTGTGCTAATGGCTAGTCTATATCATATCTATTTGGGATTGCTTCCTACTGGTAAGTCTGAAAGAAACCACAGGCATATCCCCACACATCAAAAAGCTCCCGTTAATCTCAGAATGCTCCACTTCTTTGCAATCTTGGATAGAAGCATAAATTTTCAGATGTGAACATGAAGTTATGAAAGACCTGAGATTCTTAAGGTTTGTCATTACCTCTGCTCAGATCTTGTGCTTTTATTTGCATGTATATAAAACCCTGGATTTGAACTCTAGATTACCTGTTCTAAAAAATTCAAGGTTCTAGACCCAGCACTAAAGAAAATGATGAGTATCAAATCTCAAGCAGCAAATAGAAGCATTTTTTTTGCATGACTTCTAAGACTGCCATGATATCAGATCAAATCTCACAACACTCACCAGTCTCTTTCTCCAGATCCAACCTGAGCTCTCTGTTCAGTACTAAGAACGTCTCTTTCCATAATATGCATGGAACGTCTGATAAGCTCAATGTTGAAGCTTTGAGACACTGTTCTAACTGACAGAAACCTAGAAACATCGAGACCATCAAGGGAATATTGCATTCCCTTGCAATGGTGCAAAGAGCTCATGAAGAACTCGGTTAAATTTCCAAATAGAAACGGCCCCAAATTCTGTGAAACTAAGTTAACAAAGCAGCATTTTAGTTGCTCTTGAATTCTGAATAATTTTGAGAGCCTTATTTTGATTTGAATGATTTCCAGGAATTCTGAGAACACATAATATGTTTGGATCACAATTCTTACTAACTATTACTGAATGAGCTATGGAGCCTATATCCTGTTTTTACTCAGTCTAACTCACCCAAGTTTCTGCCCAGTCTTCAATGCTGCCTTTATAGCATCAGAAGCTTTTGTCTTGGGGCAGAGATTTGATTATTCACTAGGGAAAACTGTAAATAACACTCCCCCTACCTCTCTGACTTTCAAAATATCAACAAGGCCAAGACCCTCAAGTAGCACAGAGGAACTGGCGCATGTGCTCACTACTAAAGGGGCCGGTCCCGCGGCCTTGGACATGTTCTGTGTGTTCTGTATTATGGTGGTACAGCATGCAAACACTGAGGTGCACTTGAATGTCATAAGTGAAGTACAATTGTGCAAGAACAAAGAGAAAAGATGAAGTAAACAGTTCACTGAACAGTCGACAGCCTTAAAGTGGAACTGCTATCCAGTGCAGATACATGTTGACACACAGAACTGCATAGCACCAAGCACCGGACATTGAAGCTCCAATGGAACAGAGCAGAACAACTCTCCTCTTGCCTTCTAATCTCTTTGCCAAGTAACAAAGGGTTAACAGGTGAAGAATGATCTAGACCCTGGAAACTGATTGTGAATTCAAACCAAACCAAACCAAAGCAAACAAATGAGCAAACAATGCAACAGTAAAAATAAAAAACCGAGGTCTGGCTAAGGTTTACAGAGCTTCTCTGAGGAGCTCAGTATCATAATTGGAGGAAAATTAAGATGATGAGGATATACACTCCTATGCAATGAAGAAGCTTCATGAAGAGAAGAAGGCTCCATCAAATTCGACAAGATCATTCTGGAAGCGTCCTTTGGGAGGGATTAAAATTCAAGAACAGGAGAAGTTAAACCAGGTTCTCCCAGAGGCATTTGTGCTATGGCCTCCATGAACTATGGAGATTAAAAAGTCAAGGCCTAAATTACATAGGAAGAAGAAAGGCCAGATGATCAACAGTGAGGGACATTTGTGTATCTTCAATAGCTCACCCAAGATATCTCCACTGCAGTCAGCATGCACAATCTGACTAGAAAACCACAGGATAGATATGAGAAGTCCTAGGAGAGGGCCCAGCAGTCGCTCCAAATGCTCCCCAATCCCACTCACAATTGCCTATTTATATTCCATTTAGGAATCTGGAATCTGACACTTCCTCAGAGATTCTCAGATAGGGCTGAGGGTACCAAAGCATGCTCATGTCTGTGCTCAGCTGTTAATCCTAGCATCTTCCCAATGTTTCCCAAAAGTGCCTGTGTAGTTTTCCATGACCTTTTTACTTCTGTTCCAGTGTATGCCCTTGGCAGTGGCTTCCTGGATCTGGATCACATCCATACCTATACACCACCCTTAGCAGGATTGGGGTGTGGTAGGACATCTACAGCAAAGTCCAAGATCACTCACAGCCCTGAGATGCACCATCCAGTGCATGGGTGGAAGACCACAGCAGCATCCTTCCTGGATAGGAAACGTCCAGTAAACATCTGTGTGCGTGCTCTTGAGGCAAGAAGCCCTGCAGATACTTACTCTATGAATAAATAATGCATAAATACAGGAACAAAGCAAAGGAAACAAGAGGGCTCTTATCAATAAAAAAAAAACCCTCTAATCAATTAAAAAAAACAATCCCCTCTTGAGTTTCCAAGCCCTCATGCAGTGATTAGTGCAATGATTAGCTGTCAGATCAACCCACAAATCAAAGGACCAAATGGAAAAACAAGTGAAATGCTTCACCGTTACTTTTTTTCTCACTTGACAATATGCAAGTCACCTTAAATGTCCCCGAGGTAGTCTAGTTTGCAGAGTCACAGACTGGCTCCAAACCCACTTGGAACTTCTTCCTTTAATGTCATTGCACATCCCCACACATCCTGGGTCAACCTCCATTGTTTCACTGACAAGCAGCCTTGAACTTAGCATAGTGTCTTGCAGCAGACCAGGTCCCAGGCAAACAACCATAAAATGTGATTCCGGTTTCTTCTTGAAGCCCTCACTCCAAAGAAGACTGTGCCAAAATGATGCAGGTGCTTGCTTGGTAGTCAGTTAGGGAGAAAACTACAGGATTAAATCAAAGTATTCTGGCATGCAACAAACATGCATGTTTAGCTCTTATTGGGCCCTCACACAAAAGATTCCCCACCGCTGGCTGTTCCTTTCATTTTTAAAGAGGGGACCCAAAAGAAAATGAAAGGAATCAATACTTTAAGATAGGGAAATGCATTTCTGATGCCAAAGTAGTATGTACTGTTTACATGAAAAAATAAGGGGACCACTTCCAGAGCCAGCCTGTGGCTGAACAGTGTGGTAATAAACACATCTTGCTCTTGTAGAGAAGTGGTAATATTGTACAGTTCAAGAGAGAACCTGGTGTTTGGCTCCCTAGGACCCCCTCAGAGCTCTAGGTTGATGGCAAAGACCTCCCAGAGGATGGTCTGTGTCTGCATGCAACATTGCCATTCTTCTGACCAGGAATGCCTTTCTGATTTAGTCTTCACACAGGCTCAAATGCCCCCAGAAGACAATAGAAAGCTGGGTCAATTAAGATGTTGCATAGCCCCTGGAATCTGGAAAGCACACTTCCATCTTCCATTTGCCACCATAAGCCATTGGATAGATCCTGACCTTGATCATATAAAACAGGCATTCTTCCCTTAGACTTAAGTTTTTAAAAGTCTCATTTGGGGAAATGCAATGAAAATCCCTGTAGTTATATCCAAATAGCTATGTGAGGAAAGGTAGGAGGACCCTCTTTCTCTTCCTCACTTCACCATGACTGCCCAAGAGTTAGCCATGCTAACTGGAACCCTCGAGAATCCTACCTTAGGTCAACAATCTCAATATCAAATTAAACAAAGCACTGATTCAACACTTTGTCAGAGCTCTGTCCTCTAGAAGATCATTCAACTCAATCACAGTTGTGGCAAAGTCCACCAGGTCCACGAAGTCAGATGTGATGATATTGACACCCATGGCACCAGGCTTCTGAGTCTTCACCCAATCAAGGATGGCAGGGAGATTCCTGCATGGAGAAAGTGTCAGGTGGAAAGAAAACAGACAAAAGTAAAGCAGTCGTTAGAATGACGACTCCAGAAATGGAAATAAAACATTTTTCTTACAACAAAAGTATATCAGAACCACATAAGTCTCTGGGACTACACATACATAAGCCTTATATTCCCATGATATTGAGCCAGCATGCCATCAGAGAACTTACCTTTTCAAAGTTTCTCTTATGCAATAGACTATTTGCTCTCAGTATCAAAAATACAGGCATGTTAAAAGGACCTCATAATACCAAGTTCAACAATTTTCTTATTGTTAGGTTCTTAGGGTTCCACAGGAAAATTCAAACATATGGCAAGCTGATAGAAGTTTTATAGTAAGTGGATCCACCACCTACCTCTTACCACTAATATTTCGTTGTTTGCCACATATCTATTAATGCATCACTATCTTCCTGCCACTGCTACTTCTATTTTGACATACCCCACTTGGAAACATATAAAATTACTTACATATGTCAGCATTCATGTGATTAATTGCATTTATAGTACCATATTTGTTTTTATAAATTTATTTTTTATTTTTTATAGTACCATATAATATCCCATTGTATAACTACAACATAGCTTATACATTTTCCTATTGTTAGATACACCAATTGTTTTTAATTTGGGGTCATTATAAATAAACTATTATGAGCATTCTTTTATGAATCTTTTTATGGGCACCATTTTATTTTTCTTGAATAAAAATCAAGGAAAAAAACTGGTCTATGATTGGATTTATTTGTATTTAGTTTTATTAGAAACTGCCAGACCTTTCCTCCAGGGGACCATTCTACTTCGAAGCCCCACCAACAGAGCAGAGAAGTTCTGGACAGTTAATATTATCCCTAATAAGTGGTCCCACTGGTGTTTTGAAGTCTAGTCATTCTAAACCAAGTGTGGTGACTCACGCCTGTAATCCAAGCACATGGAAGGTTGAAGCAGGAGGACTGGTGGGAATGTAGACTGACCACTTGTATACCTTCTGTTTACAAGCATCTATTCAACGTTTTGACAATTTCTTTTTTTACTTAGTTTTCAAACTTTTTTGTATTTCCATTCTTTCTCTGAGGGTTTCATGTAATGGGTTTTGATAGCACTTGCCTTTTCTTCTTTAAAAGTTGGGTTTTAGAAATTATTTTTACATCTTAGATTAACTATTCTTTTGTCACAAGTATTTTGCAAACATTTCCTCTTTCCTATAGCTTGTCTTTAATTTTCCCAGTGAAATATTTTAATGGACCTGAATTCTTTAATTTTGATGGAGTGTAATTTGTTGATTATTTTTTCTTTTTCTTAAATAAAATATTGATGTATCCTTATGAGTGTGTGTGTGTGTGTGTGTGTGTGTGTGTGTGTGTGTGTGTGTGTGTGTAGGGGTGTTCACAGAATCTAGAAGAAGGAGTTGGACCCTTGGAGCTGAAGTTATAGGCCGTGAACTGAACTTGGGTCTCTTCTGAGCAATCTTTCCAGTAAGTACTTTTAACCACTGAGCAATTTCTCCAATCCTCATTATTTTTTTTCAAAAAATTTCTGTGTTTTTTGTTTTTTTAAGATATGTATTTACTTTCAGTTTCTAAAGATTTTCTCCCATGTTTTCTGAATGCATCAGGGGCTTCACCCTCGTTTTACTCTCTAAAGCTATTAGCATTTGTGGTAGTTTGAATGTAATTGTCCCCATAATCTTTTAGGGAATGGCAGTATTAGGAGGTGAGGTTTTGTTAGAGTAGGTATAGCCTTGTTATAGGAAATGTGTCCCTGTAGGGGTGGGTTTTGAGGTTTCCTGTAGTGGGATTCAGAACCTCCCTGACCTGAAGGTGTGGTTTCTAGGCCAGCACAGGTTTGGGGTTCACCTATGAACTCTGAAGCAGTAGCCTTAAGGTGTGGCCAGAAACAGCTTAAAGTTCTATGCCATGAGGATAGCTCTCTCTCTCTGCTTCTCCACTGCCTGGAAGGAAGCTCTATTTTGAACCATTGGATTCTTTCTCCATTTCCTTCATTTATATTGTTAGTGACTTGAATACATACCGACCCTTATATTATATCTTCTGTGTTAATATCAGGGTATTAATCACTCACAGTTCCCTATGCTCAGGATACTGCTCAGTGTCTCAGTTGACTTCCTATTGCCTAAAAGATATAGGACTCTCAGCTACTACCCCAACACCACATCTGCCTGCATGTCACCATGCTCCCTGATATGGGGGGACTTCTTACACTGTAACTGAGCCACCCCTATTAAATGTTTTCTTCCTGAGAGTTGCCATGGTCATGGTGTCTCTTCACAGCACTAGAAACCCCAAGACAGCAGTCAGTTTTAGCAAAAAGCATAACGTAAGGGCGACATTCACTTTCCACACAGTGAGTTAACCTGGTACTATGCACAGCTCCTTAATAGACTAATGTTCAACCATCTGTCTCTTGAATATAGTTGTTGGTGTTATTTTATAAACAGAAGGCATTTGATGTGGCAGAGGCTTAGAACCTATGATGTGAACAACACTTTTAGTCCAATATGACGTAAGTATGAGGAGCTGCAGAAGAGCAGAATAGAGTGACCAAGGCTACCCACTGTCTTGTATCACAGTAGACAGCTCGGCTCACTAAACACTCCTCAGCAAAGGAAGGAGGAAACTGGCACCAAACATTTGATGGTGAGACTGGGAGTTCTTTGGTTTGGATTTGCTCTAGCTAACATTGATGGCCCTCTCCTCTGTCACACACATGCCCTCTGCTCACCACTTACCCCACGTCTATTCTCCTTTGATGCCGCCCTCCCTTCTGCCACAGTGTCCCTTCCTTCTTGGTCTGCTGGAGTGATGTTTAGATTTTGTCTGCATTGTTCCACCTCCTCTTTCTTTCCACCTTACAATGATAAACTAAGTTCTTTTTTCACTCAGCGCGATCAAAAGTCTACCACGGGCTAATTAAAGCCTCATAGGTCAATTTACATTTTCATTTTAATAGCTGGTTGTGACTCCCGATTGTCCTTCCATTTTTAGCTGGAACTCTTGTAGATCTTAATTTACTAACATTCCTTGTCCCTCTGCTCTACTTCCCTATGAAATAGGATGCGTCGGAAAGACAGTACAGTAGTGACATCCATAGAGAGGGTTCAGAGCAACGTGTGTGTCATGTCTTTGGCCAAGAAAAGGGACCATCAACAAATGAGTTAAAACGTAGTTGAGAGAGAAAGAGTTGGGGACTGAGGGTAAGAAATTCCTTAAAATATCCACACAACAAAATTTGAGAAGAGGAATTGGAAAGACAGAACCCTATTAGAGACAAAGACCAATAATTCACAGCACTTTAAATGAAGGACCCTGGAAGCCAACCTGCTGCTTTCATGGTTTCAAACTATCCTTCATCAGTGCTTATGTTTGGAGATCCTGCGCCATCTGCTGGTCATTCTTGGGAAATGATACTTGACAGTCTGGAGCTCCCCTCCCCCCCAATTACAGCAGGATCCTCACCTTGGAGGATTCCTGTAGTGTCCATGGAGCTTTTGGGAAAAGCTACAGACCTGTCGTCTCCAGGGACAAAGAGGTCTGTATCAGGTGTTAGCTTTGGGTTGCATGTGTCAGGCCTCCCCAGTATCAAATGAACCGGATGACGTAAAGGGAAATTGTAGAACTCGCTGGATTTGGCCAGGAAGAGAGATCTTTGCAGAGGGCTGGGCCAGGTAATGCTGGCAACAATCCCATAGGCTGCAGCACCGGACTTAAAACTTCCCTTTGACCTTGAGGTCATCTCATTTCTGTACCAGACACTGTAACAGGCATTTTCAGACTATAGTCTGAAATGAGGAAGCATAACCCAGAGACCTCAAGAACTTGTGCAGGATCACCCTGTTGCCCAGGGTCACCCTGTTGCCCAGAGGACTGTATTCGCTCACTTGGGCCGCTGTAACAACACATACACTAGTGACTGCAAAGAATGGAAGTTATTTTCTCCCGTTCAGGAGACGGCTGGACCAAGATTAATGCTGCTGAGCTGGGCGTTATCTGAGGCCTTTGATTTTGGCTCATAGGTGACTTCCTCCTTCCCGTATTCCCTCTGCGCCCACGGTATTTTCTCAGTGTGCATACATGAATCTCTGTGGTCTCTTTGTTTTTTGCTTGTTTGTTTTGGGAGATAGAATCATATATTCCAAGATGACCTTGAATGTCTGCTCATTGCCTCCCAGAGTCATAGGATTACAGAGTTTAGCTGCTGTTATCTCTTCTTGGTTAAAATTTCCTTTGAACTTCATTAGGACGCAGATTAATTACCTCTTTAAAAGGCAAATGTACTCATATCCAGAGGCAGTAGGATTATGGTTTATTCTACTTGATGTTGTAGAATGTTTGTTTAAACTGTGTGCAGATATGTTGCTGTGACTGGTTTAATAAAGGGCTCAGTAGCCAAGAGCCAGGCAGGAGAGAATAGGTGGGATTTGGAGGGAATGAGAGATTCTTGGGATAAATCTAAGAGCCTGAGAGATAGATGCCAGTGAGGCATGGAGGGAGTCACACATACAGAATGAAAGAGGTGAAAATCCATGTGACAGAACATAGATTAATAGAAGCAGGTTAATTTAAGTTATAAGAGCTAGCTGGGAACAAGCCTAAGCTAAAGGTCCAAGGCTTATAACTAATAATAAAGTCTTGGTGCCATTATTTGGGATCTGGCAGTCCCAAAGAAAGTTTCACAAGAAAGCTTACTACAACCTGAGATAGATGCTCAGTATATAGGCCTGGGTGGCCTCAAATGGACAAAGATCTGTCTGCCTCTGCCTCTGCCCCTGGAGTGCTGGGTCTAAAGATATGCACAACTATACTGGTTGGATTAGAATTTTAATTCAAGAACTTGGTGTGAGGACGACCTTAATAGTTCAGTGACCTTAATAGGGAGCCTACCGGCTTCTACATCAGGGTCTCCTCCTGATTCAGTCCTTGTTCCCCTTCCAGAGTTCCAGTGGCCATTTGCTCCTCAGTCTTAGGCAAAACTCACCTGCATTTGATTTCACTGTGAGTACTATGGATTTGAATTCCAAGTTCCTTCCAGTCTAAACTACACCAGAAATTCATCTTTATGTATATGTTTGTGGCTTCCTTCCAGGATGATGCACCAATGTGAACAGAATCTCATATCTCAAAATTGGAGATTAGCTTCTCAGAATTGGAGAAAACTACCTCTGGCATAGGAAGGTACTCACAGTCTTCCTGGGTTTGAGCTGCTGATCAGCATTTGGGATCAGCTAGACAGCAACTCTGCATGGTTTGCCAGAAAGGACAGCCTTTTGGGGTGCTGGAGCTCAGGGGGTGAGCCTACGGTTACTCAGTGGTGAAATGATTGTCATGTGATTTGCTGACACTTGGGAACAAATTCCTGACCAGAGCCACATTTCTTGTCTCAGTTGGTACAGGAATGTAGAACCACACCCTAATGCTCCTATGACAAGAAAGGGCTAGGATGCCAAGACAGCTACTCATTTAAAGGACATATTTGCACTACCAGCAGGGAGACCTTGCCTCGGGGCTCATGCTATCTTCATTACAACTAAGTAAGAGAGGCCGGGATTCCTCAGCAGCCAGACTGAGGAAGGATACTGTGGACTAACTGCTATAACCAGTGTGTGAGTTGACCAGATCCAGGCACTACTAAGACAATCATGGGCTTGGGGACACCAAGGAACAGGACACAGGCATCATCTCTGTTCATATCAATGCTCACACTACACAGGCTGAAGCCTAGTAGTCCCGACAAACTCTTGGCTCTCGGAAGCTCTGCAGGACTGGATCACTTAGCTTCCCAGAGTTCTGTCTAATATGAGGATAAAATGTGTCTTAGATAGTGCCTCCCCTCTCCCCTTCAAGATGCTAGCCTGGGTTTAAAAATCATTAGCAGAAAGGCACTTTTTATTCAAAATAAAGAATTTATCGTTAGTCTGAAATAGTCTGTTAGGACAGCTGTGCACACAGATTTGCAGTTAAGTGGCCTTCACAGAGCTCTACAGAAAGGTTCATGTTAGTTTTTGCTGAAAAGGCTGCCCACAGGGACAAGGCCACAGGGCTCACCTCTCTACACCTGCTTCTCCCCAGTTACTCTTTCTGTTCTTGAAATTTCAACTTTTATTGAATCAATCAATCAATCAATAATGTTAAGCTACAATTTTACCAAAAGCATGAGAAAAATGGGAACATAGACATATAATATATGAAAGGAAAGTCTATAATTCTAGGTTCTTCAAGGAGATACCATACTGGCTTAAAAAAAAAAAAAAACCTTAAGTCCAACATGGTAGCTCACATTTATAAACCCAACACTCTTGAAGGCTGAGGCAGAAAGATTGCAGTTAATCAGTTTGAGCCATCTTGGGCTCCAGAGTGAGATCCTGTTACACTCTATCATATCCTCATCTCCCTTCCCCCACAAAGAGTATCATCATATAGCCTACACATAGTCTCTCCTGGCTTTGAATGCACAATCCTCCTGCCTCAGCTTTCCAAGTGCTTGGAACTGCATGGGCTAGCCTGTGGAATTTTCGTTTGCAGTTGAATATGGTTAATTTGACTGAGACTTGGAAGAGCTGCATAGAAAGGAGCCTCTTGTTCTGTCCATGGTTGACATGATCAGGAGTCTTTGTCAGGAAGGAAGTGCACTGTTGTTGTTTGCCTTTTAAACTCCTGACTAGGCACATGGCTATTATCTGAAACCGTGCTCTCCAAATTCGGGACCAAATGAGATTGGCTGGGCCAAAGCTTTCATTGTTTGAATTGCAGTCACCACCCAGATCCAAGTACCAAACAGATGCTTGTAAATATAATTTTTAGAAAGCACAATCAGTTTCTGCAGCTTCCATCATAAAGCATAGCCTACTGCCAAGTTCATTTATAACACCTCTCTATATACATATACACAATCTATTTATGTACACATTTGTATATATATTATGCTTATTATATATTATATATATGTTTTATATATATAATATGATTTCTTGACATCCTTTGACCATCATTCACTGGTGCCCAGGACAAAGAACATCCTCTCATACAAAATGATTAGGAGATTCCTGCTTAATTGTGTTTATCTAGTCTAATTCTGTCCCAAGGGAGTATGGGAGGCTATCTATGGCATGGTACTCAAGACTCATGGTTACCATAGAAGCAAGAAAGAAATCCCTGAAGACCCATCTTTCAGTCCCTAGCACAGAGCTCAGCAGTTTGTTTAATGTTTAAATAGTGAGTACCTCAGTCAGCTGCATGGTCAGTAACAGCATCACTATAGGTGTGTGTCATCAAGAAAACACACACTGACAATGTCTTCATTATCAGTGCTTGTCATAGTATCAAAATATAGTATCTATTGAATAATTTGAACAATTTAGCAAAGTGTCTCAGCAGTCTTGGGTTATGATTCATGTAATCCTTCTAGAATCCGCAGCTTTTTAAAGCAATGTGCTTTATAACTTACTTTTGTTTGTTTTTTGGAATTCTCAAAGTCTAGAGTTTTACTGCTGTGTATTTAGAATAAAGTCAAGATAAGTGTATGTGTGTGTGTGTGTGTGTGTGTGTGTGTGTGAATGTGTGTGTTCATGCAAGTACACTTGTGTGAGTGCCGTGTCTGTGCTAGTCTGGGAGGCCAGAAGACAATCATGGCTGTCAGTCTTCATGTGCCATTGATTTTGTCTGAGACAGTCTTTTACTGCTTGGAACTTGCCAATTAAGGTAGGGTTTGCTGGCCAGTAAGCCTCAGGCATCCAGCTATTTCTGCTTCTCCAGTGTTGAGATTCTGGGATCCCATGGGTTCACTGTGCTCAGGATTGTTTCTTCATGGGCTCTGGAAGTTTAAACTCAGATACTCATGCTTGCAAGACAAGAACTAAGCTATCTCCATAGCTCGCTCTCTCTCTCTCTCTCTCTCTCTCTCTCTCTCTCTCTCTCTCTCTCTCTGTGTGTGTGTGTGTGTGTATGTGTGTGTGTTTTCAAATTTCTTTTGGAGGTGGGGTTTTTATTTCCACTATCAAAGAAACCAAGACAGGAAGGTTGTGAGTTTAGGTCCATTCTGAACTGTCTCAAGAAATCAGTTCAAACAAACATTTAACCAACCAAGCAGTCAACTAACCAAACCAATCACCTAATTATCACCAACACCAATGAAACAATAACATGGGGTGAAGCCATGTCTTACCTGTGTACTAGTGTGTTCTTGAGGCCCCCCACCAGGCCTCGGGCAATGGTCTTCACTCTCGGGGTGAGGATGGCCTGGGAGACATGGAAGGCCCCATGTGGGGCTCGCTCACTCAGGGTGGTCTCCAAGAAGAGGATGAGTTTTTGCACACTTGTAGTGTTTGCCCAGGGTGCAGGAATTTTCTTTCCTGGCCACAGGAATGGGTATTGCTTGTAGAAGGGACAGTGGTAGAAAATGAGAACCTGAAATGTTCAGAGCAGAAAAAGGACAGCAACATTTAAAAGATGAATATTTGAATGGGGGTGGGGGGCAGACAAACATGCTAATAAGTAACAGAATCATTCCTGTAAACTAAAATTTAAAGAAAGCCATATCTCTGTGCAAGATTTTATAGTGCTGAAGGACAGATTATAATTTACGATTGTGTAAAGTTAGAATGTTGAAGTCTGGAGTCAAGATATCTGGGGCTAGCCTTGATCCTTTCAGTAGCCATTTTCTGCTCACACCTGTACCAGTCCTAACATCCTTTTGACTATTGGGTTAAAACCTTGGACATGTATTTGAGGCAGACCACCAGCTTCCAGGAGCAAAGTGTCCACAGAGTGTACCTGAAGCCTATGGTAGATTCTCCTGCTATAACCTGCCCACTTGTGGTATCTGCCAATATTGACAAATGCATTGCCTTAGGGCTTTCTTTAGTTTGGATGCTAATCAAACCTCATGTGATCATGTTCACAGTAGACACATTGTTCCAGGCCACCTGAGTCTATGTTCCCAGCCTTTTCCTATTTGGCTCAAAAACAAACTACTTCTTATTCTCTTTGATGTGAGAGATGTATTTTGCATTGATATTTTTTCTTTTTATTAGATGTATTTATTTATTTTTACATGGCAGGGGGATGGGGTGGCAGCTTCTGTGAGTTAGTTCCTACCTTCAACCAAATGGGACCTAGAAATTTAACTTAGGTCCTCAGTCTTGCTGGCACGCATTATTCACTCAGCCATCTCACTGCCCCTACATATTATTTTTTAAAAATAAAGAAACAATTTATTAAGAACTTGCTGTCTAACTCAAAGATGACTTCCCTTTTGGCTATGCATATGGTAAAAACACAGATAACCTTCTCACAGTTGTGTCTTGAATAAATGTACAAATGGACAAGATTACAAAAGAAATTGAGATGAAGTAAAGGAATTATACCTATTTGTATGACAAATATATTTGAAGAAAATTAATGCAGAGCCTTATGATAAATGCATAAAATTATTTTTGATAGAGTCTAGTAAGCTCCATTAACTATGAGTTAGTGATGAGCATAAATGGTATTTTAAGACCATCTGAGAGAACATGACAGGGCCATATCCCTGCGGGTAATTGACAGGCAGGGCCAACCATGCAGAAATAGGATACAATTGCCAGCATGCCTGACAGGCGGTTGCATGGGCCCTTCAGCTCAAGGTGAAGAAACATGAATATTTAGATTTTTGTTGTGGCTATTTGTTTGATTGTTTGTTACTAACCAACCAGACACAGCCTTATTAAATTCCTTCCCACACTCCCTGGGAAGTCTCAAGACCCCAGACTGAGTGTCATACGGTCCAGAAATCATGTTTCCTCTGCTCATGCAATTGACACTTAGCTCTTGGAGTTTAGATAAACACTGAACTCATTTGTGAGTGAATAGATTTCCAATTGTGCTCACTGGCTCTGATGAAATTTCCCTTCCCAGGGGAGGAAACCAATGTGCCATGAGGATCGGGGAAGACTAAGAGAGGCCATGGGCCTCCGGAGGGGCCACTCGGGATGGTGGTAATTTTGAAAATAATTAGCAAGCTATCTCCACAGCATTAATTAGTTTCTGGGAGGTAGCTGCGTGGGGGGGGGTGGCAGAAAATTGCTCTTCCGACTGTCCCAATTGCAAATTCTGCTGTGTGGCATTCTGGAAGAGCTGTATTTTTTCCCCTTAGGGGCACAGGCTAGCTCTTCTCAGAGGAATGCGGAGCTCCGGTTTACACAGTGGACTGTAATCTTTAGAGTAAGTCCTCCAGGTACTCAGGACAGGGATTCCATAGGCTCATCTCATTTCCAGTGTGATCAGGTGATGATGAAGGTGACTGACCTTTTAAAGGCCCAGAGGCAGGGAGTGCCAGGCAGAGAGCTGCAAACGGAGGAATGTCTACCCTCCTGGTTCTTAATGGTTCTGAGTAATGCTGAGCACTGATGATGTCTACAGTAAACTCGTGTGTTAATGAGGTTAATCACAGGCTCACTGTAAGCAGATTGCTGGGGAGAGCCAAAGATTTCCTCCTGGCATTGTAACTAGCCGGTTTGAGAGGCTGAAGCTTGTAAGGAGAGTTGCCATGCTGGGGGTGGGGAGCTGCAGGAGGCTGGGTAGCCAGTGACAAGCCCAGCATGTGGTAGCTAAGACACTTACCCCAGGCCAGTATTGGTGCACTAGAGGACAGTAATAACTTGACTCTGCCTGTGAAAATGTGTATTCAGCACATTGCACAAAAGGGGCTTTCTGCCTCCCCCCAGGGGGGAGGGGCTTCTCTGCTGACAGTGGGAGGTTCAGGGACACTCCTGGAACCTGTTCAGAGTATCTCCCGCCCCATCTCACTGTTCTGTTTTTCTTTGAAATATCTCCCCTCCAGCTCAGCAGTTCATGTTCAGTTTTTCTCCAGAGACTAAACTGGAAAATCTCATTTCCTTTAAGAACAGTCCTTTGGGTGACCTCTTCTTACTGTGGTGGTTGCTTTAGTGGGAGCCTCTGGGATGCAGATTCATGCTGTGTTCTACTTTTCTTTTATATTTAAGAAATTATTTTATTCATTTTTCATACCAACCACAGATCCCCCTCTCACCCCCCTACCCCCAACCCAGTGCTCTACTTTTCAGTGTCTTACAAACTCTTTTTTTCATACCATACAGAACACCGGACACAGTCTTATCCTGCAATTGCATATTGATCATTTTATTTATTACTATCTTAGATTGATAAACTATGTTTAGTGCTTTTTATTATTATTGTCTGCAGGTGTGTGCATACCATGGCACACATTTGAACATCACAATATAACCTTCAGGAGTTGGATCTCTCCTCATATGGGTTCCAGGGGTTGAAATTGATGTCATCAGGTTTTCTCAGCAAGTGCTTTTAACCCCTGAAGCATCTTGCTGTACTTTTTGTTTGGGATTTTTGAGACAGGTCTTGCTAGGCAGCCCTATCTGGTCTGGAACTCAGAACAATCTTGTCTCAGTCAAAGTGCTGGGATTACAGGTGTGCATCACCATGTTTAGCTTGATTGTCTTGTATTTCACTAGAGTTATGTATTTTTTTCTTCTCATTAAGATCCCAAATACTTCTAAACTGTAGGCTAACTCTTCCAATTCACCGTGCCCTTAAAAATCTTATCTACTAAAGTATGCAGATATAATCTGTGAGCTGTGACATAATTACATGTTGAGTAAATGAAATGTGACTGGTGGTAGAGCACTTCCTGATATTAAATTCCAGTAATAAAATACCCCAGGGGGTATGTGCAAGGCAGCTCATTACACAATGAATATTTAAAGCCTGACCATAAGTGTGACACAGCCGCAGCATGGGGCCAATGACTGGCCTTTGAGTGCTCTTGGTTCAGCTATTACAAGAGACATGACCGGTCAGGGAAGTCATAGAATTTAAATGGCAACATTTTCCCTTTTTTTAAAAATATATCATTCCAATCTCTTTCTCCCATAACTTTAAAACTATTTGTAGTGGATAATGCTGCTAAATTAGTGTAGTGGTGGTGGTGCATGTGTATGTGTGTGTGAAGTATAGTATATATACTTGTTAGTGTGGGTGTGTGCGTGCACGCACATGTATGAGTGCATGAATGTGGAGGCTAGAGACTGATGTTGGATATCTTTCCTTAGTAATATCTCTCTCTCTCTCTCTCTCTCTCTCTCTCTCTCTCTCTCTCTCTCTCTCTTGTCTTTTGATGAATTTAAAGCTCTGTTTAGCCAGACTGGCTGACCAACGACTTTCTCCTGAAAACAGGGGACCTGCCTATTTATATCTGCCAAACATCCAGAATATCCTCTGTGTACCAAATTATACAATGTTATCCAACCTCAGATTTGACCTTACCTGATCCCCACATTCAAATACCAACCCCCTTGCCTCAATGGGAACAATCCTTGCCCTTTGAGAATAGATCCTTAATGAAAAGAGAAGGTTTCTGTTTCACAAGGAAAGAAAGCGGTTGTGAAAATCATCCAGGCCTGTAGTGAGTCCTGAGAGAACAGTCGGAGCTAAGGGAATTCTAAAGAGAAACCAGCCAGTGAAGAAATCCTTGGCAAATTGCTTCAGTCTCTCCATTCCTCAACTTTTCCATCTGTAAAATGGGGGGGGGGCAATAACAAATGCCTATCTGGAGGTTGGGGGTTACACTCAGTGGTAGGGTGTTTTGCATAGTAAGCATAAGGCCCTGGGTTTGTTCTTTAGCTTTGGGTAGGGGTTACAAAATATCAGATGTGAATCTCATATTGCTGTTGAGAAGGTCAAATAAGTTACTCTAGCACATTCTGGTGTATTAATAAAACTGGGTTGGTATTCTAAGAGCTCCAGGCAAGCATGGACTGCAATATAGTAAGACTCCACAACAAATAAACAAATAAATAAACAAAATTAGAACTCAGAGTCTGAACAGTATTCAACTTAGATGTGAGAGAACAGATGTAATAAATATTTGGAAAAAAGAATCACTTATACCTGCTGCTCAACAAATCAGTTATAAACAGATAACTGATCTTATTTCCAATAGGATATTCTGCTATGAGTTAAATGTTTCTTTTTAAAATATTTATTTGTGTGTGTGTGTGTGTGTGTGTGTGTGTGTATGTGTATGTGCCTGTGAGTATATATACATGTGAGTCTTGCATGCACACTGGTGCCAGGGAGAACACCAGAGTCCTCTGTCACTCTTCACCTAATCCTTTGAGACAGTTTCTCCCTGAATCTAAAACTCACATTTTCTTGGCTAATCTGGCAGCTCACAAGCCCCAGTGACCCACCGGAATGCCCCTCCTGGACCTGGAGTTATAGCTATTTGTTAGGCTTCTTAAGCTGGTGCTGGGATCAGAATACCTGTCCACATGATTACAGACCAAGTGCTTTTAAGGGCTCAGACATCTCTCTAGCCCTGCCAAATACTTCTTCAAGAAGTTTTTCTTAGGGCCAGGGGTGTGGCACAGTGGTAGAGCTGTTTGCCTAGCATGACCAAGGACCTAAGGTCCCTCTCATATATACATTTTTAAATTGTACCTGTAAGGATTCCTGGCATGCCACATGATGAAGCCAACATGCATACAGAGGGCGCAACCCTAGGTGTGGCTAAGTAAATCCTTGCTCACCCTTTCTCTTAAAAGGATATGCTATTTTACAGTCTGTCTCTTTTCTGCTCCTGTATTCACCTGGCAATTCTCCTGAATAAACTTATGTGGCCTTGATAGTGTGTGTGTGTGTGTATCTTCTCACATGCAAACCAACAGTCCCTAACAGGACGGGAATTACTCTGAATGAACGTGTACTTCCTACTTTTCTCAGAGAAAGTTTAAATCAGATGCTGTCCTTTGCTGAAGCTCTTGTCTTGTTTGCTGCTACCACACCTTGGTATCTGAATGGAATGCATCTGAGGCCAATCCTCAGGGGTGGAGGTTTGGAACTCCATCTTTATTTGGGGGGCAGGGATAAAGGGTATTATGCAGACCTTAGAGGTGACAGGATAGTGTTCTACCAACCAATTGGCTTATTTCACAACTTTGCCTTGGGCTGATATTAGCCAAGCCATTGCAAGTAAATTTAGAAGTCCAGTAGATTGCAGACAAACGTTATTTGGCAGGTGCGGTGCTTTGACTGAGAATGTGTCCTGCACCCTATAGTCTCATCTATGTGAACATTTTGTCCCCATTTGGTGGAAATGCTTGTTCCAGCTCAAGGGGTTCCAGAGTGTAACAATATTAGGAGCTAGACTGGAGCCCCCAGTGAGGAATTTAGGCAAAAAGTGTGGTTGCTTTTTTGTCCTTGTCCTATAAATTTTCCTGAGACTAAATCAAAAAGCAATGAACAAAATTCCTTGGCAGAAGAGAATTCAAGAGAGCTTAACATTGACTGTGTTATGTGGTTTCACACACTTACACAGTAATCATGCTTATACAGGTCTACAAAGAAAAAGGGTGGGGGGGCAAAGAGAAATAAAAAAATAGACAGTTTAAAGAGGAAAGGGAGCACTGGGAAATTTAATGTTGGTGCCAAGACTGGTGCTAAAAGAGATGAGAAGATTAAAGAGAGGCCTGACCTGAAATGGGGTAAAGGGAGGGGTGCCTTCAGGATGAGACCTCACTCAGATAAGCTTTCAAGTAGTAAAAAGGGAATTTTCTGCTGCAAAATAGCAGCAACAAATCAAAGCTGCTACAAATATGATTCTAGCTTGCCAAGTTTTTAGTCAAACATAGCACTGCCATTCCCATGGTTTTGGCTTTAGAGGCATGAAGGATGCAAGAGTAAGGGGTTCTGGAAGCTTCCTCCATAATGAGGCAGAGTCACTGAAGTTATGTACATGGTAAGGGAGTCCCCAATGAAGGCCCTGAGAGGGAAAAACTGTGAAAGTGAAGAGTGGATTGTGTTAGAGACACAAATGTGTTAGAGGTGTCACAAAAGATCCCCAGAGGTCATGGGATGTCGGCCAAAGAGAATTGCCAAAGAGGATTCAGCACACAAGAGAGAAGTATCTGTAAGCAGCAACACTGGAAGGCAGAGTCATGTAAGTCCTTTGACATTGGACATGAAACTGTACTTCTTGCTTTAGTCCAGGGTTTCTTCACTATGCCTCTTTTCCACCCTTTGGGAATGGTCATGTATATTCTGTGCTGTTGCATGTTGGAAGTATATAATTTGCTTTTTGCTTTTGGTTTTACAGGATTTATAGTTAAGACATTGCCTTAAGTGTCAGGAGAGACTTCAGACTTGTAAACAGTGTTGAGACGATGAAATACTATGATGTGTCTACAAGTCTATGAGGACAAGGGAGTGGAATGTGGTCATCTAAATAAGAATGATCCATGTAGGCTCATATATTTAAATTCTTGGTCCTCAGTTGGTAGGAAAGTTGAGGAAAGATTAGGATGTGTGGAATCATTGAAGGAAGTGTTCACAAAAGGTTGGCTTTGAGATTTCAAAAGATTTGGGCCATCTCAGTGATTTCTCTCTCTCTGTCTCATGATTGTGGATTAAGATATGATCTCTCAGCTGTTCCTTTGCTTGGCTGTCAGTGATTCTAACCCTTTGAATCCATAAACTAAATTAAATGCTTTTTTTCATCAGTTGCCTTGGCCATGGTGTCTTATCATAGCAATAAAAAAGTAACTAAGATACCAAATACTAACCCCATTTCTACCAAGCCCACTACATCTCCTCTAGCTATCACAGAGTCCAGGTACCATTCTACACACGCTCAGTACTTCAGCCAATCTCTTCTTCTGGCTCCTAAGCCTTGGGTTGAGTTATGTTACAGGTGGCAACCTAAGCAAAGCAGAATTGGGTTCTTGCTCTCAGAAGCACATTACTCCCCTCCCCCCTTACCTGGTGCTTCTTCTCCCACAGGCTTCGCAGTGTCATGCTTTCCACACTGCATGCTGGGCACAGCTTGTTCCCAAAGGCCTCTTGGATCCTCAGAACCAGGCATTTGTGGTGGGCCTCTTCCATGGCATAGAAGTGGTTGAAATCCAGGAAGATGATCTCTTGAGGGTGCTGAGTGAGGAATGCATCAATCTCCATCAATCCATCCCAAACCTTGATGCCAAAGAGCCCGTGGATGAAGTAGATCTCCTGGTCAGTGTCCCCTGGCTTGGAAGACACACGTAGGTCAAAGTATCGGATCCCAGCCTCCAGCTGCTCCCGGAAGGTCAGGTTCTGAGTTACAGACCATTTCTTCATTAGCTTCTTCACCAAGGAGATCCGGGCAAGGCGTTTGACAGCTTGGGTTTGGTCAGGCCCCACTGGGGACTTTTCATCTACCCAGTAGCTGAATGAATCGTGGGAGCCTGGAGAAAGCAAGGAAGAAAGAACATCAGAGTTAAGACTATTCAACTGATCAGACAACAACAGATAAGAAACAAGAGCCCAACACATTATAAATAAATACTTGCAAAACTTTCTAGCCTGCTGGGAATAAGATAAACATAAATAAAAGTAAGGCAGTCTTATTAGTAGCTCGTTAAGCCTAGAGTAATACTATAACTCTTACATATTGCTAGTATAAGGTAAATTAATAACTTTAAAAAAGCTATTTAGACATATGCTTAGAAATGAGAGCTTTAAAATATTCATTGCATTTTGATCTAGTAATTTCATTTCACGGAAGCTGTTCTGGAGGAAATAAAGTCAAACCTTTAGAAAAAAAAAACAAAGATGGCTGCCAGGGGCAAGTGCAATAAATGAGAACAGGAGGGGACTTCAGTGTCTCTCACAGGATGTGTATCTGTGCTATTCATTCCACTGAAACATGGAAGGCCATAGGAACACTGTGATGAGCTCAGGAATGTTGGGGCAGGCATTTCAGGAAAGAATAACAATCATTTCTGATACTGTCATAGTAAAAGCCTGGGAAGACTAGGACTAGAAGGAACATGTTTCCACACAGTAAAGGTTATACACAACAACCCACAGCCACCATTATGCCAAATGGAGAACAGCTTTCATTCAGTGTAGCTCCTGAAGTCTTAGCTGGAACAATGCAACTGAGAAAGAAATAAAAGGGATATGAATATGAAAGGAAAAGTCAAAAGAACCTTACCAGCCGATGATATCATTTTGTTCTTAAGAAAGCCTAAAGATTCCACTGGAAGATTCTTAGACTGATAGCTTTTCTCAGCAAAGTGTCAGGATATAATATTAACAGATAATACTAATACCAATAACCAATGTTCTGATAAAGAAATAGGAAAACAATACTATTTGTTTGGGAGCCCCAAAACAAACAAGGAAACAAGCACCCCTGAAAGAAACATGATGGAGGAAGTAAGGAATTGCACAGTGACAAATTTAAAACACTGAAAAACTGAAGAAAATACTAGACAATACGGCCATACGGCCTTTCATGCTCATGGACTGGCAGAATAATGAAGTGACAGGCAGCTCTGTAAAGGTGACATAGAAATAGCCAATAAACAAAAAATGTTTCATCTCAGTAGCCACCAGAGAAATGCAAATTACACTGACATTTCATCTCATTTCAGTCTGAATGACAGCAATTAAAAGAACAACAAACATTAGTAAGTATACAGACATAATAATAACCATGTATAGAACTACTATGGAAATCAGAAAGAGGCTCCTAAAAAAATTTAAAACACATCTACCATATGACCCAACCACACTATTCTTAAGTATTTCCCCAAAGGTCCTTAAGTGAACACATCACAGGAATACTTGCACAGTGTTCATTATAGCACTATACACAACAACCATCATGAAGCCAACCTAGGTGCCGCGCAGCAGAGAGGGATGGTTACGTAATGTGTGGTAAATATCCACAATGGTAGAGATCTTTCAGCCATCAAGAAGAATGAACTTAGGTCACCTGCAGGAAAACAAATCCAATCACAGACAGGGAATTAAGCCTGTCTCCAAAACACAAACAGCATGTTTTCTCTCATTTGGGTTCCTAGAATTGAATTCAACACATAAAATATGCACAGATAACAGGAGAGTAGAAGCAGAATTGAATCAGGGAAGGAAAGACACTGGTGGGTAATGATGCATGGAGCATGTGTGCTCAATGTACAATAATACATACTTGTATAAAGTGCCTGTATGTAACAGTACTGTGTGCAATGAATACACAATGGCATTCAACAAAACAGAAAATCTCTTGTGCTTTTCACAAATATACAGTGCATTATTGTTTTCTATATGCATGTCAAATATGCATTATTGTTTTCTATAATCACCTCAAATACTTTAATAGAACTAGTAAAATAGGCTTTACATTTGTTTAAAATATAGTAAATAAAATGTGGAGGCATATATCTGTAAGTAATGTGTGTATATCTTTGACTATACAATGCTACTATATAAAAGGAAGGTGTACTTAATCTCATACTAATTTTTGTATGACTGGAAGCACAATTTTGATCTTCTATAATCTAATTTTAAGCACTTAGTTTATTTTAT
Source organism: Sigmodon hispidus (assembly GCA_004025045.1). Classification (NCBI taxonomy): domain Eukaryota; kingdom Metazoa; phylum Chordata; class Mammalia; order Rodentia; family Cricetidae; genus Sigmodon; species Sigmodon hispidus. The sequence goes on from PVIH01000252.1 coordinate 371,379, forward strand.
CTTAATTTCAAAATAAAATAACCTTAACAAATAATTGTGCTCCCCAGTCCTTGTGTTTAACCAGAAGGCACCAGTACTAGAACACAAAAACAGAACAAAGCACCCACAAACACACAACATGGAAGCATGTGTGTGTGTTGGAGGGGCACGTTTGCCTATTTGTGAACAGAGGCTGGAACCTTAAAATAGACGCTTACTGAATTTGCAGCCTAGGCCACTGACTAGAAATTCCCATCCTCCTGCCTCTGGCCATAGGTCCTTCTGACCCAGATGAACTTTCCCCTCACTATCATATCAGGATTCTTTTATCCATGTTATCTCATTGCCAACACCTCTCTATTGGACTGAACTAGAGCGAGCATTACACACACACCCCAAAATTACATGGAACAGTTGGTTATATTTTCCTTCTTCTGAAACTAAATCATCTTTTACTGACTTTATCTGATTGTCTCAGAAGAGTGAACAAAAGAAAATGAACAAATGAAGGTAACAAATGAAGCTTTATGCTTTTTTTTTTTTGTAGCATTCAGAGCATGGAAGAAATTCTGTTAAATATTAAGAGAATCACTATTCTCTTATTTATTAATCTTTAGGTGAAATGAATCTCACAAGTGAGAAAATTGCCAGCATATTTCAGGTGAAAGAAAAGCTATTACTAATAGAAATGTGGGGCGAGTCCCCATGGACCTTCTGCATTGAACCATGTAGCTAATGAAGCTCACTGGGCTCTGCCTAATGCTCTGCTTCCTTTGGCTGCACAGAAACAGGGAGTTGTTATACCTCCTTATTGGGAGATTTATTACAAATCCCTTAGATATAATGGTGAACAGCCAGTTCTCTTTTCTTTTTAAATTGCATTAATGAACCAGCTGTTTAGGACACAGTATGTAACAGAGTGCAAGGCACACACTCATTTTTTGCCTGGGCACCAGGGAATAGCTGTTAGCCAAGCTTGGAGGACAGACAAATCTCTGGAGTGTACTTGCTGGTGCTGAGCCCAGTTTCAGCTCCACAGGGAGATGTGCTAACAACCTCCAATGCTTTGCTCAGCTGAGGACTGTGCAGAAATGTGACAGCCATGGGACCTAGGGGCCATTTCTAATTGCACAGGACCCAGACCATTCCCAGCCTATTCCAGGGGTAAAAGAGAAGCCCACCCCCAGAAATGAGAGTAAGTGGAGTTCCTGAGAACAAGCCATCTCTCTCTTGGAGTGTCTGATCTCCTTTCTATCTCCCAGCCCACCTCTACCTCCCTAACATCCATGCTCAATCTGCACCCCACCTGTTGTCTGCACAGTGTGATGTTGATATAGGCTGCTAAATGTTCTACAGGGTTTGCTTTACATCAACAGTAACTGTTGAGTGACGTCAACAGTAGGTTTTGGAAATAAGTAATTCATTGTGTGTTCAGACCACCAGGTGAAGCCTTCCCCAGGAAACTGAAAATATAGAACTCACACCTATAATCCCAGTACCCAGGAGGCAGAGGCAGGAGGATTCACACTTGGACTACATAATGAATAGCAAGAACTTGGGACATACAAGTCCCTCCGTCATGGTCTATAGTCTCAGGACTAATTTGCGCCCTTACAGAAGAGATAGGTGGGGGCGGAGAGATAATTCAGTTATCAAGAGCTCCTTCTGTTCTTGCAGAGAATCAGAGTTCACTTCCCAGCAACCTTATGGTGGTCCACAACCACCTGTGGCTCCTGTTCCAAGGGATCAAACATCTCTTCTGACATCCATTGGTTCCTGTACACACACTTACTCATGAAAGCTCACAGAAATATACACAAATAAAAATAAATAGGTCATTTTTTAAAGATGAGGAATTTTTTCTCCAAGTTTGAGAAATTTAGTCATCTGCAATCTTATTTTTATAGTTATTGTTATATTTTTTCTTTCTGATTTTATGCCATCAACAGCACTTTAGGTTTCTTGATGTATGCAAAGCAGCACTTTACATTTCTTGTTCTTCTTGATGTCTGCAAAACCCTGGAACAGATATGTATTGGGATCATAGCACAAAGGTCCTTGCACCCACAAATTTGCAGAGAACACAAGACTGTCATTCCAATGGGAAACATGAAAAACCCATTATTTAATCTAGAAAGCTGAGATTGGGAGTGATAAATGGCTGTGATTTGCATTATCTGTTGGTTTAGGCCATATGCAACTCTTCCAACCAAGACCAGAGGTGGCTAGTTCTCTAAATGACCCTGATAGCCAGATGCTCACCCCAATTCCCACAACCAGGACCAGAGGTGGCCAATAGCCCAAATGACCTCTATGCTATCTGTATGACTTAGACCAGGCCAGACCCTTAGGCTCTTAAGCTTGTAAAAGTAGCTTATCTCCAGAACTTATCTTTTTGGAAGACATGTGCTCTGAGCTGAATTTCAAGGTAAATTAAGCTTCCTTGTGCAATGAGGATTGTATTATACCAGGAAACTTTTTTTTTTAAATTAAACTGAGCTTAAATATATTGGTAATAAACTGCCTGTTATTAGACTCCCAGAAATCTGATCCAGGCTGATGATATAGGTCTGCACTGGGTGTTTAGTCTTATCTCTTGGAGTGCTTTGCTTCCCTGTATGATACTCACAGGAACTCCCTCATATATGTAGCAAGACTTTATATGAAAAGCAGTGATTCTCAGTTTTGGACACATAGCAGAGTCTCAGAGGTAGGGTAGGGCTTTAAAAAAAACCCAGTGCCAGATTCCCACCCCAGACACATCAACTTAGAATCTCTTTGATGTGGGGTTTGAACACCCCTCTTCAATGATGCTGTTAAATTCTCAAGTTTGGCATCCCCTGCTACAAATGCAAGATTAACCTTGCTAACATGTTTCTGTTGTCCCAAGAATGCTCTCAGACTTTGAAGAACTAATCTAGTGACTAGACTTTCTCATATCTAAGGGATACCTCCTTTATCATTTCTCTGACCCACAAAGGTCCCCTTTGACCACGTGAATACTTACAGGTTATTAGTGGTGAAAGAAGATTAAGAGGGCTTGCTTTCACTATAATGCCTTCTAGGGGTGGGTTACTCGATAGATTGATTGTAATGTGCATTAAGTTAAGTTCAGAACAAAGACCATGGAGCAGTGGAATCATATCCTGTGTGTGAAGAGGGGATGGAGTAGATGAAGGTTAGTGGTGTCTTTGTTCAGAGTTATGGTTACTCCTTTTTTGGATGGTGTTGCTGGACAGGATCATCTAAGAGGCCAGGAAAAAAAATGAGTTGTCCCTAAAAATTTCAGAGACAATCAGTTTGCACTTTATCTGGAACACAAGTCTCTCTGCTCCTTTCCTCCTGCTGATTGTTTCCTGGGGATTCAAGACCTCGAGTGAGTACACAGCAGTTTTTAGTTAAAGCACTGTCATTATCTAGACCTCACAAAGTGGTAGTCATTTTCTGAGCTCAATTAAAAAGAATTTAAAGCACATTTTCTGGGAACCTATCTTCCTAATAACATAAAAATAACTCACACAACACAGTCTGTCATGATACATCACATTATAGCACAGTGACATCCCAGAATAGAGTGACATTCCTTATAGATGTAGAAGCAAGAATGGAGAAAGAGGAAGAGGAAGCTATGAGGATGTTGAGCTTCTTCATCACAGCAGGGAGTTAAGGATGGTGATGCTACATTAAAGAGTTCTTGACCTTACATATTTAGGAACCATTCTGTTCCTACCTGTCTGTCATGGGTACAACTCTGCCTTTGGGAGACCTCTAATTCTGAAGCTCAACAGGCCCTCCAGGTGGTTCACTACCCCATCTGCCCTGGCCTGATTTCTTCATTCTTCTTGGGGATGGTGTCTTGAGGTACCAACATCATAAAAACTGGTTGTTAGAGGGAGTGAGAACAGTCAGAAAAGCAATCTTACTCTATGTCAAAACACAGCTATATGTGTAACACACAAACAGATATACTTGTATAAAGTAATTAATGTTTTTTTAATGAAACTTTAATTTTTTTTTATTTGTGTTTGTGTGCATGTATGCCAGGCGTGGGCAGTATTCAAAGAGACCAGACTAGAACATTGGATTCCCTGGAGCTGGAGTTCCAGGAGGTTGTAAGCTTCCTGACATGGGTGTGAGGAATTGAATTCTAATCTTCTGCAAGAGCAGTATAAGCTCTTAACCACTGAGCTATCTCTTCAGATCTTTGGTACTGAAAATCGTATGTTCAGAACAGAAATTTTATAAAGATTCATTGTGGGGAGGTTATTATGTGCATGCTGGGGAACACTGCTCTAGCCTGAGCCCATGGCTTGTCTGGATGGCGCCTCGACTGTCTTATTTTTTAATGGGCATGTCTTTCAGTTCCTTCAGAGACACTCTTCCCAGTGGTCATTCACGGATGATCTCATGTGAAAAATTGTGTCCCCATCCCCTGTCCCAGAACAATAATAGGGAACCATTTAACTCTCTTATCTTCAGTTTTTTTTCAACTATTTCCAGGTATCTTTCCCCAAAATAAGTTATTTCTATGTCTATTCAACCCCAAAGGACCCAAGTTTATATGCTGTAAATTTAGGACATAGATATTTACAAGTGATAAATGACAAAAATGAATTTGGAGAAACAGCCATAGCTCTGAGTAAGTGAAATGTAGAGTTCCCACATAGTACCATACTGCTTAAGTTCATTATTCTGGCTCTGCTGCTTATTCATTATGTGAGAGAAATGTTGTGCCTTAGTTTCTTCATCGGTGAAATGGGAACGATATTAGGAACACTTATCAGCTTGTTATAAAGACTAAGTGAGCACATAGAGGGGTCCCAGGCAACAAAATAAGCTCAAACTCATCAATACTCATTACTTACTGCTTTCTCTGCCAGTTATATCAGAACCAAATCATTGAGATATCAGCAAATATTTCTATCTGGGGAACTTCCAAGCTTTTAAATGGTTAACATTTAAAGCTGGGAGAGAAGAAGTCAAGCATAAGTGATATATTTTTATTACATATAAAATTCAGCATAAAATATAATTACTTTAGATTACAGTGTTACATAACACAAGCCCAAATTGGCACTAAACATAAAATTCTGCTAAACTTATTAGTGATCTCCAGTCTGCTCTTTATGTCCACATTTGACAATAAATATAGTGATTACCCAATGTGAAAGCAAGTATGCTATTGAAAGCCCCAAAGATGTTTTTGAAATTTCTGTTTCTAGCCTGATGGAATTAGACATCCTCAAGTGATTCTGTAAGTTGATACCCAACACCCTCTTTTATCTCCATGTCTGTATATATGTCTTGAATAAAGTTGGATAATTAGATTGGTTAATACCGAGATGAAAGAGATACAAAGCAAATTCTCACTCAAGGAAAGAGAAACTACCTTACTTTTAGTTGAGAAAATATGTTAAAAGAATTAAAATAAAGATGAATTGTATGGAAATATGTTTTACTAACATCAACATAAGTGAGGTATAAGAACATATCCCACAAGCATTCATTGAAAGCACATATTATGAGGTAGTGCAGGCTCTTTTTGGAGTTATGAAACTCTCTCTATATAAATGCTACATTATTATTGAAATTTTTGTCTGTTACTTTTAACCATCAACTTGATACAAATCAGAAACGCCTATAAAGGGAGTCTCAGTTGAAGGATTGCCTAGATCAGACTGGCTTGTGGTCATGTCTATGGAAGATTCTCTTGATTGTTAATTGACGCAGTCCACTGGGTGGCACTGTTTCAAGGGCTGTCCACTGGGTTGTGAAATTTAAAAAAATTAGCTAAGTTGTGCAAACAGGCAGGCAAGCAGGCAGGCAGGCAGGCATGTTTCATTTGTTTCTCTCTGCTCCTAACTGTGGATGTGACTACCTGTTTCAGTTACTGCCTTTACTTCCCCTAAATGATGGAGGAAAATAAACCTTCTGCATCTCTAAGTTGTTTTTGGACAGGGCAATGAAAATAAAGCCAGAACAGAACTTAATCATATAATTTCTATTGCAATTAAGGTGAGATGTTCCAGTTGAAGTGTTCAGTTAGGGCTTGGCTATTAAGCTCAGTCTGAATGTTGCTTTGTGTGATGTGTGGTTTAGACTATCTAGAACCAATAGTTCTTTCTTCAACTATTAATCTATACTTGTCATATGAGGCCACAGTAATGTAAGCAGCTTGGGAAAAAACCCACATCAAACAACACAAAAATCCCACTGGGTACAGCTAACTTCCTATTGGAGACGACAGTATGTAAAATTACACTGAATGTCATGTGTTTTTCTAAATTAACATGCAATATACAAATTATATGTCCTTGAGAAATTAATAAGGTTTTAGATACAAGGACTTTTTCCAGTCCCAAGCCAACAAAATTGAGGTAATATTAAAATGTACAAACATAGAAGACCTCAAACTTTATCTTAGTTAAGTTATATCAGCCACATGATATTGGTGATCAGTCAGTGGCTTCTGGGTAGCCAAAGATGGGCCTTATGATGCTCGGTGTCAATAGGAACAGACAAAGCAGTGTCATACTGTGCAGAGACAAGCCATCAGGTTTTAAGCCAAAGAATGACAAGTAATTTGCTACCATCTCTTAAAGAAGAAAAGAATAGACCCTGACTGAAGCTGGAATCAGAAACTGAAAGGCTCAGCTGGATACTAGCTCCTCTTCAGATGAATGTTCTAATACCAAGTTTCAGGGTTGATGGCATGCTTGAAGTTTATGCCATACTTAAACAGAGTCTGTAAGACAGTGTCCATATAAAATTGCTATTTAAGAAACCCTTATGGTAGGAATGATGGAACATGTTTATGATCTAAACATTCAGGAGGCTGGGGAAGGAGGGTCTGAGATTTCTCAGCTAGTCTGGGCTATTAATAAGAACCAATTTAAAATATATAAGAGTGCTAGAGTGATTCAGTGGTAAAGCACTTGCTTTAGTATGCATACAAGGTTGTGAGTCTGAGCCCTACAACTGTAAGAAATAAGAACACATTACCTCACCAAGAGTGCTTAATGGTCTATGGTTTTTAAGAAATTCCTCCAAAATTGAAATGTATTAAAGTTGAAGTATTAAAAGTATGTTCCCACTCAGGGTCAAGGACGTAACTAGTGTGCTCTCTTAGCATGCCAATGAGCTCCTGGGTTCAGTTCCTAGTCCTATACACCCTGCCCAATGTTTCTATCTAAGATCCTTTGATTTAAAACTCTATATATTTCTCTAAGGTCTGAAGATACCCCGCTGTTTTACAAATGACTAAACAAATATGGCTCTAGTATGGGGTTAGTGGGCAAAGCTAAGCTTCCTGTGGAAGAACCATTTAGAAAGTGCTCACTCCCCAGGATGTGTCTGTACTCAGACTAAAGGAATAACAAGGACTAAGATGTACCTCTGGCCCTTCTGAGGGTACCAGCGGGACTCTTGAGTGTGTGAGTTTCTGAATTCCTCTGAAGACTCCGGCTAGCTCACTTTATTTTCCAGCATCTTCTTGACTCATGACAGCTGTCAGCTCTGTAGGGTTTTGGGGTGTCTAGGGATGGCCATGTAGAAAGGCACATCAGTGGTGCAGTGACAGAAGAGGCCAGGATATTAAAGCAAGTCTAGGGCTGGGTGATGCAGGTTCCCACCAGTGGCTCCCTATGGAATGGGACACAATGTTAAGATAAAACAAAAGCATTTTTTAACAAGACTCTTAGGAGGAAAGGTGACTCATAGTAAACTCCTGGCCTTGAATATAAACATGTGATAAGGAAAAGCAACTCCTTTGTAATTCTCCAGGCACAGGGATTCTGGGTAACTCTGGAATCTTCTGTTGGCTATGCACACAGCTGAAATACCCACCTGTAGTATGAAGGGCTTTCATGTACTTGAAGTGGCCCTTATCATCAGATGGACTACTCAAGTGTGTAGGGAGAAGGCTGGAAAGATTTCACCTGCTCTGCTAAGGAGGGGAGAAAAGCAGAGAAGAGAAGCTGAGGATGCTGGGACTTGGGGTGAGGAGGTGGGGTGAACATCCTAAAGGGCTGCAGGGCTGAGGAGAGAACTTCAGAGGGGAGACTAACCAGGAAAGATTTCTTGAAGATTTGGCACAGTTTCACTTCTTTGAAAGTGGACATGTGAATGGGTGGCTGATCATTAATTTGTCTGAAAGCACACATGGGTCTCAGTCCAACTCTGCTTTGAGGTCCCGGTCTATCAGAAACTCTGCTCTGTGGGACTACACCTTTTGGCTGGTTGAATTTGAAACAGCATCCTCAGGCAGCTGTGAATAAAGCTTGGGTAGAATGTGGTGCCACGGGCCAGGCAGACACGGGTAGAAACGAGCAAAAAGAAAGAACATTGATCAAGAGAGACTTTCTTTCTTTCTTTCTTTCTTTCTTTTTTTTTTTTTTTTTTTGAGACAACACTCAAAAGTAGGCAAAAATAGGTAGATCTCTGTGAATTCAAGTGAATTCTTTAAAGATTCACCAAGTTTTCTTTTTGGTATACTGGAATTAAAACCTTAATTATAGCTGGGCATGATGTTCCAGGAGAGCCCAGGCTGCATGGAGAAACTCTGTCTTCAAAGACCAAAAACAAGCAAGCAAACCAAACCAAACCAAACCAGAACCTTAATTATAAAAAGGCTAGCAGTATAAAACATTGTAAACAACTGATAGAAACTTGGGAAGCATTCTAAGAACAAAAGTTATGTGTAGCATAAATGAGCAAAGACGGCATGGGAAATTACAGGCAACTACCAGGAACAGCATTTGACCATACTATGAAAGCAAGTACAACACTGAGAAAATGTGTTGTTTGGCTAACTTGCCTAAGCATGAGGCAGGAAATATTTTTACAGCAGTTGACAACAGATTTCTGACCATAGAGAAGGTCTGTCAGAAGCTTCTCACTGCCCTGAAGAATACTGAGGTCTTAAAGTTGCTTCTAATTTTGAGGTATAGGACCAGGGGTTCCACATCCACAGATGCAACTGATGTGTAACTTCCTATATAAATAATGAACACCTCAGCCTCATGGGCTGCCTTCACTATATTGAAAGGTAGCACATTTCCAGAAATGGTGGACAAGCCACTGGGGTGAGGGGCAGTTTATCAGCTCTAAGGAGCTTTCTATTTGTACTCACTAAAAATCTACACGTACTTTTCTGTGATGACGCTATCCAAAGTAAGAATTTAGAAGATGGTGGTTGGAGAGATGGCTTGGTGGTTAAGAACACTGCTGCACTTCCAGAAAATATGGGTTCAAATCCCAGTACCTACATGGCAGCTCACAACTGTTGCAACTCTATTTCCAGGGGATCTGACACCCTCACAGGTCAGAAAAAATGCCAATGCACATAAAACAAAAATATAAGTTATTGGAAAAAAATTTAGATGAAAAGGCAGATCAACTCTTCCTTCTCTTTTCTCCGGTTATACAAGGAAAAGATGGAGGCTGTACTGATGTGATTCTTTTACCCCCCACCATTCCCAATTTATACACTGCTGGACCACTTCCCCCAGTTCTCTGAAAGGCAGTGGAAGGTGCAGAAGCACTGGCTGGACTCTGCACTGTGATGACATTCAAAGGTCAGATCTCATTATATCACAAATAATGACATTTCCCTTCCACATGTATAAGACCGATAGCTGTAAGGATTACTGGAGGGCCTGAAAGACTTCATTTACTGCAATTTGGCTGAATGCTTTGGCTGAGAAAGTTCTTGTCACAGATTGGAAAATAAAGTAAAAGGATAGACTCACTCAACTATTGTTTTCCCCTGATTTTATTGATCTTAATATGGTTAGCTTCTTAATCAATAGAGATTTCTCAAGGAACTTGAAGAACTGATCAATGGCAGAAATTAAATCTAGTTTTCAAATATCTTATTTTATAATAGGCCTTCTTTTCTTTTTCTTTTTGTGGTCCTATGAACTCAGAGTCTTGAGCTATGAGACAAGCTCTTCAGAGGCAGCCCTCTGGGGTCTTTTTGACCACCCAGACCTTAGTGCCAGAGAACAGGCAGATACCACCTCTGGAAGCTGCCATCTGTGGAAGGGCACAGGGATAACTCCACTTATATTTCCCTATTTAAAGAGTAATTTAGTTGGCTGGTATTCATGCACACCTTTAGTGCCAGCACTCAGGAGGCAGAGGCAAGAGAGTTCTGTGAGTCTGAGACAAAGCGAGTTTCTGGACAGCCAGGACTACACAGAGAAACCTCTGTCTTGAAAAACCGAAAAGAAAAAAAATAAAATAACTTACCTTGGAGAAATTACATATTCAGCTACATGTCTTTTGAAAGCATGTCTTACCCTCATACACAGTACTTGTGAAAGACTTTTATTCAAGACTAGAAAGATGTTACCTCCCCAATGCTTGAACCTCAGGCTTCACCGCTAACCTGTCCTTGGGCCCTCATATAGACTCTGGTCTGAACACAAAACATTTCAGTTTCTAGTGTGTTGACTACCAATAGCAGGCTTTGACATTTTGCTTATTTCATTTATTATCTATCATAATCCTGAAGGCAATGGTTACATACATTTTTTAGATGGAGAAACTGAGGCTTAGACTGACTTTGCCATGGCTTCACAGTGGCAAAATTTACAAATGGCTACCTAGGTCAGAAATCCAGGTCTTGATAACTGGTGCTACAAGGATACAGAGGGATGACATTGTTGCTTCGGTTTCTGTATTATCTAAGTAAGTTGCTCACTTCTGATAATGTCTGTAGCTGGAAGTTTAGCTATCTCACTCACAGTCCTTCTGCCACATATAAAATAATTACTCAAAGACTAATATTAATTACAAACTGTTTGGCCTATGACTCAGGCTGATTACCAACTAGCTCTTACAACTTAATCCATTTCTATTAACTATGTATTGCCACATGGCTCCGTGGCTTCACCTGTGTTCCATTACATCTTGCCTTCTGCAAAGCAGCTTGCAGCATCAACCCTGTCTCTGCCCTTCTTCTCCTTTATCTATGCTTGGATTTCTTGCCTGCCTCCAAGGAGCCTTGACATAGGTCAAACAAGCCTCATTATTATCCAATGGTATTCACAGCATATAGAAAGATGTTCCACATCAAATATCCTTTGGCTTGCCTTTATTGCTAAGTCCTCACCCTAGTACAGGAAGATCATGAAGAGATGAAAGCTTTTAAAATATTGTTAAGAGCTTTAAAAAAAAATTCTATGTAGGGACACACGAGGGCACTCTAACCTTCTCTCAGTTAAAGAAACATTTTCCTTGAATTCCACAGCTCACAGCTTTGACACAAATGCTTTTCTTGGATCTCAGCCTCCCCATTTCTCAATTTAGGAAGGTTAAGGAGTAAGCCGTAGTGTCTCCTCCTTTTTAGGAATTGGTCACTTTCACTTTCTAGCTGCCCATTAGAAGGATTTATAACTCTGTTCACCATTGCAAAGACATGCTTTGAGGCTGGAGAGATGGCTCAACAATTATGTGTTCTTATAGCTCCTGCAGAGAAGCTAAGCTCAATTCCAAGCACCCACATCCAGCAGTCCACAAACCCCTGTAACTCTAGTTACAAGGGATCTGATACCTTTTCTAGTCTCCGTGGGCACCTGCACACACGTGGTATGCCTAAGCATGCACAAGTACACATGTAAACATTTTAAGCTATATTAATTTTTTCCTAACTATTTCCTAAACAGAAAACATGCTTACAGATTTAACTTAACCACATTTGTAAAACAGCAAATCATACCCCAAACAGAGATTGCATTTATTTATTTTTGGTTCATATGAGAATTTGTTAAGTTGCTGGAGAAATCTATTTTCCTCCCTCAGATCTACAGAGCATCTTCATGTTGGTTGACAATGGCTGGATGGCACATTGACTCCATCAGTGGTTCTGAACATTTGTGATAGTTCTCATTCAATCCAAAGACGGTTATTTCACAGCTTTATGGGGGTATTAATAGTCTGGGGGGAAAATCCAAACCCTCAAACCACCTTCCTAGTCATCTAGTTGGCTGCCTTTTTCACAGAGTAGGCAGGGTAAGATTCATTTGATGGGGCTAGCATGCTGGCTCAGTGATTAAGAGCATGCATGCATTTCACTTGCTCTGAGGAGCTGAGTTTGGTTCCTAGCATCCACACTGGGCACCTCACAACCACCTGTAACTCCAGTTCCAGAAGATTCAAAACCCTCTTACAGAGTCTGGGGGCATCTATATTCATACATGCACATGCCTTCTCCATAATATTAAAATCCAGAGAGGGGAGTATCTCAGATCACTTCCAAGACAAGCCAAGGTCTTCTTTCTAGTCTGAATGAAAGACTAAGCTCTACCAGCTAGAAGTGTGTGTGTGTGTGTGTGTGTGTGTGTGTGTGTGTGCGCGCGCATGTGCGTGTGTGTTTGTGTGTGAATCTAATAAGTAGCATCCAAGTTACACAAAATGATAGGATTACAGAGAATCTGTACACCCACTCCAGCAGGGAAAGCAAGCTCAAACACATCTCACCCCCAAAGACTTGCTTTCTGAAGAGCTGTGTCTGCTAATGTCTCACGCTGCTCTTTACATCTAGAGCTAAAAGTCCCTCTCTGCAGAAGTCTTGCTGGGTGATCACTACACTGGCCACTTAAACCACCAGGTTGTGTTTGTTCTGAGTCAATAAAAAGCCTCTTAGATGTCTGGTCTTCGAAAGGAAAAAACTTTCAAGTCACCTGTAACTTGTTCAGGTGAATGGGTCAGTGGTTGATCCTTCATACATAACCAACTTCATGGTTCCATGCATTAGAAGCCTGGCATGGAATCAGACAATTCGCTATGAAAAGAAAATTAACCTTTATTACAACCATCAAAAAACTACTGAAGTTTTAGCCCATCACTGGCTCAGATACCAGCTCTATAACTGCCTCGTATTTAGATGTGATAAAACAAATTTGACAAGAGCTAGTTTTCACAGTTCTATCACCGATATCAAGAGTCTTGCTTTTGGCAATCTGTTTTAGGCCTTTGTGCCTCAGTTTCTTAATCTGAAAATTGGGGAGCAGTGCACCTTGATCACTGCGTTGTTGTAAGGATTTAACTAGCCTTATGTAAGACAAGTAAACCAATACAAGAATCCTAGTTAATCTTAGACTAGCATCACTAAGTAAGCTATTCCTCTAATCCTGTTGGCATTTTCCTACTCCTTATATTAAGTGTTGGGTACCATAAGACTTTGCAGCATAGTTACAAGCACTTGTCATATCCTGGGCACTAGTACCTTTCTTCTGGTCCTCATTTCCCTTTACAACTAGAAACACCCGTACCTTATGCCTAAATTCTGTCTATATTTCAAGATTCTGTTTCTTTCCTCCTCTGTCTCTTCCTCCTTCCACCTTTTCTATCAGATGCCTATTTTGAACCAGACACCAAGTGTATACTATGATGATGGAAACCTGGCCGTGTGTGGTAGAAAAAAATAAAGGAAACAGTCCCAGTGGATGCATGTGTGGTGGGGATACCCAACAAAGTCACTCCTGGGCTGTTTCCTGCAGAGTGAACTGTAAGTGGCCAATCAGTGTTGGCTGGTAGGGTATTAGGGTGGAGAAAAGAACAATTCACAGACTGGGGTCATAAAATGAACATAATTACTTCAGGGGTTTTCTTTAGGTCCTATATTGTCTGACTCCAAATTGAATACAAAATAAAGCATAATGCTGGGTATTTCTTTAATTAGGCTTGCCTCTATTTCTACCAGATTTCCCTCATTTTTTCCACCTGCCACTTCTGCATTTTACCACGCCAGGCCATCTTGTTTCCCTGAAAGTGCCTCATGTCCTGGTCTCTAATTATTCTCCTTTACTTCCTTTTGTAGCCTTCTAGGAGCGCCCTTCCTCTTCACCCTTTCAAATCCTGCTCACAGGTCCCCTCTTTCTCAAAGCTCAGCTGTAGCCATCTCCCCCAGGAAGCAACCTCCCTTGCTTGCAGCCCTCCAGCCTAGCTGGTATTGATTTAGGAAGCACTGGCCACATTCTGCGTTTGTTGGCCTCATTCCAACTGCTGGATATTGCCTACAAGGATATGAATTATAGCTCATTCACTTAAAATTTGTTATAATATGTATTATGATATTAGGTACAAAATTAGGTAATCAGAAAAGATGGTTAATAGTAGCTATATTAGATTTGTTTTGTGCTAGATAGTCTTCTAATTACACTGGACTTAATTCTTATTTCCTCTTTTGGGTTTTTTGGGATGTAGTCCAGCTATGCTGCCCTGTCTGCCCTACTGCTCACTATATACCTCAGGATGGCCTTGAATTTATGGTAACAGCTCTGCTTCAGCCTCCTGAATACTGAGATTAGAGACATACACCATTAGGTCCTATTTATCTTTTTAATTCTACATTTTTTTCAATGCATACAGTATAGCCATATCCAACTAGACGTAGTGGTATCTATTTGCTTAGCACTTGGGGAGTAGAGACAGGAAGACCAGGAATTCAAGGCCATCTCAAACAAACAAACAAACCTAAACACCAGGTTTGGTGATGCATATTTATGATTCAAGAATTTAGGAGGTCGAGAAGTGAGGACTGCTATTGTAGGTTTGAGGCAATCTGATCTATATAACATGTTCTAAATTAGCCAAGGCTATATAACAAGACTCTGACCCTCTAATAAACAAACAAAAGGATTTGGGATTACTAGATGTCTAGTCTGGACCTTTGTTTCCTTAGAGGTTCTGTGGCCTCATGGTATAGACTAAGAATGTGACTTAAGGTAGGATTCTGAGAAGGTTAAATATTGATGTCACCTGTGTGGAGTCCTAGTCACATGTGGACACAAGAGGCCAGGTGTCCAGTAAATTGTCAGATATCAATCCCTTGTTAGTAATGCTGTCCTAAACCCCACAGGAAGTAAGCAACTGGAAGATATGTGTTTGAAACATTTTTATACTGAACCCTATGTGCCCTTTCTCTGAGTTGATTGTAATTTAAAGCCTTGCCTGGAAATAAATAATAACCTTGAACACACAGATGTTCTATGAATCTTAGCAAATTATCATACATAAGGGAATCTTGTGTTATCAGATTAGAAGTGAGCTTGTATAACTTTGCACAGATATTATAATTAGCTCCATTTTACAGACAGGGAAACTACGGGATAGAAAGGTTAACCTGTTACTCAAAGGTCAAGTAGCTGCTAAGCCTACAGGCACTAAGAGCAGAGCTTACACCTTGAATAATGGGTGTTGCTATACTTCTTTCCAGGCAAATAAAAATAAAAAAACAGGCCAATGATTGGCTCTGGGTAAAGGGGCTTGTCAAGCAAGCTTGGAAATCTATATTTGATGCTGAAGACCCATTTAAAGATAGGAAAGAACCATCTCCACAAAGTGGTTCTTTGACCTCCACATACCAGTGGAGACCCAGATGGCCCCATACACATATAGACACATACATACACACAAAAACACAATCACCTCCACATACCACCAGCACATACAGATATAGGCACATAGGCAAATTAACAAAATTGAAACAAAAACTTCAATTTCATAAAGATAAATATAATGTATACATGTAGCATCATATATACAATATCACAGTGTGCCTTGAAAATATGTGCAATTGTTTTGTATCCATTAAAATAATAAAAAACTGGGATAAAACACAAAATATAAAAACAGATATAAAAATGAATATTTATCCTTAAATGTCAGTGTTTAGGGCAGGTGTTTATGATGAGAAACAGATCAAGGTGTCACATTGTAGCCTCAGACTGACTGAGGCACCTCTTGGCCTAACTTTGAGCACCAACACCGAGACAGATTAGAACAGTTCTGTTTTGTTCCCTGTTTGGGTTTTTGGGAACAGGGTCTCACCCTGTAGGCTGGGCTGGCCTGGAACTTACTCTGTAAATCAGGACAACCTCACACTGTGGAAATCCTGGACAGCTCTGCTGGTTTATAGGCTTGAGCCATCATGCCTGGCCAGGGCAGTGTTTATAGAAAATACTTTTGTCTCACAACCCAGGCATTTAATCTCTACACATTTGATTTCAGTTTGCATATTGAACTATTTGGTGATCTGAGCTGAAAATATAGTAATTTACAAAGCTATATATATGAAATGAGCCTTCTGCTTAGAAAATACAACAGAAGATTCACTTAAAAATTCCTCTACATTCTTGGTAGCTATTTTATTGTACCTAGCCTTTCCATTTTAATTACTTGTATGTGACCTAGTTCACATTATTATCTAGAGTCATCTGATGCCAGAATACCCTGCTAAGTGCCCTCTCCTTCCTCTGTGCTCAGCTGGTACTTAGCACATCCTTGATGAACTGAGGTCATAGTATGGGAAGAATCTCTATCTCTGTCACCATCACTGGACTGTAAGGCAGTCAGGACAGGGTCGTGTGAAATGCATGTCCCTCTATTCTCTAAGGTACTGAGTTCCTATGTTCAGAGGATGTGCAAACAAAACTACCTGAAGGAATAGATGTCTAGAGACCTGCTTAATGCCAGTAAGCTTGCGTCCCTTGATCTGTTTGCAAACCTCTTTTAAGTCCATCCATCTGCCTCTTACAGAGAGAGCTCCTTTCTTACCTTGAACACCTGTTTACCCTCAGCTCCATTTATCACCATTGGTCCTTCTGGTTTATTTAGGGCAATGAAGAGGAATGTGCCAGAAGACATTGAGGACGAAAATAAACCAGAAAGGATGACTAAAACAGCAGCTATAAGAAAAATCTGCTGTTAAAATTTTAAAAAGAAAAGTCCTAGAAGCTAGATTTCCTGAGTTAGTTTCTCATATCATCTCCTGGGGCCTCCCACCTCCCATACCCATTATGTCCTTGGAGAAATGTATTATTTTTAGAAAACATGATTTCCTATTAACATGTGCACAAAGGAAAGCATCCTTAAGATAGTCAGAGCCAAGATTTGGGATCAGGGGAGCCAGTGAGGAATCTCCCAAACCAAAGAACATCATTTTACCTCATTGCCAATCCAAGGGGGTAAACTACAACTCTCAGGCTTGATTATTTTTCATGAGCCATGTGGGAGAGTGTTAATAATAACCATCAAACTGCCAGCAAAATCTGAGAGAGTCATGTGGCCAATTTAATTTTTAATCAGTTGCCTATTGAATTTATAATTAGTCACAATACACCAAAGCAATGTGTAAAGTTGAAACCTGGAAGCAGAGGGCTTTAATAAACATATTGCTTTTATGTGTGAAGAAGCAGAGAGGCCTCACACTGTCTGAGGAGAGACATAACTCAGGGACCTGCTTTACTATTGCCTACCTAGAAGGAAGTCGCAGGAAGGAGTGGTTTCCCGGGTACTCTCCATATCTAAGTGATTTTCAAATGAAATATTTATTTGCAAAACACATAGAAGAAGAGCTTCTCTGACCACAGGCAAGTCTTCCCTGAGCTTTCCTAAGAAACACAAAGACTGTACCAAGCCTCCCTTCCCCATGCCTCTGCAGGGTAGACAAGAATACCATTATCCCAGACAGTCTCCAATTCAGTCCCCATGCCCTGATTATTACAAGTTTAAGGGTTTCAATGCCACACCTGAGAGGCATTATAAAGCTCTCTCCATAGGCATGGATGTCTATTGCCTTTCAAAAGATTTTCCTAGTTTTCAAATGTTCAGTAGATTCTGATCCCCATCGACAATAGACACTGTTTAGAGCAATGGTTCTTAACCTTCCTAATGCTGTGACCCTTTAAACAGTTCCTCACATCAGGGGTGACCCCCATCCATAAAATTAATTTCATTGCTACTTCAAAACTGTAATTTTGCTACTGTTAGGAATCATGCTGTAAATGTCTGATATGCAGGATGTCTGATATTACACCCCTGTGAAACAGTTGTGAGCCTCAGGTTGATAACTGCTGGTAGAGATAACTCGCTTTAAAAAAGTTTCTCATCTGTTCTGCTCACTGAAGTCTCCCTTGATGGGAGTCAGCCCTCACAGAAAGAAGCCGTCTCAAGTCTGAGGTAATTCTGTTTTCCTTAACATTTTGACATGAAAGTTCAAATATAGTGGTAAAAAAAACCAGGCAAATGTTTAGGGTAGAAGCAAAATTATATTACATTAAATATTCTGCTACAAAATTCCTCTACTTGGTGAGACCTCTGATGTCAATGTGTGGGGGAAAGTTGTATTTGACAATTGTGGTAAAGTAAGCCCAGTTCCCACTTCATAGAAAGCTTGTGCAGTACACACTGCCAATTGTCACCCCAACCCCACCCTCAGTGCTGCAAAAGACACAGTTGGGTAAAGAGTTCAACAGGATATGACCGGATCCAAAAAAACAGGTACAAGACTCAATCTGCACACAAAAGAATCAGCTCTCTGAGACCTGACATCCAGGACTTATTTCTTAAAATAAGTAAAAATCTTGGTTGGAATCTAAACAAAGTTATATAATCTAAAGGAGGGATCACTAAGAGTATGGTTTAGTAACAACATTTGCATAACATTCCAGGAGGAGTTCTGGGTTCAATTCCCAGAGCTGGCTGTATAAAACCAAGCGTGGTGGCACTCAAGAGATGGAGCCAGGAAGATCATCCTCGGCTACATACCAAGTTCAAGGCTGGCCTGGAATGCACAGAAATTTGTTTCAAAGATAAATAAATAAAACAAAACAAACCAGGAATGCCAGTTTAAAACTCCAGTCATCTGATGTTGCATATAATAGCCTCAGTGAGTAGAGGGTGATGGGCCAACTGTACAGTTAAAATTTAACTCTGAAATCATCACTATGCCATATCCCAAGTCTGAGACGTCCCACACACACTTGAAGCTCAGCAGGTCTAGACTAAGTAGATCTGCTTCTCAGTGATGCTCACACCTGCTTGTTCACCAGTACAAGTATTCTGGGAATGTCTCCTCCTCGATACCCAAGTCCTGTTTGAGCCTGTTTCTCTTTCTGATTAATTCCTAAGTCAAGCTGACATTTCTTCCTCGTTGTCTCCAGCTTCTGTCCCCTTTCTGTGGTCCACACTGTCACTTACTGGTCCTCAGGTCAGGTTGCTTTCTACTTGTATGATCCCCTGACATGCACCTTGGTTCCAACTATTGCTTGTTCCCATGTTTTGTTCTGCAGCCAGAGTGACCTTTTATACCACAAGGTTTACATTTTTCATTCTCCTGTTTTAAAAACCTTCCACTTACAAAGAAACTCTCTGTTTTTTTGTTTTTGTTTTTGTTTTTTTTTTTTTGAGACATCTTCATGTAGCCCTAGCTGGTCCCATCCACACTAAGGAGACTTGGATGACCTCCTCCTCAGTGTGGGGATTACAGATCTGCACCACTGTGCCCTATTTTACAATTACACTAGAACTTGTGTGTGCTTTTTCAAGGGTCTCACAGCTAAGCTCCACATCCAGGATCCCCTCATACTCTTGTTAAGGAGATGTTAAGCTCTAGCATAGATTTTTGGACCTCTAAGTACTTTATGACCTTATCCCCTGTACTTTCCCATTTATCAATGGAGACACATCTATAATGATTTATTTCAGTGCATTCATAGGCCTCTCTGGACTCCCAGGTCTTGTTAGGATGCCCTTGCCATATGCTCTACCAGACACAGCCTGAACCTCCTCTATTATATTACATGCATATTATGCTGTTACAGGTTGATTAAATGTGCATTTATCCAACTAGCTCTTTGAAGGCAGGGACCGTGTTCTTATTGACAGTCTTTGAATTACTAGTGCCTGGGAGAGACTCTGCTGTACAGAAGGTAATCGACACATGGGGTGAACATAATAAATGAAACAAGCCAATGTTGCTTTCGGCCTTTTCTTCCTCTGCTACCTCAAACAGCTGGTGGGTCATTTTGATTGCTTTGCATCCAGGCACTCCATGGTCTTTCATCAACTCCTGAACAAAGCTTCCAGGGACTGATTTTAGGAGCACAGAACTCAATTTTGGTATGATATTCGAAGCTCTTTAGGATCCTGCGCCTGCCTGCTTTCCCAACCTCATCTCCATCTCTTTATTTAAATGAAGTCTATTCTGATCACACCAGATTGTCTGGGTTTCTTCAAGGTCACCATCATCTTTATACCTCAGATCCTCTTGCACATGACCTCTTCCTCCCTCGCCAAGACCTTCTAGTTTGTTATGAGTATACCCAAAGATCACCTTGAAGTACGGTAATAATAAAAATATATAATATAATGTATAATCAGAATAAGAAGAAGATTGAGGGGACTCCTGAAGAGAAAAGAGACTTTCAACCCCAGAGTAGGGCTCAAGTTTCCTAGTAGCTGAAGGTTAAGAGTTTCAGCATAATTACTATCTTTTAGGGGGAGGGGGATTGCCTACACAATGATCCTTTTATATATAGGTCTTTTTAGATAGAAAGTTAAAATAGCCCCCAAAGATACTTAAGCATATATAACTTTGGAATGAGGTCTTTCTCCTTTCCCAGATGTAAACATGTAATTTTGAATTTCTTTTCACAAACAAGACTTGTAAACTAACCTGCTTTATAGCAGTAACATATCTTAATTCCCCTGTGAAAGTCTGTGACAGACAGTTTTACCTTCTCAGCTGTAATCTCAGCCAATACACCATGCTATAATTTCATTTAACTTCCTCGAAACCTTTTAAGACATAACTTCATAAGCCTCCAAATCACACATACGCCTATTGTGGAAACATTTACGCCTGACTCTTTCTAGAGATTCCTGCAATCAAGAATATTTTCACTCTTTTCCTATGCATTTCTCTATTAGCCCACACATGCTAATCTATGCTAAAAATCTCTAAACTCTGGTTGGGCATGCCAACATCCATCTTCAATCATAGCATTTGGAAGACAGAAGCAGGAAGATCAGGAATTCAAGGCTAGCTAGCCTATGGAGTTCTCAGTCTGTCCCAACCCCAACTCCAAATAAGAAAGTAAAATAAAGTAAACTTCAACTCTAATTCATTCTGTCAGTCCTATCATTCTACACAAAGCCAAGAATCCTGGCTTTGAGTGAGTAGTTTTCTGGAAGGAACACTCACTGCAGTGTGTAAGGGTTTCTGACCCCTGCTCCACGGCCATGAACATGTCCTGCCTGTTTCCTTCTGGGAACAGGACCAGGAGCCAGTCTCCTGGGTGTTTCAGATTCTGTGCATTCCTCTCTGTCATGTTTGAATTTTAGATTTTTTTCTAAGATAATTTCATGAAGAGTAGGGTGAAGAATATTTTACCTTATGTTATACAATATATGACACAAAAATTAGTATTGTGAATTCATGATTTGCCTTTAAATTATGTTTTTTACATAGGCAATGAGAACCAGAAAAGGCACAGGGGGTTAAAAAAAGAACACCCAAACTTACAATCAAATTAATGTATCGGCATGCTCATTAATTCTCAGGAGGCTCTACATGGCCTCTGTGTACTTGATCTAAACTCAACTCTAGAAAAGACTGAAACAGTTCCCACTTTTACCAGTTCCTGTTTGGCACCCTTCCCCGTTTGTTTTCAATTGCCCTTTAAGAATATTGCTTTCAGAACATAAGACTTCAAATAATACATGCTCATAAAATATTCATCTCGGTCTGACCAAGTCCTGAATATTTGAGCTCCTCCATTACTGCATGCCACAGCTGTACTCCAAAACACTTATCGGTACAAATTGCTCCTCCACTCTCTCTCTGTTATCCTTGCTGGCTTGGAACTCACTGTGTAGCCCAGGTTGCCCTCATATCTGCAGCAGTCCAACTACCCCAGACTTCCAAATAGTGTGTACCACCACACTTGGCTCTATTTTTTTAAATTTTAATATTGTTGGATCTGTTCAGAAAAACAACTAATAGAATATAGATAGTGTACATGCACACAAACACACAATTCTAAAGGAAGCAGAAATTGCAAATAGTTATTCTTTCAGAAGTTCTCTGTTCCTGGAAGACAATGCTTCCACAAAGGAGGGGCTCTATCTCAAGAGTTGACATGTCTTATTTGCCCCACTTAGAAAGCATTGCTGGCCTTGTAACCCAAGCTGTTTCTGCTTGAAGTCACCTGGAGATCTTCAAATGTCTTCCTCCTATACCACTTGATTCTCAGGGTTTTTCAGTAGTACGGTCAAAGGTAGACAAGTAGACACCTACTGAACTGAGCCTAGAACCAATCCATTCTACTGATGGACTTGAGGTTGTGGAAAAGCAATGCATATTACCTTTAGTATGCCTGTGCTAAGAAGTTCCTTGGGGCTGGAGAGAGATATGGGGGTAGGTGATCTGTTACCCTGGCAGAGATCAGGTTAGACCATGTGTTAGAAAGCAAATCTCTGGCTTCAGTAGGCTGTCTGGCAGAGGAGCATGCAGGTAAAGGTCACTGAACTATTGGTGTAAAGGGTGGCAGAATGTTCACTAGGAGTGAGCAATGAGAGACATCAGAATTTGGACCCTCTTAGGGGGAGGCCAAGATTATAGCAATTGTGTGGTAACTGTGAGAGGTATATGTGTTGGTGTATGGAGGCTGAGGCATCTGTTTGCAAGAATTGTGAATAGACTCCTATAGTCATGGGGTGGCGGCTATAATATATATATGTATATATATATATATATGTATATATATATATGTTCACAGGAAAGCATTCTGTAATCCTTCATTCTAGAACAGGAAGCAAAGTGACACGGTCAAGGAGGGTGAGTTCTAAGGGAATGGCAGCAGAAATACCCCAAATATGGCCTGGCATGTCACAGAGAGCTGAGTCTTCCCCAGAGGCTTTGGATGTCTGCAGATGACAAGGTCTGACAGCTGAGTTAGGGGTTGGTGGATAAGATAGTCAATAACTAAAGCAGATTTTTTTTAGTTATTAAATAAATATATTTATTTACTAAAACGCTTCTTTAGAGCTGCTGTTTATATTACATTTAAGGCTCCTTGGTGTTCCCAGATAGGCAACAATTGGCTTCTAACCTGTTCCTAACTCTAACTCTGCTAGGGGTTTGGCCTGTCAAATTATGGTAATCTGATCAGAGGTTCCCTCAGGGCTTAATTGGATAGTAGTCTCCTTAATTAGACTGTAAATTACCTAAGGGTATAGATTGCATCTCAGGCCTCTTTCCTTGTTCCTTCTAGGCCCAAGATTTGGATCTTGTGATTGGCTTTAAAAAGACATATAATAATAACTGTGGAGTCTATTTTTATACCAGAAGGCATACTATATAAATTAGTATTTACATTAAGCAAATAAGGTGGGACACGTTATCTTGCCCCAGGTTACAGTACTTGGGAGTAGTAATGCTCCTGAAAGTGAGGCAGAGCACTTATATTGTTAACCAATTCACAATCCTGCCTGTATTTTTTTTATTCAAATTTAAATTTATTTTTGTGGTGCTATTGGGGATGAAAGCTGGAGCCTGGTGCATGCTGGCCAAGTCCTCCACCAGAGTTACATCTTCTTGGCTTTTGGTGTTTTGAGACAGTATCTTGCTATATAGCCTAAGATGACACTGAACTTAAAATCTTTCTATCTCAGCTTCTCTAACAATGAGATTTCAGGCCTTGGCTACTGCAACTAGTTAGGATCCAACTTCTTACAAACACAGGAGATTCTCAAATTCTTGCTCATTTTTGGTGGAGTTGGGACAGGTGTTCAGGAAGTGAGGAGCTATGCAGCTGTCCCAGGAGAGAGCCTGTTAGTGGAATACCAATATTGAAGCTTCTATGTCTTCCTCATGACCACCCCAAGTAAAAACAAGCTAGGTCTGTGACACTAGCTACTCCAAGGCCTAGGCAACCTAATAAGACCCATTTTCAAAATAAAAGGTCAAAAGATGGCTCCAGATATAGGTTGATGATAAAGTGTTTATTTAGCATCTATAATCCTTGGATTCATTCTCAAGAACTGTAGAGCCAAAACACAGCAAAAAGCATCCCTGCTTATGTTATCATTTGCTGTTTTATGATATGTTTGAATTATGGAGTCAGAATTATTTGGTTTGACTTTGCCATTGATTTTCCACAACCTCAAGTCTACCGGAAGAATGGATTGTTTCTAGGCTCAGCTCAGTAGGTGTCTACTTGTCTACCTTTGACATGATCACTGGCTTTCCTTTAGATGCACCTCACATGGTGTGACTTCTAAATCTGAGCAATGGTTCCTTCATCCTGGTCCCTCTCACCCCAGTGACTTCATCTCCATGTCAACCAAGAGAGAAGAAAGCTGTGTACGTACCCACAGGGAGGGGAGTTGCAGAAATCACCAAGTGGTCATTAGTTCAACTTCATAGAAAAGGGCAGGATCTCAGAAGGGTAAGGAAGGAAGAGGAGGGAGTAAATGCCAGCAACCTGAGAAGGCAGAGCTATCTGGGACAGTCACCCAAGACAGGATGACCCTGGCTCAGGCAGGGGCAGGCCAGGTCAGTGGGAGGTGAAAAGGGGAAGGAGAAACCGGAGCAATGAGAGATAGCACCAGGAAAGGCGAGATCCTCCAAGCTGGCAAAGGAAGAAGGAAAGCATGAGGATGCTGGACTAAAAGCCTGCTTCTTTTCAAATTCTCCCACTGACCTCTTTGGCCTAGAATTTTATTTCTTAGGGTGCTTGTATCAGGAACTGTCTAGAGCTTCAGGCATACAGTGTATACCAATAAAGAATGGGTTCATAGTTTTCACAGGGCCTCATGTGGCTTTTTACCAAACCAGTCTATTCAGTTTATCTCTGGTCACACTGGAGAAGGAAGTGGGCTCAGAAGACTGAGGCAGGAGAATAGCTTCAAAGGGAAGCCAGACTTGGCTATGTTGTGAGTTCAAGTTCAGCATGGTTTACAGTATGAGTGTTTGTCTCAGAACACTAAAAATAAAAACAGGTGACAGTAGCATGACAGAACATGGTGACTTTCCTGGGACACTACCCTTCTTTCTCTGCTGGGACACTATCCTTCTTTCTCTGATGTCTTCTACATTATTCACTTCAGTCACCAGTGTCTTCTACCATCTACTCAGTAGAATTGGGGTCACAGAGAGGTATAGAGATACTATCAGCAACTAATTCACAGACAAGAGAAAAACAGTATGTTGAGAATGCCACAACAAAAGGACTGAGAAGAGCCATGAAGGGCCAGGGAAAGGTGACTCTGTCTTCTTCCATAGTCATTTAGCTCAACTCAGCTATTTTATTTGTAGCTGATCCTTTCCAACCCTAATCTTTAAGTAATATCTCTTGTAGTACTGGTCCATCTTCTTTCTGTCTCTGTCAGTCTCTCTCTGGTAGGGGCTTGTGTAGCCCAGGCTTACTTAGAATTCACTCTGTGACCCAGACTGGCCTTACATCCATAGAGACCTTTCTGGTGCCTTGGCCTCTCAATTGCTGGAGTCAGAGGCTTGAGCTACTAGATCCCCCTCTAGACATTCCTCAAAACATGGGTCCAATGCCACCTAGCAAAGCTGAGAATACAAAATGAAATTTCTCTTCCTATTCTGTGCACCTCTGTGTCACATCATCTGTATCTGTTTTGACATTTATGGTGGATTTCTGGATTGCTCTTAACTGTATATGGTGGGGAGGTCTGCAGAGGTAGGTATACATTGCTAGGTTACAAGCGTCTTTAAAAGTAGGGGTTTCTTCAAATGCACTCAGGATATGATGAGGTGGAAATCAGGAGGCTAACGTGGATTCTGCTGCATTTCACACAATTATGTCCTTGTTGGAACCCAACATTGTGGTAGGTATTCATTCCACCTATAGCCTTGGATAGAAGCCCCTAGGCTGTGGCCTCTTGGCTAGCTTAAAATCTGGAGAGCAAGTATAGTAGCACTCTCGTGCTCTTGGATGGTGAAGACCAGGGCCAGTGGAATGAAGCAGTGTTGGATCAGTCCATAGCCTTCCAGGGATTGGGACTGATTTTGTTTTACCCTGAGTTTGCTTTCCTGCAGAATCTCTTAATAAATAATCTTTTCCTTAGTCACCCATAGGTGGATTTCTTGCATTATCTGGTGCCCATGTGATTAGACCTAACACCCAAGGGGCCTGGTGGAATAAATACCCACTACAGGACATTAAAAAATGTCCTTCAAACCTAAAAGAACTCATCAACCCTACCCAATGCTTCTATATTTTAACAAAGAAGAGGTTTTTAAAACCCTAAATCAAGCCTGGCTGTGGTGGTGCACACCTTTAGTCCCGGCAGAGGCAGAGGCAGGCTGATCTCTTGTGAGTGTCAGGTCAACCAGGGCTGTTACACAAACAAATCCTGTCTTGAAAAACAAACAAACAAAAAACTCAACCAACTAACCAACCAACCAACCAAAAACCCAAACCCCAAATTAATCTTTAATCTGAAAAAGATTAAGAATATCTTTGAACTCAGTATATTTTTTAAATATGATTACTTTTCAAGGTGAGTCTCACTCTGTAGCCCAGGCTGGCCTGAAACTTACTCTGTAGCCCAGATTGGCTTAGAACTTGCAGCAGTTCACCTGCTTCAACTTTCTAAGCACTGGAATTATAAATGTAACGCATCATGCCCAGGTTTTAATCAGTATCTTAATCATAAGTAGAAATACTGCTACTTCATACCACACAGCCAGAATCAACAGCATGAACCAGACCCTTAAAATCAAGAAGGCTTTTCCCAAGACCAAATATCTTACCTTTAATAAAGGAGAGAGAACATTATCTAAAAAACTAAACAACAAAACAAACAAAAAAGTAATATAAGGTCAGAGCAATAACATACAGAGAAAATAAATTCACTCAAAATCAGTATTCAGCCAAGTGTGGTAGTTCATTATAGTCCTAATAGCTACTTAAGAGGCAGAAGATGAAGGATTTTGGTGAGCTCCAGGTCAGCCTGGGATACAGAGCAAAATACTGTTAAAAGAGAAATGAAAAGAAAAGAAAAGAAGGAAAAAACAGTATACATTATTACACAGTTTAAAAAATAGAGCCTGAAAAAGAAAAAGGAAAAAAACTTCCCTCTCAGAAAATGTCAATAACACCAAGGAAAGTATTTGTATAGCAAACTTTAATTTTAAAAAGTACCATCTATAATTGCAAGATCTTTTACCTTGAGATCAAATGACTACAGACAGTTGGGAAAGAGAATAACTCTGAGATTCTCCTCCAAGTCATTTCGATACATTTGAGTGACCCTGGGCTTAACAGGTGGGACGAACAGTTGCGGAAGTACAGTAATCCACCAGGGCTCCGTTGAGAGCACACATCCATGTGTTGTTCCCCATCAATGCCTAGGCACATGCAACAGGTGCTCCCCCATCTGATATACTAACTCCATCCAGACCTGCAATTGTCAGATCCCTCACCCTCGCCTCGACCTTTCCCATGTCAGTACTGCCATAGTCCCCCTCCTGATGGATCTGGCTCAGCATACAGACACATGGATATCAAAGCATCAGTTTTGAATGTCAGTCTTACTGGGTTCCAATTCAAACAAGTCTATCTATCTATCTATCTATCTATCTATCTATCTATCTTTCTTTCTTTCTTTAATATCTATGTACCTGTTATCATTTACATGTATACTTTGTATGCATCTCTCTATACAGCTTTCCCCTGTATTTAGCTAATGTTCAAACTGATATAATGATTGCTCAGATGAAAACCACTGAGCTCAGGCTGGGTGTTGTGGAATAGGCCTGCAATCTCGGGCATCGGAGAGGTAGGCAGAAGAATCAGGAGTCCCAAGCAAGTCAAGACTGTGAGATTCTGTCACAAACAAATGAATAACAATAACAGAACCTACCCAGTTTTTTACCATTTCTTTTATAGACTACAGAGTATGGTCTCAGAAATCTGCCTTTCAGCCAGGAACTGCTCTGTACTTCCCAAGGCCCCTCAAGGGCACCAAGGCAGTGAATAAGTGTTTTTGTTACATAAGCAGTTAAATACTAGCTCTGCCACTCAGCATATATGTAATCTTTAGAAAACAATGTAAAATTTGTGGATAACAATTTCCTTTTTTTTTTTTTTTGACAGGTGACCTTGAATTCCTAATCTTCTTGCTTATACTCTGTCCCATTTATGTTAGGACATCATTCATGCTAGGCAAGTATTCTACCAACAGAGCTACACCACAACCCCTAATTTCTTTTTATAAAAATAAGGGTACTAGTATCTATTGACTTCATGGGAAATATAAACACTTGAGGTAAGCCAGTGGGTACATCAGGGTAGAACTCAGTAGCAGCCCAGGGCTTCAGGAGATTCTTAGGGATAAAGTCAGGCTAAGCTACATAGGGGAGGCATTCTCAAGGAAAAACTAGAAAAAAGTGTATGTGTGTGTGTGTGTGTGTGTGTGTGTGTGTGTGTGTTTTGGGGGTTGTGGTGGTTATAATGAAGGTAGCAATAATGCAGAGGAAGGGGCAAATGATGGAGCATCTTCCATATATTTTAATTTCTCATCAAGGCTAGGCTGAACCTGACTCTAAGCCTTTCTCTGGGACATATTAAAGTTAGCAATGAGGAGTGGGGTGTGTACGGATAGTACTTAACATCAGAGTTTTCTATTCTGAGATGACATACCTACATATGTCTCTTCCATTCCTGGGAAAAAGACATTTCATGGTAATAAATACAATGTGTTTGGGGGAACGGAGGACATGCTTTTTTTTTTTTTTTTTTTTGCACTTAGCAGAAAGACTTTGTTTCACAATGCAGGGTCAACAAACCCCGAGTGCTTCATAGAGCTAATACTGAGTTCCTAGTATGGCAGTGGTTCCCAAGAATTTTGTTTCCTCTGCCAATTCTAGTAACTGAAATATACCACAAATCAAGAACAAACACCCAGATTCTTTGTAGAGTCAGTCATAATACACAGTCAAGCCTACTAGGGCTTCAGTCTGAACTGTCCAAAGTACAAGGAAGAAGGAAGCCCAGCCTACCAGGCCATGCCCTGAATGACAGGGTCATGTAGGGCCTACCTGAGATGCCATTCTGTTTGCAAACATGGACTATCCTGCCATATCACTCAGCAGAATAATTCCATTGAAGAGCCTGAAGGCAAATGACTCATGTTAAAAGTGTTTCATGCATCGTTTTGGAGATGACTCCATAGGCATCAATTAAACATGGAAAAGACATGTTCTACAGCATGGCCATCTGGCATTTCCCAAGGAACTGTAGTTAAGGGCCAGTAAAACAGAAGGGATTGTTAACTGTAGCAAAATGTTGCAATCTCTCCCTTGTTCCGGAGCAGCGAGGGCCCATGAGGACAAGGATCCTGAAAGAGCTCCAAAAGAAGAGGTGAGCAAGGCAAAGCCTGCATCCAAAGCCAACATCCCTTTTTCCCATGCATAGAAAGCAGATGGAGGTGGCATGAGGTCATCTTTTAACACAGAAAAAAGCAAATCAGTCCAGGAAATGTTTGTGAGTTGGTCTAATAGTCTATAAGTGAACTTTAATTGCTATATGTCTAAGGAAGAGAAAGAGCTGGTCCACCTCTTGCTCACTCCTTGAGTGCTTTCTAAGTACCAGTATAATAGGACTTTGCTCACGTTAGCAAGTCAAGTTCAGTGCAGTCTAAAAATCCTTCCCAAGGTAACTATGCTTCAACAACTCTTTCAGTGGCTAGATTAACTAATTATATGAGAGTGATGTCAATCAAGCTGTAAAGCCTCTGGCAGGGAATGCTGCAGGAGCACAGGTGCTTTTCAAGGCTAAGTTCTAGATTAGCCAGGCAGACACCTGTGTATATATAGACAAAGCTTCAAACACCATCACTTCATCACACCTAATGACTGCCTGTGAGGACAGCTTGCATCCTCTATTTCTGGCTTTTCCAGCACCAAGACTAAGTGTCTTTAAATCCAGCCCCGAGTCTGAACCTATCTTCTAACATTTATCTGATTATTTTCTCCCACACAAGGTCAGGTAAATGAGAAAAGGAATATTTTTCAGCTTTAATTTTGATCCATAGCTAAGACTGTTAACGACTGACTTTTTTAAAAAATCCATTATCCGTGATTCCCCACCCCCCTTCCTTAAATGATTCAAGTCAATGAGCCCTTCACATACCCGGGGCTCAATATTAAGAAGGTTAACATTCTTAAATTCAGGTTGTACGCTATAAACAAAATAAAAAAACAAAACAACAGTGCAGTAATTTCTTTCTTCCGACTGTCCCTTTTGCCAATGATGTAGTCTGTTTGACTTTTTAAAGCAGCTACCTTCCTGTTAAGTTTTTTATTTGGAAATAAAAGAGATCACTAACAATTATTTTTCAACACAACAGAAAACAACCCAGCCCATTAACAAACATTAAAATGGCAGAAATTAAACACAGTGCGAACAAGTAGTTATAGACGAATACCTGGGATTGCCAGATTGGAAAGGGGGACGTTGTGGAGGTGAGGGGGTAGCGAGGCCATCCAGTCGGCATTGCAGACCTCCGAGGCCGCCTTTGTCCCGCTGGGATTGGGAGAGCAGATGGTCCCCATCCTGAGTTTCCTTCTGGCCTTTCTAAATGCTAACATCCCTCTTGTCTACGAATTAGACAGGCTCAGCCTAGTGCCACTCACTCTGTGATCATCATCGCTCGGGGCTCTCTAGACATTTCAGAGCCACATGGGTCACGCCAGCCTTTTCAAGATGCTTTTCTGGCTGGGAGATGGGTTAAATAGGTGCTTCCCTACCCGCTGCGCCCGCAGTCCCCACCCTCTCCGCCTCGCCTCTGAGATCCACTCCTTTAATCTCCTCAGTGTCCCTGTTCAGTTAAACTTCTTAGTTCCCCTCTGGAGACGGGGGAGACAGGCCCGAAGATACAACCTCACTGACACCCACTGCATCCAGGAACAGCCACACCCGCAGCTACTCACACGACAGGTGCCCACAGGGCATTAGAGACGTGCAGCCGGCTGCACACACGTGCGCGCACTGGTTGCACCATCTCTAGTTCACGGATGCTTCCGTGGGTGTCCCTGAGCTAGTACACAGGCTGGACCTGCCTGCCACCCGCCCCCGGGTTCTCTGCCCCCTGCCCTGCCTGAGCTTTCCTGAAAGGCTCTCAGAAGAGTAACCGGCGGCCCCGGGACTCTGCCGGCCCCGCCCCGCACTGCCGGGCAGATTTGCCAGACTAGGCGAGCTGTGATTGGCCGCTGACCGGGTGCGCTCTGATTGGCCGATGCCCCCGAGACCCGCCCCTGCATCGGCTCCCTCTGCCTCTTAGCTCCTCCCTTCTCCACTCCAGCCTCCCTGCTTGTGGACAGACAGCGGCCTGCTGCTGCTCCCGAAGGGGAAATGTGCACTGTGCCCATTGATCTTCCCACTTAGATCTTCGACGTGTCCGCAAATAGCTCTCCCCCTTCCCTCCGCCCTGCACTCACTGTGGTGAAAATTACCCAGGAAGCACTACATTTTCCGCAAACCAAGGAAGCAGCCGGAACAGGAGAGCTGGAGGCCCAGAGAGGTGTTGTGGCTCCTATGTGGATGGGAACGATTAAGGACGGTTTATGTTTAAATCGTTGCAAATTGTCAGTTCCCCTACACAGCCCGCTGCAGCCGGTCAGTGTCATTATTCCCACTTTACACAGGAGGAAATAATAGTGCTTTACATTTGTATTGCAGTTGTTTGGTACCTTCCTTTGAATTGTTTGTCCCATCTGCTCTTCACAGTATTACCATAATGCAGAAAAGGTTGCTGATACACTTCCTTCTAATGGATGTAACAAGCCCAAGGCAGGTCACATGAGGCAGCCTTTGCAAACCTTATTTCAAAATGAGGTTCCCTAACCTGGTCTCTAGAACACAGACCCACTTCTCTGCTGCCTGGAATGTTCTCACTTCAAATAGTACTTAAATGTACAGAAATCCATTACCTGATATGATTGCTTAGGATTTTGATTACATTTATATATTTCTTATATGTGTTTATCTGTGAGCATGCGCATGTGGGGTTCAAAGGACAAATCTCCAGTTTACTCCTTCCACGATGTGGATTCCTGGGCTCGGGTCGGAGGCGCAGGGCGGGGGGAGAAAGAAAAGGAAAGGAAAGAAAAAAATGACAGTGGTATTTTGGTAAACCAGTACATTTACTTTAAAACGAGGTGGCCTTTATGGCAAGAAAGACCCTAGAGACTCAGGAGGGCCTTGAGGGGGCGGGGGCAGAACAGTGGCAGGTTTGTATCTTCAGGTTTGTCTCCCCTGTCTATACATGTTCAGAACCCCAGGCCAGCTGTCATTTAAGCACCAAATGACTCAACTTCATCTCTGTACCCCCAGGCCACCTTTTCATATCCATACTTCCTGATGCACAATGATGCCTTTTGATGTAATATTTCTTCTTCTCAGTTACTCTTACCATTCACTTAAACTAGCTTCGCTGCATAAAATTTCTACGTCTGCATTGGAGGAGTGTTATTTGACAGCTCATTAAAAGAAAGTCTATAATGTTTACCTTCTATCTTCTGTTGTCTAAAGAGCACGGCAGTATATACTGGTCTATTAATGATGCCACAAGATCTTAGCAATAGGTCACCTAGTGGTTTGACTCAACAAAATCTCCCCACAAGGCAGAAAGTCCCTCGGTGGAGCAGTATCTCAAAATTTGTTTTGGAAGTTCCACATCCAAGGGTATTCGTGTGTGTGTGTGTGTGTGTGTGTGTGTGTGTGTGTGTGTGTGTTCTATTCTTTGCAATGCCTCCTCTCCTGGAGTTTTTCTTGTTAACAGAGTAAGCTGAGGAGTTCTGTTCAGAATCCCTCCTTAGGTAAAGCAGGAATCCTTAACAGACACTGCAAAGAATAGCTTCAGGACAAGTTATTTACAAAGTCTTTACAAAGCGAAGCTGGACTTTAGTAAGATGTAGATAGGACTGGCAAGTTGGAAGAGTGCTGGCCTGGCATGGTCAGGGCCTCGGGTTCCAACCCCAGCACCACATAGACCAAGTATCGTGGTACATGTTTACGATCCCAGTACTCCAGAGGAGGAAACAAGATGACCAGAAGTTCAACATCAGCCTCAAGTACATAGTGAGTCTGGGGATAGCCTGGGCTACATAATAAATCTTGGCATGGGAGCTCATACCTGTAATCCCAGCACTTGGGAGGCTGAGAAAACAGGATAACAAATTTGAATCCAGTCTAGTCTACATTAAGTAAGGTCCTATGCCAATAAACCAAAACAGAGAATGTGAGAAGGAAAGAGATAAAAAAAAAAAAAAAAAAAAAAAAAAAAAAACCTATTTAGGAGACAAAACAAAACAAAACCCAGTTGAGTTCCTGTTCTGACTTCCTTTGGTGATAGACTACAGTGAGGGAGTATAAATCAAATAAACCTTTTCCTCCCAACTTGCTTTTGGGTCAGGTCATGCTCTTTCATCATAGTAATAGTAACGTTAACTAAGACAACTACCAAACCAATTTGCTTGATCTTTTAAACCTTTTGAGTAGTGTAACTTCAGAAACCGCCCAAAGTCAGGGGTACACTGGCCCATCGATTGTTTCCAGCACCTAAGAGACTGAGGCAGGGAGAGGGCCAGAAGTTGAAGGCTAGCCTGGGCTACATGATGGAGCCCTTATTTCAATGACAGAACACTTAAGTATGACTCTCTTTCTTAAGAAACCCACACTCACTTTTGGAGACATTTTCTTAACTGAAGTTTCTTCCTCTCAAATGACATTAGCTTGTGCCAAGCTGACACAAAACTATCCAGCATAAGTATCCTTATTTTAGCTTTCTGTTTCTGCTTGCTTGTTTTGAATGTGTATATGTATTTGAATGTTTATGTGTCCAGCTATGTATACAGGCACAAGTGCATGTGGAGGCCAAAAGTTCAGTGTCCCTTTTGATTATTCTCTACTTTACTGGGGTCTCTTACTAGACTTGGAGCTCACCAAGTTCAGCCCCTGTCCTTGATAAACTAATTATATGAGCTAAAATAATAGTGAAATACAAAGAAAGGAGATTTGTTCAATGTAGCCATATACATTGGGAAGATGCATAAAGGGATCCAGGGACCCCTAAGTCAATATCCAGAATTTTAATGAGGGTAAGGTGTAAATAAAAGATATATACATTAGTAAGCAGTCCAGACAAACTGTCTTGGATCCAAATTTTTCCTGCAAGATCATCTGGCAAATTGTAAATCTCTCTCCAGAGATGAAAATTGAATTTCTTGGGACCCACCGCTTCAATAGTCTGATTGCCAAAGGGAAAGGAACAGGTATCTCCAGACTGTACTTATTTCTGCTGGTTCTAATCGTGATTGTCTGTGTTGTAGTATTTCCCTTCTTTCTTCTCTCCTTCTTTTGTCCTCCCTTTCTTTCCTGTCCTCTTTCCCTCCCTCCCTCCATCCTTCCTTTTCCTTTTTCTTTCCAGAAAGGCTCACAAAGAGCCAAGCATACTCTAAAACTTAACCATCTACTTAAATAGGACCTTGGACTTCTGACCCTCATGATACCTCAGTGTCCAACCCCCAAGTCCTACAGCTATGGATCACCACATTCTTTTTGTGAAGTGTTCTTGGTTATCCCAAACAAACAGGAATCAGGGTCCCAAACGGTGAGGTTTAGAGTGGAAAAATAGGATGAGAATATGAAGATGAGAACTAAAAAGAAGAAAAAGAATCCCTGGGCTCAGGAGATTCTGCAGAAGCTCATGACTTGTGCCAAGCTAGTGTATTAAGAAGTACAGAACCATTTAAACTATTCACAGGGAGAAATGGTCAAGGTCAGTGGAGAGCTAAGTCAGACAATGTTGGCAAGGAGAACAAGGTATACTTCTGACATAGCTGCCTGGGGGCTGATAACCAAAGCCTACAAACAAGCATTGGGTACCCAGAAGCTGCAACTCTGACTCCAAGGAAGCACTAACTCCATCACCAGACAGGCTTTGCTTAGCCTATTCCTAGACTTTGCCATTTTATTGGTGCCTCTTGAGAAAGTCTCATTCAGGGTCAGTTGTGTCCCTACACTTGATTCTTCACAGTCACAAGTGTAGGAAGCTGACTCTCCCCCTTCCCAGGTTCTTTTACTTTTTCTTTTTGTTCTATCCTGCTCCCAGAAAGAATGAGCATATTAATAAAGCACTAACGATTTCCATGTGATGGACCATGCCTATAAGCCTAGCACTTGGGTAGCCCAATCAGTAAGCACAAGAGTTCAAGGGCAGTGCAGGCTATGTAGTGAGTTCCAGGTCATGACAACAAAACTGTATTACAGACATTTAAAAACATAATTTTCCAAGAAAAATAGTATTCAGAATTGAGTAGTTACTGTTTCCATGACAGTAGGTTGTCAAAGTTGTCAACGAGATAGGGAGCTCACAGGAGGAATGAAATTTTAAAGTCAGTTAGTGTTAATGAATAACTACACCCAACCGGAAGTGCTTACTATGTACAAATCATTGTAACACATTTTAGGAATAGAAAGAAAGCTAAAGAACTGCCAGACCATATATAATCAGTAGAAAAAGGAGGGGGAAAAAAGAAAGTGCACTGTAAGCAGTGGAATGATAGGGGTTGAAGACATAGCCCAGACATTTGAAGACACCAGAAAGAGGCATAGAATGAGACAATGGAAAAGCCAAGGTTGTAGGAGGCATTCAAAGAAGAACCCGAGATTGAAGAAGATCTGCTTCTGGAAGGTAAGGGTGAGAGGGAGCAGATAGTCAGGAGCAGCTGAGAAAACATGAGCAAAGCTGTGGCAATGAGTTTAGGAGTGAGAGGAAAACCACACGGAGTGGCATGCGGGAATACATGGACACAGCACTGTTACCTTCGTTTAGCCTTTACAAGAGTCGAAGGAATTCAGACTCTTACTGCTCTTGTGCTTAGAGGCTGAAGACCTCACAGTTCCTTAGGTGGAGAGCTGTGACTCCAAGGCGCTCCACTATTATGCCAAGGACTCCCTACTCTGTGTTACCTATTATTATCATAAACCAGGCAAAGCACGTTGATGATCAAAGCATATTACAGAGTTGGCCCTTTTCCTTGGACAAAAGAAATGATTGTAATTTTTTACAACAAGGGAAATAAAATGGCATGGTATTTATAGGACGTTTACTACAGCAGAGTGGTGTATGATGAAAAAAAATCCAACAGAGTTTAATAAATGGTTGGAATCAATCGTCTAAGCAAAAATAAGTGGGAGAACCTGGCAATAAATGCATAGTCTTCCTTAAGTATGCTGCTTGCCTTACTCATCCCTTCCAAGAACCTATAATTCTAGAACCTGGGTGGGCACCTAGGCAACCTCAAATTATATTTCATCACGTTAAAGCCTTGTTAAGCTCTTTTCCCCTTTTTGTTATATATACATACATATATATGTATGTATATATAAGCAAAACCTGTTTCTTCCTACACATCCATTTACAAATCTTATTTCCTGCAATGTCCTCTCTAAGACTTGAGTAGGGAACATAATGGATTCCTGAAAAGATGACTATGGCACTTGTCCCCTCCTTAAAGGCTACTCTAGAGTTTGAAATATCTATATTATGAAGCTGGTTTGTTTTGCTTGAATTGATGCTGTAAATGATGAATGAGTGAACCAGGACAGCCTCCTAAATGGCTTACCAGAAAGTAATTCTATTTGGCAGCCTAGCCTGAATTATACATAATTGAAGGCACCCAAAGTTCTTCAAAGGGAATTTATTTTCTTTGTGGCATTGGGACTGAGATTACCTTTAGCTTCAGAGTTAATATACTGTATAGTCTTACCTTCCATGCTATGTACTATGTGAAAAAAGTACAGATCTCAAACAGGGTCATGATTCAGGTACATCTGTTCCAGGGATATTGCTTGAGATACATGAAGCTGTATGATATTTTGAGTTCTGTATCTCTATCTCTCTCATTCCCCCTTTCTCTCTTTTTCCTTCCATGTATATGTATTTCTTTTTTCCCTGTGAGGGTAGCATTGGTAGGGAAAGCGTAAGGTACTAAACTAAAGAGTGAAGATGTGAAAGATGGAATGTCAAATTTATGTAGCACGAACAACTTCATTTTGTCATGTCACATGAGCAAAATTTTAGGAACATGTGATACAACACACACATGCATGACCATGAGGCATCATTATTGTGTTTGGATCACTTGCTTTCAGGGCTGGAGTCCAAAACCATTGCTTTGTTGTTCTTGTGACTCAGTCCCTTGACTGAACCAGGACTGTACACGTGTGGAGCTGGGTAAGAGAGCCGTATCTTAGGCAGGAAGTAATCATAAGCTCTTATCCCATGCCAGCCCTCTGTTTGTGGTTCATTAGTGATACTGCAGAGTGAGACAGAAGGGGATGTGCCGGTAGCTGCCTACATTTGTAAGCAGCTGCGTGTTTAGTCCCAGCCCTTGAGCTTTTGTGCTTTCCAACTGTATGGTGCAACATGTTTTTGTTTTGTAATAAGATTTCCTCTAGAAAACAACACGGTATTACTACAGAATTTCCAAAGGAGATTTTCATATCCATTTCTCCTTCTCGTCTGTCTTATCCCCGCAGTCAGACCCACCTAATGTCTCAGTCTTGAAAGCAAAGCTGTGATTTCAGATGCTAGAGCGCCACCTGCTGGCCCCGAGGGCTCACTTCAGACCTACAGAAGCTCGTCTTTCAGTTCCCAATTACCCCAAGAGGTCTAAATCATGAACACCAGGAACAACTGAGAAATTGTTCCTTTGGTTCCTGGCTCTCATTCCAATCCTGTTCAGATCCTCTTGGGCAGGGTGACATTTCTCATCCTTTAAGCAAACTCCCCTGGGAATTGTTATGTCCTAAGTATTTGAGACTAAGTCTGTGAAAGACCACACAAATTCTTATTTAAAAGAAAGAAAGAAAGAAAGAAAGAAAGAAAGAAAGAAAGAAACCCAGGTAGACAGAGCAAGCAATTATTATGCACTTTAGATTATCAGTTTATGTATTTAGAGAAATGTGTATTTGGCAAAAGTAGTAGTTTTGAACTAAATTGGCCAGAAAACCAGCTTCCCTTCCTTCATTTTTTGCTTCAGCCCCTTATCCCCATCTCCTTCTTAATTCCCTCCCTCCTCCCCATTCTCTTTTTAGTCTGCTCTCATGTGGCTCAGGCCAGTTTCCAACTCAGTATTTAGCCAAGACTGGCCCTGACCTGTTGTGGAAGTTTCTAGCCTGGCCTAGCCCCGTGGTCCCGACCCTCCGGCCACTGCTTAGCCCCCCCCCGAAATGACTCAGACACTTACATTAATTACATGCTGTTTAGCCTATGTCTTAGGCTTATTGCTAGCTAGCTCTCACATCTTAACTTGACCCATTTCCATTAATCTGTTTTGCCTCGTGGCCCGTGGCTCACCTGTGCTTTTATATCTCGCCCTCTTAGCAGCTGGATTGCTTCTCTCTTTGACTCCACCCTCCTTTTTTTTAATCTATGCTTGGATTTCCAGCCTGCTACTAAGATGCCCTGACACAGGCCAAAACAGTCTCTTTATTAACCATTGATATTTATAGCATACAGAAAGACATCTGCATCACTAAACTTCTGATTTTCCTACATCTAGCTCCTGAGTGCAGAAATTACAGGCCTGTGGGACCACTCTCAGCCCTTACCTCTCTTTCATTCGGCTTACTGAATATCTCACTTATTCAGGATTTTTAGTCCTACGTCCATTAGTAAACATTCAGACTAAAATTAGAGGGATCCCTGTCTGTGTGCTATCATTTAGCAAACTCAGCTTTATAAAGAAGTGTTTGCTGTGAGCCAGTTTGGTTGACTTTGGATTTGGTGTTGGTGTTGTGAGTTGGAAATAGAAGGAAGCTACCTTTTTTTTTTTTCTTGAATGCCTCCTGGCCTTCTGATGAATGATTCCAGATGATGCAGGTCTGCTTAACTCTCATCCTAGAAGCAGCAGAACCCAGTCATTGTCTTGAGTCATCTTTTCTTTTCAGCAATCATTTAAAGAGCTTTCTGGGCAATCCTTCCTTGGAGCTTTGGAACTGAAAGTGAAAGTAAAATTTTTTTTTTCCAGTCTAGTATAAAGAAGTGAAATGTGTTGTAGAAGTCAGGGCTAGGAAACATTGGCTATATATTGCAGTGCAGGAGGAATGAGTCCCCATTACTGGAAACATGGCAAGAAGAAAATGAGGTGTTGTTGAAGCACATGGTGGATCTTAGGGTTTCTATTGCTGCAGAGAAATAGCATGATCAAAAAACAAGTTGGGGAGAAAAGGGTTTATTCAGTTTACGCTTCCCAGACTGCTGTTCATCACTAAAGGAAGTCAGGACAGGAACTCAAACAGGACAGGAACCTGGAGACTGGAACTGATGCAGAGGCCATGCAGGGGTGCTGTTTACTGCGTTTCTCCACATGGCTTGCTTGTTGTAAGAGGTTTCTGGCCTGTACTTTCTGGCCTACCCCTAAGGTTCTGACCAGCAGAT
Organism: Sigmodon hispidus; assembly: GCA_004025045.1. NCBI lineage: Eukaryota > Metazoa > Chordata > Mammalia > Rodentia > Cricetidae > Sigmodon > Sigmodon hispidus. Next base: position 410,631 of record PVIH01000252.1, read on the forward strand.
CCATAGTCTCACAGAAATACACAGACACTTACATTAATTTTATGCTGATTGACCTAGGGCCCAGGCATATAACTTGTTAACTCTTAATTCTTAAACTAACCCATGGTTCTTATCTTGTTTAGCCATGCAGCTTGGTACTTTTTTTTCAGAGAAGCATTTCAACTTCTTTCCTTTGCATCTGCTGGCATCATATCATGTTTTCTCTGTGGTGTTTCTCTGGCTTCTCTGTGGCATCTCTGCTCTGTTTCTCCTGTTCCCAGAGTTCTCTGAGTCTGTTAGCTCCATCCATACTTCCTGTCTGCCTTCACCCAATCAGTAGTTGGGACAATTATTTAACATGTAACAACGTAATTTCAATACACTGCTTTCTTATGGAACCCATGACCGCCAGCATAGAGATGGTACCACCTGCAATGGGATGGCCCTCCCCCATTAATCACTAATTAAAAAATGCCCTACAGTTGGATCTTCTGGAGGCATTTTCTCAAGCAAGGTTTCCTCCATTCAAATGTCTCTTTCTTGTGTCAAGTTGGCGTAAGACTAGCCAGCACAGTGGAAAACTGAGCCACAGAACATTAAGCTCTTTCCAGCCATATTCTGCATATGCTCTTCATCTTTACAAGTATGTATAAGTATTCCTGACATTCCACGTGGTAAAGTCAACATGGCTCTGGCAAGATGCACCTCGTATGGAGGCATGCCCCTAAATGTGGCTACGTAAACCCATGTACACACCTTCTCTTAAAAAGAGACACCATGTTGCGGTCTGTCTCTTCTCCTCTCCTGCTTCTCTGCTCCTGTACCTGTCTGGGAATTCTCTTAAATAAACTCTCGTGTGGCCTTGGTAGTG
>PVIH01000253.1:0-85000 GCA_004025045.1 Sigmodon hispidus
AAAAAAAAAAAAAAAAAAAAAAAAAAAAAAAAAAAAAAAAAAAAAAAAAAAAAAAAAAAAAAAAAAAAAAAAAAAAAAAAAAAAAAAAAAAAAAAAAAAAAAAAAAAAAAAAAAAAAAAAAAAAAAAAAAAAAAAAAAAAAAAAAAAAAAAAAAAAAAAAAAAAAAAAAAAGAAGAAGAAGAAGAAAGGAAGGAAGGAAGAAAGGAAGGAACTGTAGGAAGTACAAAACAAGACAACTATTAAAAGAGATTAGAAATTAGAAAAGCTTCAAATGGTGACATGCTATTTGTATATTTCAAAGAAGAAGTAATCTTCGTTTTTTATATTAAATGTGGTGCTCAACTGATAGAATATGTGCTATTCTAACAACAGCAACTGTGCTATTTGTGATCTAGGGATTTTCTCATGTCATTCATATCTCAGTAAGTCTCAGTTTCCTACATTTGCAGCATGTCTACTCTAGGGTGATGAGAACATGGACAAGCGACCCTTTCTTATGTGTCTCTCATGGCTTTCTTTCTTTTTTTGTTTTAGAGAGCATGGATCTGATGTCATTTTAAATGTACAGCTTTTTATCACTCGAGGGAAAAGCAGAGCCATGTTATATTTAGTACTTTCATTTCTTCTGATTAAATATGAATTACTATGAAATTTTTCTCATCATCTAACACGCCATAATACGCCAACAGCTTTTTAATACACTATATAAGCACAAACTTCTGCTCTAAGAGTTTAATTTGCCCCTCTAATCCAATCACATCAACCTTATTTCTCTTATCAGAGATTCCCATTTTGAATTAAATGAGCTCATTAGTTTTAATCAAAAGCAGAGAGATCAAAACTTAAACGTAAATGCTTTAGATCAGAACTGTCAGTCAGCCGAGCAGTCCTATTTCACTAAAACACAAGATCAGAGACCCTTAGAACCAATTTTTTTCTCGTAAGGGATGCCGAGAGCTTGAAGATGCTATATCCTTTTTTTTTTTCCTTCCAAGGACAGATTATACATTTAAGGTTAGACTTAATTTATAGCAGTTTTTCATCCTTCTGGAAATAGAAAAGTATGCCTATTCACTGTTGTCCCTTTTACATTTATTGACACTGGTCCTCAGAGACTAGAACTAACTGAAGCCATCAGAATCCACACCCCAAGTTCAGCTTTTAAAATTTTAGCTCTCTTCAGCAAGATTGTATTTGCAGTAGCGGGAGTGAGAGATTCTCAGAGAAGAGAAATATGTTTTTAGAGCTTTAGGGGTAGGGCTCTGGATAGCCTCACCCAGTCGGGAAGGAATTGCCTCACTGTAGAAGGGAAGGTAATTTAGACATGCTTGCAAAATACTTGGTGTTTTCAGAATGGGAACTGAACATAAAACACTTAGAGTGTATGGGAGAGATGGCAGTAAGTAAGGGGGCTTCCAGCTGGGTGAAAATACAGTTTCGCATGAGCTGTGGAGCCAAACACCATGTCATGTTCTGGCTGAGACAGGGGTACGGCATCCTGCCTCCTGTTACAGCGGTAATTGCCTAAACATGCAGGGTAATGTTAATTACACTGGGGATAACCGGTGTGAATGGAATGCTAAGGTCAGGTTCTGCCCCACTGAAGCTGAGATTTAGAATCTAAATGAACCATCATACTTTATCTCAAGAACAAGGGGACTGAGGAGTTGATGAGAAGTAGATGGGGCAATCTTCAGAGCATGATTCCTGACGGCGACTTGTAACTACCTATGGCTTTGTGGTTCTGAGGACAGAAGAGGAAAGAACTTGCCACGGTGCACCTGTCAGTGGGACAGGTGACAAACTTATCCATAACACACTGAAATGCCATCATGCTCCCTATGGGGTAGCAAATGTGATTGGTGTATTTCAATTGTAACAGTGATGTCTCTCCTATGAAAGAGGTTTTACCTGCAATGTGACAGGCAGGGGAAATCACCTCAGAAAGGCAGGCTCTTGAGTGGATGTCTCAGGTGAGCATCAAAGTAGCAGGAAGTCTGTGCTGGGGTAACAGGAAGTCTGTGCTGGGGTAGCAGGAAGTCTGTGTTGGGGTAGCAGGAAGTCTGTGCTGGGGTAACAGGAAGTCTGTGCTGGGGTAGGAGGCATAGTGGTTGGGCCATGGCTATGGAGACTCATTGCTGTGGGGAGGAAGGACATGAGGGATGGATGGAGTAGGAAGAGAAGTCATAAGACCTGTGTTTTCCAGACACAGTGGCTCCATCTGATGTCTTAAAAAACACTTTAGAGTGCTTTCTAGCTGTGGAATGCTTTCCTGTCAACTCCTAGAGACTGGCCACTACTTCCTCATGCTCTGCTGAGTTTGAGATTCCAGGAAGTTCTAACCAGTGCCTGAAACATTAAAGGGAAATGTGAAAGCTGCATGAGGAGTCAGATCTGAGTCATGCTCACTCTTAGTCCATGACATATAAACCAGGAGACAAAAACAAGACTGGAGTGATGAGAAGCTAAATAAAAATATAGAAAATATATACTTCTTTGTTCTGCTCAATCTCAGGGGTTCTGACCCTTTAATAAAAAAGTGTGTGTGTGTGTGTGTGTGTGTGTGTGTTTTCTCGTTCAGGTGTCCATTGGGTGTGTGTATGTGTTTGAGGTCAGGTGTCCATGGAGGTCAGAGGCATTGGATCACCTGAAGCTGGAGTTACAGGCAGCTATGAGCCATTCAGTATGGGTGTTAGGAACCAAACTTGGGTCCTCTATAGGAGGTACATGTTCTCCCTAACCACAGAACAATCTCTTCATTCCCTTAACTTTTAAGTTTAAGAGTCTGTATTGCTTCAGTTCTTGGAATGGTAGTTTTGATACATTTTATAAACTTTACAGAAAAATTCATGATAAAAGTCATAATGCTATTGTCACAATGAGATCCGCTGTCACCATGCATCTGCTGGTGAGCTCATTAGCTGGGGGAGTGGTGTTTTCTCCTCCTTAGCTAGGGACAGAAGGTGGTGAAGAAGGTGGAGTTGGAAATACATGTTGAGATTTCCATAGCTTTTCCAGGAAGGGAGTGAAGGACCAGTGCATTCTGAATACTTACAATATCTGCTGTGGGGTCTCCACAAGTGCAAGGGAAATGCATCAGGAGGGACCTTATTTCAGTGTAAGCCAGAGGTTTTTCAATATAGTTCTAGCATCTGAACCCACCAAATACCGTCAAACCCTTATTGCGTAGGCAAAAAAACACCAAAAAACCCAAAAAAACAAAAGAAACAAAACTTTAAGAAATGTTGCTTCTCAATAGAGAAAATAGAGATATTTTTCTTTGCATAAGAAAATTGGGTAAGTCAATTTTAATATGCAATTAAATGTAGCCATTTCTAAATCTCCATGCAAGATTGGTTCCAGAACCCTCACAGGTACCCAGATCTTCAGATTCTCATGACTTTTATAGGAAATTGTCTTTACATGCAAACTATATGTATTCCTATGTATCCTTCTAGCCATCTACATTACCAATACCTCTAATATGGTAAAATGCTATGTAAATTGGTATTGTGTAGCTGAGGGATTAATGATAAGGGGCAGGGGAGATGGCTTAGTAAGAAGAATGTTTGCTCTATTGAGCCTGGGGACCAGAATTCTGATTCCCAGGTCTGTGGTGCATGGCTGCAATCCCAGGGCTGGGAAAGTGGAGACAGGTGGATTTGTTGACCAGCTAGTTTAGCTTATTCAGTGAACTCTAGTTCACAGAGAGACCCTGAAAAAATAAAGTGAGAAACAATTAAGGGAGATCCTAGATGTTGAATCCTGGCCTATAAACACAGATACATATACCCCTGTGTGTACATATTCATAAATACATGTGTACATGCAGAGAACCAAAAGAGACGATAAGGAAAAAGAAGGTTCATACTTAGGCAATTAAAAATATTTTCTTTAGCAGTTTGAATTTTGATCAGAGCTTGTGGATATGTTGAGGTCATGGACAACTGTTCCCACTTCAATGCCTAAGCAGTTCTTTCCAGGGATTTTGAGGTGTTTAAAGACCAATCAAAATGCCAACATCCAAAATTATTAGAAGGCAGGACATCCTCTCATTCTGCAGGTCTTCTGCTGAAGTCAGGTTTTTTTATGGGTGCACGCTGTTGGGTTTCTAAGAAGCAGTTATATCCAGGGCTTTAGGATTCACATGTTTACACTGGAATCTGGCAATGTGGGACTGTTTTTCCAAAAATTCCTCTTTCAAGTAACAGAGGAGAAGGGTCAGGAAGCCAAGGTGAGGAGAGAAAGGAAGCATTACTGGAGGACTATTATGAGATGTCATGTAAGCAATTAATATGCACTAATAATTTAAAAGCACTTTTAAAAATTTCCTATCATTCAAGGAAAAACTGTACTTTCAAAGTCACGTGGATATGATGCTCATATGTCTGATTTTAGACAATGAGATGTCACGAAAGTCTCCTCATTTTTAGGCTTCAGTCTTGATGCTTTGCAGTCTGTCCTTTTGACATGATGATTATCAGTTCAAATGGTGGCTGTTCTCCTAAACTAAGTTGGAGATGACATCATGCTGCGCCCCCTTCCCCAGCTCTCAGTCCTCACAGATTTAAATCATTGTTGTAATTAGGGACTAAAAAAAACCTATAGAGTAACCTATCCCATACAGATTAATGTAAACAATAAATGCTTATTATATTAAAATATTGGTATGCTACCCAAGATCTTCCAGCCAGCTGGTAGCAGAGCACAGATAAGACAAACATTTATCTGACTCCAAAGACCATGCTATCTACAACATGCTTTTCTTAGTTACTAATATATGTCTTACCTCCATTTAGTCTCATCTTATGTAATAGAAAGCAGCCTGGCTGATACAAGATTAGCCTTGTTCCTTATAACACCTAGTGTGGTTCATTATATGTGTGTGTGTTCATTATATATGTGTATTATATATATATATATATACACACACATATAATCATTGCTTTGGTTATGCTATACTTTCATTTATATGGCTAAGGATATATATATATACACATATAATAACAAATAATATTACATATTGACTTATAAAATCTTCCCAACCTACTGTATGATTGACAGGCCAAGCATGAAACTTTTAAAAGCATAAAACTGTCACAGTAGATTTTATATATATTTGAGAGGATGTGTGTGGTAGTCGTAAGATTCTATAAATCTTTCAAAGCTCCTCTTTTCAAAAGGTACTGCCACTTCCTAGCCCCTTGAGTGAGTGTGGGCTGGTCCTTGTGACTGGCCAATGGAGGAGTAGATAGTTGGACCTTCCAAGACCTCTTTTTGATCACAGTGATGGAAACCAGTGAGATATTGCGACAAACTCGGAGAGCTCTGTGGAGAGGCCAGTGTAGCAAGGATCCTAGGCTTCCTACTCATAGTCACATTTATGACTTTAGAAATGGACCATCTAGCCTTGGGGAACCTGCAGATGATTGCTCTGGCTGACATAGGAACTGCGGCTTGCACAGTTCCAGGATGACGCTTTCCTTGGTTTCTCACTGCCAGGAGCTATGTAAGGTAGCTTTCTTTTTATAGCTATCAATACTCAGCAGTGATAGCCATGTCAGACCTTTCTGGGAAAATTCTAGCTTTGTTCTGATACAAGACAACCATGGGCCTGGGCTAGCCTTGCACAACAGTGGGAAGGGACTCTTGCCAGTGAGACAATAGCTGGAAAACTCCCATGTGTAGGAACTATGGATTGCAATATCAATGTGATAAGGACAAGTCTGTATGTTCTAGTGCTTGGTCTTTTTAAAGTTCATAATTTTCAAGTGGTTCTGACAATAGGGCTGTGACCATGAGATGCCCCAAAGAGGGCCTTGTTTATCTTGTTTATCTTTCTGTTGCTCTCTCATGCTCTTCTCTGGCTCCACTCATCTCCAGGTTGCTCTGCTGAGATAAAGTAGCATTCAGATGCTTTCTTCAGGAATTCCCTACTTGGCCCCAGCACTCTCCCAAGCTGAATAGTATCTTATCCCAGAACATTCTGAGGGGAGGGGACCATTGTGGTTTCTCTCCATATGCATCTCTTAGTAACTGCTTTCTGCGGAGGAGGATTATTTTGGTAGTAACAGAGGACTGGCCATGTCCCCTGGTGGACAACACTTTGTTGTCTGTTTTTGAGAGGTGGTTTTTATCCTATGGGTCTGTCTCTCTTTGTCATGTCCTGGGACCACAGCCCTCAGGATACCACAGAAGGATTGGCCCTGATGGCATGGCTAGGGTGTGCTCTCTGTTTTCTGTGCTCTGGAATGTCCTTTTCCTCATAGGCCGTACAGTGGTAGGTATCCTCTGACTCAGTGACCTCAATGTCAGCTAGAGCGCTTGCTCTGGCCTGGGTTAAGGCAAGTCTCGTTTATTTCAGTCTTTTTAGGGTTGTTTCCTGCTTAGACTCATGTGAGTCTGCAGGTTTGTTCAGAAACTTGGAAGTCATTAAATAAACTCCAAAGCAGAGCTACAACTGTGGTTCAATAATATGAAATAAACATTAAAAATAACCAGAGAGAGAGAGAGAGAGAGAGAGAGAGAGAGACTGATAGACACAAAGGACAAATCACACACACATAGACACACACAAACTCACACACACATAGATACACACACACACACACACACACACACAGAGAGAGAGAGAGAGAGAGACTCTCATCGCCAACCTTTGCCACCTATCACGACTCAGAACCCTTGACACCCTCTAGCCTGTCTGGGGATGGGATTCTGAAGTTGGTTTGCATTTCATGTTCATTGTGCCTGGCAGGGCCACTGCACCAGGATGTCCTCCAAGGGAGCAGAGTGTGTGCAGCAGCTGCATGCTGCTACCAGTTGGTGTTTGGATTATATCACTCTGGGAAAACATACACAGTGTCGGAGTCAAGCTGCTAACGGTGGGTATTGCTATACACAACTACTAAGCAGGCAAGTGCAAGGAGAACCCCAGGTATTGTAAAGATCACCTTGGAGGGAACATGATGGCCACAGAGACCCACACTGCAGCAGCTGTGAATGCCACAGGACACTTGGCATGAATACAGCAAGCCAGTGTTTTAAATCTTCCCGGAAACTTCCTATAAATGTTACCACTTGAGGGATCTATTCTGGAAGAAAAATATAGTATTTGCTCCTGGGACACAGCGTGGATTCCATTACGAATACTGTGTATGGGATCGAGTGTGGCTATGCTTTTATTACCACTATAAAGGGGTTACGAGCCAATTCTTCATATAAAAGATCCTCAACAGCATGAGGCTTGTTCTTTTTTTTTTCTTTCTGTTTCATTCGTTTATTTGCTCCCTTTTCTTACATTTTCTTCTCTGTTCTTTTCTTTATAACACATATAATTCCAGACAAAGGGCATCTGGACTCAACTCTTTGTATTGTGATACAAAATAATACATAAACACCTTTGTGAAGGCAGCTCCAAACCCCATGTTTTCTATTAAAAAGTCATGTTCAATCTTCACTGTTGATAGAACCGAATAGCTAACGCGGGGAACATTGTATATCAGAAAGGTCAATAGTTATTATGAGCTACAAATATATTTTTTTCATCCTTCAGGCTGTTTAGTGCATATCACAGCATGAGCGGCTGTCTCCTTTAATGCTTTTAAAATTAGAATTCCAAAGAAGAAGAAAAAATTATAGTTGCAGTAATTGCTCTTTGCTTTTGTAAGTTTACTTTAATATACTATTTTATATACATGAGTCTTCACTGCTGCCGCCTCATGGAGTGGTAACAGGTAACTGGTGTCCAGTTGAACCACTATCTTTTCGGCATCTGGCCAAGTCTCTGTCTCAGACACAGATGTCGTTCAGGCTCTGTATGTTAAAAATGGAGGTACCTAGAGGAGGAGCCTGTGTAAAGGTGGCGACAGACACACAGCTGCACTCTGCCTTCCCTAGCCTTACAGCCCTGTCAGTAATGCCAGAGTCGGGAGCAGCTTCATCCAGCCAGATGCAAAGTCAGGCAGTGGACCAGACCACAGCAACCAGAGTAGCACTGAAGCTGAGGAGTAAGAATGTACCTTCTGACCAGGTGGTGGTATACACCTTTAATTTCAGCACATGGTGGGCAGAGGTCCCCAGAGATAATATTATATTTTAAATACATTTATGCACATATTAAATATATTACTATAGCTCGCTACTTCTTTTCTAGTTATCATATTAAATACTTATTGAATGACTCTAGCAAGGGGATATAATATATATCAGTCATGTATATACATATACAAACATTTTGTATATTTATGTGTGTATACATGTACATATACGCATATGCGCACATACACACACATATATGTGTAACTGAGATTTTAGATGTGCTATTTTTGAGCATTTGTTCAAAGTGAAGATGCAGTGTTTGTCTTCAGTAGAGGATTTCATGGGTCAGGCCCAAGGGCAGAGCTAGTGAATGTAACTGTGACACCCTCAGCTGCCTCTAAGGTGTCCCCAGCAGAGATCTGAAGTGAGCAGCTGCCACAGGAAGAGTGGGAAGGGACTTAGTTGGGCATGCTTACTGACTGAGCCACTAGAGCTTAGGGCTGTGCATGTTGGAAATGGCAGCTGAAGAATGAAGGGTGAAGGGGTAGTTGATGATCACAGTGAAACAAGCGGACCTCTGAAGGGGGATAAGGAGGAAAAGTGGGGGGGAAGAGTCTGGAAGGGGAAGCTAGGGGTACTTTGGGAATGTTGTACATCATACTGTCAGTCAAGCAAAGGTTTGAAGAAGTAGAGCAAGGGGAGTTGATAGACCATTTGGGAAAACAACTGGAATCAACAGAAAATGAAGGTTCTGCATTAGCTAAGGAGGGAGGCGTGTTACAAGTTAGGGGCTAGTCTAGGCTCATGCAGTGGGATCTGGTCCCCAATCACAGAAAAATTATAGACTATATCTGTATTTGTTCTAGAGCTCATTGTCGTATGGTTTTCATAGTATTAGACATTGTTACGAGAGCAAGTGGGTATTTGGGCCCTACAGACCAGCTTTAGAAAACCTTTAAAAAGTACATTCTAGTGCCTTTATTGATCCTTGTCATCAAATCATTTCAAACGTACTATTTTTAGTGGTTATGTAATATTTCTTCAACAATAATCTTACAGCTTTGCTGCCATTTCTTAGGGTAGATTCCTTGAAAGAATACTCTAAAGGGCAGGAACTGATCTGTTAAGGCTCTTACTATATCTAGACAGTCAGATTGCCTGAGAACCTGTCCTGTGTCACTTGATATGCTTGTCAGCCGGGTTTGATGCTCTTCATTGTGACAGTCACCCTAAAGTATGTGTTCTTAGTGGATATAAAGATAAGATGGGGGAGATACAGAGAAAGATGCTCCGGGGGGGGGGATCCCTGATAAGCTATACACAAAAACATTTTACATGTTTAGTTTGCATTTTTATTTTTAGTGAGGATGAACTATATTGTAATACATATTTATTGGCCATTTGAATGTTTTCACTAAGTCATATATCTATGCCCTCTAGTTTCTAATTGGGCTTTTATTATATTTTGGTTTTCAGTCTGAATGAGATCCTTAAGTATACTACAGTTATTAACTTCAACACAGTTCCTGACAATAGCTCTCTATTGTTTGGCATTTTCTCCCACTTATGATGGTTATTGATATTGATACAGTTAAAGACGTACATGATTATTTTTTCCTTCAGAAGTTTTCCTCTATTTTAACAGTCTGTCTGTCTGTCTATCTATCTGTCTGTCTGTATCTATCTATCTATCTATCTATCTATCTATCTATCTAATCTATTTAATCTTGAAAATCGAGAATAGTCAAAGTCAGTGATTCTTTAGGTCAAGGAACTTGGTGTTTACTAGTTTTTGCCATGAATGCTGATTCTGGCATGCTGCCACCTTGTGGCCGGAGGTACACACAACAGGAGCTGTGTTGACTGAAGCTGATTAAGATAGCTGCATAGGAGAAAAGGGAAAGAATGCCTTTTCTGTTTTAAAAAGTCTTTATGTATATGTGTGAATACCTGCATGTATGTATGTGCACTGTCTGAGGGCCTGGGACCCAAGGAGGCTGGAAGAGGGTACAGAATCCCCTGAAAGTGGACTTGTAGTTAGTTGTGAGTAATATAGAAAAATAGTAATCCAGAAACTAGGAATGGAATCTAGGTTCCCTCTTAATCTCCAGGCCATCTCTCCAGCTTCATTACTATTTCTTTTGAATAGGGAGTTTTTAATCTTTTAGGCAGCAGAAAGAAAATATGATGACCTCTTTTGTCTAGGAAGCACTGAACTGAGCTAACCTGAACACTGTAGAGGGGGAGAGGGTGTGGCCTAGAGAGCAGCTCAGTGAGGGGTCGAAAAAATGGGACACGAGGAAGGTTGATGGCAACTACAGAGTTTGCTTCTAATTAATATTGCAGAGAAAATTTGGGGTACCTTATTAATTTGGATTTTGGATAAACAGTGAGTGTTTTTTTATGACCCAAAAATTGCATATATACTTCAAATTAAATTGGGAATCCTGTATTTGCATTTGCTAGCCTGGCTAGCTACCCTCTGCCTAGAAGAAGGTTTAGAATGACTACAGTTACGTGCAAAGTGAAGGGAGGGGTCTAGAAGTTGGGCCTGAACTCCACTAGTTTCCATGATAGAGAGACCGCTGAGTGTTTGGAGCTTTGTCACTGGAGAGAGTGGGCACAGCAAACCACAGTTGAGAGTGTAAATTCAATTTGGAGTGAAGGGCTTTTTCAGATGTATCCTCTCAATGGACTCATTTTCCTGTGCGGAAGTATACATTGGGGTGTTGGGTTCCTCATTGCTCCTGGAATACTTATCTGCTTCCTTAGAAGAAATCTACAGGCTTCCAAGGTGGCTAGATTTTGTTGGTTATACAGTGGCTGTGTCACAGAACATCTTGAAATAGTTACTTTTGAGATGTTTTTAGTTAGAAATATCATATTAAATCTATCATCAGTAAGGAATTGTGAGTTATTCGTTGAGGAAGAGTCTTTGTGGCATTATTGGTAATAATCTAGAGAAGTCAGAAACTCGAGATGACTCAGTAACTATGTCATCTCTTATTTTGTTAATGAATATCTCTTTTGAATATATTTAATTAAACACATTTTTTTCCTATCTCATGATCCCAATAAGTTTCAATGACCATAGTTTTATCTTCTAACCTAAATAAAATCTCCCAGTCTTCAGCCAGATATTGTTCTCTTTTTGTCATGAAAAGTTGGGGGTCTCACCTCTATCGACCTCAACTGCTAATGAATGTGTGGGCAGAATTTCCATTTCTGAGTGCCACATTAGGTCATTTGCGTATTTTCTACAAGGCTACGTAATCTTCCCAAGTGGTGGGGGAAAAGCAGTCATATTTTAAACCAGTCTACTTACATAGCTTGCAGCTAGCCCTGCCACAGCACTGCTTTCTCCTCCTCAATTAAAAAAAAAAAAGTAAGGCTATTACCAATGATCATAATGGCAATGAGGGTCAAAACTGCCTTTTCTCCAACTGAGGACAAAGAAAATTTTTTGGTATTAGTTACTACTATGTTTCCTTGTTTCATAGGACAGGGTGATCCCTTCAAATAGAGCTTTCTAATGATACATTATATATATATTTAATATATGATCTAATGATACATTATATATTTAATATATGAAAATGAAATAAACTATGTATTTAACATCAACACATCGGCAACATATCAGTAGGCTTCTGAAGCTAAGCTGTATATATTATGATGTTAAATAACTACTTTCAAAGCTAACACCACACATTCCCTGTTGAGCTCCCACTAAATTCTTCATAATTATTTCATGGTTAATTCCCTTAACTGCAGGAGCTCTAGATGTGTCTGGCCACCTCATTTTAGGTCTTCAATTATGTGAGCTTACTTGGGAATAAATCCACCTGTAGCAGTAGGCCACCCTCACCCACTACTCCATTTCATTCCTTCCTTTTTTGCTAACAAACTCCCTTTGCATGTCATTAGTAAAGCTGATATTTTTCAGAACTGAATTTTGGAAATGATGGGTCTAGAGCATATGCTGGAGAAAATGGGCTCGTTGTGGTGTTGGCAAGCATGTTTTACTAAAAACAGTGACCTACAGGCTTCAGTCACCTCAGTTACATGCACAGCTAAATAAATGTAGAGAAGTCTGCCAAAGAGGATCTGTTATTTACAGACCAGGGGTATGTTTCTACCACAGAGAGATTGTTAAAATGTTTTGAATTCATTGTACAAATAATATATAAGTATTATAATGATCAGCGATGTTCATTCTTTACATGAGAAATAAGTGTTTCATTTTTTTATCAGGCAAATGTACATGATTCTTGTATATGCTAAAATCATTCATGCTAAATTCATGTTGCATTTGAAAATGATGAATATCCAGTGTTCTTGGTAGACTAATTCATATCTATCTAGAGCAGAAGTTAAAATATGTAAATACATTGGTGACACTGGCTTAGGAAGTCTCTATTTGGATGGCACATCTTACCCTACAAACATCAGTATTATTGTTGATACCGATAACCAGCATCAAAAGTTCATCTTCTAAAAATAGAATGTTACTCCCTGAATAGGCAACATAGTTCTTCCTATTTCTGTACACACACACACACACACACACACACACACACACACACACACACACACACACACGGAGCCTGAGGTGGTTGTAAAAGAAAGAGCAAAGAAGAAATTATCTTTCCACCAAAAGAATTTATTCTAAGAAACATATTTTTTCCTAGACAGTTTGAAGTCTGGTGTTTTAGATGTATGTAAGTCCAAAAACATAAAATTAGCAATATAAATCCTTGCTATTCTGACAATTACTTTTCTTTCTTTTCTTGCCGAGGAAGAGAGCAGGAATTTAGACACATGCGGAATATGTAATCTCAGCAAGGTGATGTTCTTGGGATTTTCCATATTTATATATTTTTTCCACCATTTTATTTTCTCTACCCAAGAGCCCAAGCTGTTATTTTTTTTCCCGAAGTCTGAAGATCACCCCGTGGATTAACAAATGATTGAGGATTCTCTCTTAAAAGACTCTTTAAAAAACTGTCAGAATCAGCCTGAGACAAAGATTTATTATGAACTATTTAAAGGGCTTAATATATGTATCCCCAATGAGCCCTTGGAGCAAACTAAAAAGAAGAGTCGAATTCTCAAAGAATAGGAAAAAACTCTCCAATGCCCCACTTTCTTCACACCATGATTACTGTTTACTCAAAGGATGAAATGCCTAACCTGTCACACAGCGTCTTTAGAAGCCACAGTCCTGCTGATGTACAGTAGAAACAAAACAATGCGGAGCGACACCCATGCGCGGGAGAAAGGCAGCTGTAATTTACCTCCTAACCAGTTCACTAACACACTAATGTGCCTACATCTTGTAACAGGAGCTGATCCCTGACCTATGCAGCAATCAAACAACTACCCGAGTGTTGGCTGTCACTGAAGCTGGGACCATCACCTTAATTATATGTTCTGGGATAACAAGCCTTCCCTTAATGAGCAACTTTTCTCTCGTGTGTGTTCCCAGCCCACTCCTGTCCTTGAAAAGGCCATTGCAGTTCACTGCGGCTGGAGTTTGTCAAGCAGATTCGTAAGTACCCTTCCTCACAGGTCATAAATACTACCTGAGCGGCCTATTTGCTTCAGGAAGGGGCCAAGACATAATTAAAATTATAGGCTTTTATACCCTTGGGAGGCTCCAGAGAAGACTGGGAAAACTCAAAACCAAAGAAAAAGTTTTCCTCAAACTCAGAGGCCAGCCTTTCTCTCTTTATTGTTATTATGATTGTTGTTGATAATTGAGATTGCTTTGGAGGGGTTTATAGTTGACCATGAGGCTTTCTCTTTAATGGAGATGGAGTCTGTATAAACTTTCCTTTATTTTCTTGTCATTGTAACACACTCTTAACTCTAGAGTGACCTGGTGGTGATTATGCCAGGTTTTTGATGCACTTAAACAGCAGGGCTTTAGAGGGCGGTTTTCGCCTGAAGCTGCAGAGATCGTGTGCCTTACATGGAGAGGGGGCTGAGCAGAGGGCAAAGAGCAAGACAGCCATTATGACGTGGAGATTTATTTCTGAAATGGCCCCAGCTCGACACTAGTTTGAGACCAGTTCATCAGAAAGGAAAATGCTCCACACCCTGGTGACCAGTTAAACAGGAGGGAAGAACTTGGCAATCAGATTTATTGGTCCAATTCCCATTTTATTTCCATCTCCACAAGGCCCTACTTCTTTTCCTTTCCAATAGGTTAATCCATTCTTGGCAGGACAGTTTTGGTATGCTTCTTAGAGCACATAGCCAGGTATCTCTCAGGGCTGGTGAGACTGCTCAGTTGGTGAGCTGCCTG
The DNA here is from genome assembly GCA_004025045.1 of Sigmodon hispidus. Taxonomy (NCBI): domain Eukaryota; kingdom Metazoa; phylum Chordata; class Mammalia; order Rodentia; family Cricetidae; genus Sigmodon; species Sigmodon hispidus. The sequence goes on from PVIH01000253.1 coordinate 14,351, forward strand.
ACATACAAGCATACAGATTTTAGTTCAGTTTTGACCCTCAGCACCTGCATAAAGGCCAGGCACATGCCTATTAATTTTTGGATGGAGAGAGGAGGATCCCTGGGGCTTTTGGGCCAGGCAGTCTAGATGAATTGGTGAGTCTCAGGTTCAGTGAGAGACCCTGTCTCAAGAAATAATGTCAAGAGCAATGGAGGAAGATACTTAGCATCAACCTCTGGCATTCATGCACTCTTATACACATGAACAAAAATGTGCATACACACACACACACACACACACACGAGAACGCTAATGTGTATATATTACAATAGAATATATGAACTAATCCAGGTAAGTTATGTAGGTTGGCACATGGTAAGTCCCACTATGTGTCAGATTTTACAGTTACAGTCTCTGATGCTAATATTTCTGCAGGTTTATTTCTGACATTAATTTTTAAGATGGATGGACAAAGGGTGGCTGAAGGACTGGCAAAGGGTGAGTGATTGTGCTTGGTTCCCAGAGCAGCAAATCCCATCCTGGAAAAACAAAGGTGGTACCTTTGGCTAGGACCAAATCAGTGAAAGCAGCAGGGTGGTGTAGGTGCTGTGCAGATCCCATGATTTGTGTGTACATCTATATAATCTTATATATATAATCTTATATAATGCTTTGTTTTTGTTTTTTTTCCATCTATCCCCTCCATAAGAAATATACATGGGGATGAGGCTGAATAGATCTAAGTTGACTTTAAACAGCTCATGTTGTTATGAGGTCAAGCACAAAGCCAACTAATATTCAGAACTAGCCAATATGATATGGCATGTTTTATTCTCAAAACTCATATGTACTTCACTAACAACATGGTGGGGGTAGTCAGATACATACTTTAGAGAAAAGATTTCTAGGTTAATGCATTTCAGAAATACATAGCTACACGAACTTGAAAAAGATAGAGAATTTACTCCTTGGTTTTGCCAGGTAATGGGGAATAATCCATGTAACATGAGAAAACACAAATGAAGAAAAAAAAGAGTGGAGAATTTAATAGAATAAAAAGGAAGAGAAGAGAGCAGGGAGAGGGAACTGGAGAAAGCTGAGAAAATAAACCTAACAGTTAAGAGGGGAGAGAAAAATTTATACTGTAATCGTGCAGACAGTGAACCAACAAAATGAGAAGTGAGAGAGAGCATGGACCGGGCAGGACGGCCGCCTCTACAGCCACAGTGTGTCTCTGTGTTTCGGCTGTCTGCACTAAAACCCGGTAAACTTCTTTAGGCCCAGACAACTGAAAACATATGAATTAACATATATTTGGACACTTACTGCAAAAGCATACATTCACCACAAAGGCAGGCATTTCCCAAAATTGGCAACTACTGTAATTTAAAACCTAAACAGTGGGTGACTGGCTAGAATTTTCTCAATAGCCATTTGATTGTGTGGATACCAGCTTTGAGGTGCAGGGATTAGGATTAATGCCAGGTGATTTACATCCACATTTAATTTAGTTGTCACAGCACCCTTTGAGATAACCACTTTTATTTGTCCCATTTAAAGAGGATCCATTGTCTATGGCCACACAGTCTAAAAGCCTGTGACTGCCTGTGTAGATGCCTTAAAACCCGAATCTAATTTATTCATTGTAATTTACTTAGAAATCTGTAACTTTCTGCATCTCTGCCATGATGCATTTCTGAGGCCTGCTCTATGGAAATGGAAAGGAGCACACAGGGATTCTGGCAAGAAGATGGAGTAGACTTAAAGTGATTTTTTAGTTTATTTTCTGGATTTAATCAAATCTGTATTGTTCTATGTTGGTCACTCTGCCGACTCATGCTTGGGTGTAAAGGGCTGGCACTGACTCATCTAATGGGCCTGCACCAGTGTAGCCTACTCTGGACCATTCATTCTCCTCTGGACATTTCAGAGAGAAGCCTACACTGATCAGCAGCAGTTGCCCACAGAGGCAGCCGTGGCTGGACTCTGGGATTCCTTACTGGGTTTTTTTTTTGGTACCCAAAAACTGACTTTCTCTGCTTAATGTCTCTCTTTTTTCCTTCTGTCATGATCAGAAGAGAATGGCCCGAGGCTGTGTATGTTACTGGCTAGTCTCTATATTTATATAAGTCTACCATGGTTTTCAAGCCCCGAAAGTCTTCTCTGGCAAGCTCCCCCTTAGCGCCCTCTCCTTCTCCTGGAGCCTTCTCAAATCCTGTCAGTTGTCAGTCAAGCCTCTCCAGAAATCCAGTTTCGAAAACTAATCAAGGTTTATATCGCTTTCCTTACACAGTTGGTAACATGTAAATACAACAGAGCTCTGGTTTAAAAAGTGAATTCAAAATCTCTGAATTACATATGGATATAAGAAAATATAAAGGAGGCCTATTCCAAAGTGTCAGCCCAGGGTGCACTGCTAGGGAATTCAGCTATCAGGAATGACAGCAAAGAAAAGGACAATGAGCCACAAGAAGGAACCTGACTCAGCAGAAGGAACAATGGGAAATCTCCAGACACAGGAGGGCTCATGACCACAAGTTCATATGAGCGACTTGCTGGAGAGGAAAACAGAATATTGTTTATTGGGTACTTGCCTTTCAGTTTGGGGTGAGGAAAAGGTTCCGGGGGATGGTGGCCACAGCCAAATTATGTCACAGATATATTTGATGACACTGACCTGTAGCTTGAATTGCCCCAAATAAGAGCCCTAAGTCAGGGGTATTTTACCCCACCATCAAGGACTGGACCCTGGACTAATGAAACTCGGCAGAGCATCATATGAGAGAACAGGGGTCAAATGCAAAAAATATCAAGAATCAAAGAGAAAGGCCCAAAGGGAAGGACAACCATGGCTTCATCAAGGCAGTGTGGAAGTGGAGGCTGGTGGGTGACACTCAACTATTCATTAACAGAACAGGTCCAGATGAGGTTCTCACATTCCGCTACACACTGGGGTTCAGAAATGGATTATATGGCTACTGTCTGGCCAGTGATGAATTCCAGAAGTCAGTGTGGACATTGTTTTGCCTTCCAGTGGTACAGGGTCAGGTCTCCCACAGTTTCGGTTCAGGTAGATGAGGACAATCCTTTAATGAGACTCTGCCCAGCCCCGTTCAGGACAGAGGATGAACTCACTGTCCAGGGCCTGTCAAGACTGGACCCCCAAAAGTACAGATTTACAGAGCTCGGTGATTTAAAGGAGTCCCCCAAAGGTGAAAGAAGAGAAAGGGAGCACAGGAGGGAACTGACCTACCCAAGTTTACCTCATCCCACCCAGGGTCAGAGCAGTGGCTGACAACCCTCCCTTCCTTTCCCGGATGCAGATCTGAAAGCTACCAACAATCAAAGCTTTTATCGTTAGTCAGAATAATAAAGGTGATTCACACATCCTCGGACATGTGAACTCATCAGGCGAGGACTCACTGAAATAAAATCAGAGGGTTTACTCTCAAAGACTCAGGGTTATTGTTTCATAGGACAGCCACAAGTCACATAATGATCAGCATGAGGAAGGCACAGTGCCAGGCAACACACGCAAGCCGGAAACTGCTCCAGAGTGACTAATGCAATAATATGGAGGAATGTCACAGGTCCCTATTATAGTCAAAGTCACTTTAACTAATTGGCTCAGGCCATAAAAACATACAATCTGGGTCAAATGACAGCACCGCACAAAGCTGTTCTGCTCAGACATTGTCTTAAATCAAGGCTTCCCAATAGGAAGGGAAGGGACAGGGGCTGGCTGCCGCTCCCAGGCACTATGAGTGATTTCAGAATCGGCTGGACAGCAGCTAGCTCCTGTCTCCGGTGGTTGACACTGTGCTTTCTCGGTCGGTGTCACTGTGTCCTTCAGAAGCAGGCTGTACCATGTTCCGGGACTCCACCTGGTTTCACTGAGTTGGGCTATGTCATCTTAAAGACATCCCACCATCCTGGAAAGCCTTAAAAAACAAGTGCTGTCAGTCACAGGCTCTTCCAAAGGCACAGACGCTAACATGGTCTCCCAAGTCAGTGATGCTGATGAACAGGAGAAATGGAATCAGCAAAATTATTGATTACGACTCAGGATAAGTCTTGCTTATAATTACTTCTCTGGCTTTTAGAAGCAGAAATAGAATGTGTCATTGGCACTGTTGACTGCTTGTCCCTCAATCCCTTTACTCCTTCATTTTTTCTAAACAAAACAAACTTCCCTCCAATACTCTGCTTCCTCTCCCCAATATTTATCTCCTTACCTAACATCCTCTTCTAGTTCTATTGTTCAGGGAAGAAAGGATTGCTCCTAAAAAGATCAAAACCATGGGGATGAAGCATGATCAGCCAAAGCTATCATGGGTCCAGACTAGGTTCACCGTTGATTTTACAGTTTATTTGTGAAAATAAATTCAGCAAGTCCTGCCTGAATTTCTCTTGGTGTTAGTCACTGTCCTAGGTTTGAAGTCATAATGGAAAGATAGGAATGGAGGAGAGATAAATCCCCTCTATATAGAGTCTATATTTTGTTAGGAGGATAAACATGTACACACGTGTGTATACAGATACACTCACACACACACATACACACCAGAAGGGGTGGAGATAAACACACCAAACAGATGGATGTGTTTGAAATGGGTATGAAATGTCTACATGGTTAGAAAGGCCAAGGAGGTAACATTTGATTACAGATTTGAAGCATGCAAGGTCACTCTGAACATCTGGTGGAATAGTTCCAGGATGGAGGAAAAGCCTATTGAGAAGTCCAGAGGCAGGAGTACCATGTGTTGAAGGGCTAAGCAGAATGTCAGCTTGTCTGGAGCAAGTATGTATATGGGAAAGAAACAGAGATGATTGGGATCACACACAGTCATGAACAACTTAAGACTTTACTGTGAGCACAACTCAGGGGACACTGCCATGGTCCAGAATAAGATGTGCCCAGACTCAGGATACATTTTGAAGGAGCAGCTGATAAGCAGCACACGATGAAAGATTCAGAGTGTGATATGAGAGAAGGGACAGGGTCAAGTGCCTCCCAGGATGACCACATTGGCAATGACACAGCTTGATCGTGAGAAGGTTTGCTTATGATTGAGACCTAAAATGATAAAAGCAAAGATCCCCTCTTTGTATCTAGATATTGCTGTGAGGCTATGGCTGCTGCTCAGAGCTCAAGGGAAGGTCAAGAGATCATGAGACTCCTGGGCACCAGGAAACAGCAGAATGGACAGCATCAGGCATTCATGACTTTGTAGCCCAATGAATGGCTAGCTTTGGGGTTATCCATTCTTTAGGAGTCAGTTACAGTTTGAGTAAGTTTCCTTGGCAGACAGCTGATAAAACATGAACAAGACTCATGTTTGGATTCTGCGGCTCATTTTTGCTGACCACAAATACACCAAAGGAGGAAGGGGCAGAGTTGGCTTTGGGATGAGAAAAGACAGTGTTCATAAATTAAGGCCAATGACATTGTAACCTAGTATACAGAGAAGCAGAATTTCAATACAACCAGAGTAAACACACTGCTTTTCTCTAACCACAAGCTCAGCTTTCAGAGCCTCTCATTAACCCCACACATCACTGTGCATGGTGAGCACTGCCCACTGCCTAGAAAGGGGAAAATTTTGTTTCTTCAGGGTCTTACATATAGATCTACCAAAGAGACATCCTCCAGCCTACTGCAGGCCATTAGGCAGTGCCTCCTCCCCCCCTTTAATGATGCTGACTCCACTTAGCACTGAATAGTGTGCTGTGGGATCTGAGAACCTGCAGGTGGGAGTCTGGCTTCTAGTCACAGGCACTGATGATGGAAAAGTAGTGTGTGGGCAAGACAGTGTATTTAGCCTTTGTCTAGGAGGCTTGGCCAGCTGCTCAGAATGCAAGAGCTAGCTTCACAGAGACACTTGCTTTTGTCCTTGTGAAATATTTAGCTTTCCTTTATGAGCCCTGGCTCAGACTTCTTATTACTTTGGTGGGCAGCAAGGATGATTCAGAGACTAGGCCCCTGGGATGCTTGAGGACTGTCACTGGACCCAGATCAATTCCATTCAGGCCTGTTGTCCTTTTCCTCGTTTCCTTTAGTTTTACCTGTGCCAGCTCAGGCTGGGAGAGAGTACAGTCTCTCAAAGGAGGACACACTGGCTAGAAACCCAACAGGTCCTTCCCAGCTCGGCCCCCTTTCTGATTGGTGTTTCTACATCTCCCAATGATGGGAATTTTCAGAACAAAGAAGAGTACTTGGAGTGCTTATTTGCATGTCAATTTCCAGAATGCTTCCCCAACTTTCCCTCATGCCATAGTGATGCTTTTGTGTCTCTTCTGCCTGGGAATAAATGAAGAGGAAGGGCTAGATGTGGGTCACCGTAGTGTCCTGGCATTTCCTCTGGCTGAGTCTTTGCCCAGCCGGGTGAAAGCCAGCCCGCCTTCTCCCTGGTCCTTCAGCTCCCCTAAGCAGCCTTCCAGAGCTGGGAGGTCTACATTCTTTATTGCAGCTTTGGGGTGAGCAGGCACCTGACCATGGGAATATTCCTTCTTCTGGTTACAGGCCTTGTGTGAGGGACCTTGGGAGGCTCTACCCATGGTACTTGGTGTGTTCTCACCATTTCTTTTTAACCCATCACTTGCCTGTCTACAACTATGGCTGGAAATAATAAGTGTGGAGGGCAGGTGGCGGGAGAAAACTACGGTTTCTTTTTCTGAGACAGTGTCCAGGCCTTGCTTTACAGTCAATCAACTGTAAGTGTCCTGAAGCACTGTCATAAAATGGGAGAATTAAAACATTTTTTTTCCATCAAAAGAGTCTTTGAAGTCATAGTCATGGGTTGAATCTTACAGAAGGGCATGTAGGAAAGAGTGTCCTGCACACTTTTATTTGGCTTAGTTCCCATCATGTGAGGAGCTCCTCCACATTTAGTGTCACCAAAGCATTTGTCTACTTACTTCTTAAAAGGTCCCATTCTCAGCCAATACAATTGTGGGACCTAGAACCTCTGGGACCAATACCCCTGCCTGCCCTATAGCCAGCTATCATAGGGTGAGGTTGCTAAAGACCACCAAGTGCTTCAAACACTTTCTCCCATCATCTGATAGTCTGTATAGTAAAACGATATTATTAAAATCACATTAATTTTTATCCTGGTAAATGCTTAGTGTGCAAGTATAAGAATCAGAAAGTGTATTATATAGCACACATATGTGTATATATTACAGCAAGAAAGCATTATAAAAATAATTATAGGTGGGCTTCATCTGTAAAGGTATTGTAGAAGCAGATATTCTAGAAAGTCTGGGTCTAAGGTTAAAGTAGAGTTGTAATCCAAGAAAATCTGAATGAGTTTATAGGATTTGGTAGTAACTGGTCACATGATGAGCTAGGTTATATGTTTCTTATGTATTTATGAAAAGGTAGTTTTGATTATAAAATGTATTCCATTTTTTAGCATACCACCATGACTCATGTTTCTGGCTTTTTTTTAAATTAATTAATTTTACTTTATGTATTTGGGTATTTTGCTTGCATTTATGTTTATGCCTGGTGCCTGCAGAGGCCATGAGGACACTGGATCTCTTGAACTGGTGTTACAGAAAGTTGTGATCCACCATATGGGTGCTTGGAATCAAACTCTGGTCCTCCGGAAGAGCAGCCAGTCCTCTTAACTGCTCAGCCGTCTCTCCTGTTTTCAGTCCCTCCTCCTCCTCCTCTTCCTCCAATATACTCCTTCTCTTTAGTTTTTGTATTCTAGAACCCAGAAGTAAATGAGAAGTCCAAGGAGTAGCCTCATTCTGAGTTTCCTCGGGAAACTCAATGAGGATGAACGTGTACCCGGGACCAGTTCTATTTATGGAATTGCCTCATTTTGCTTTCGAGGGGGGCATGTGGCTTCAAGGTGCCTCCTTGTTGGCTTCTTACATGGCAGAGAAAGGTTAGGAGCAGGGCATTTGACAGGGGAAATGCTATCTTGGCTGGATATAACAGTTACTGTCATTATTTCAACAGTTAAACTTTCTTTAGATCCTAGTAATTTAGAAAATAGGAAGCTGTGAGGTCCCTTAACTCAAAACAACTTAAGATCTCACATCAAACAGTGCCTCCTCAGGTTGTGACTCCTTATTCACAGACTTTTTAGCTACAAATCATTGCCTTCCACCTGCGCTCGATTCTAGATCTGAAGTACGAGAACTACAGATGTCTCTGGATTCAGATTTATTTTTCAATTAGAGATTGGAAGTGGCTCTCACTTGCAAATTCTTCCTTTGCCACCAAAGTCTGAAAGTTGTTAAATCAAATCTCATTGTGTTAATATCTTCCTATCTCATTAGCAGAGATTACATTTGCTAATGTAATATGAAAATCACTAACATATGATGAGTGCAAACAGAAATCAAAATCTCTCCAGACTTCCTAAAGGTAATGTTGAATGTGTAAACACATCTCTCCAGTGGGTTGATCTTGCTAACACGTGTCTGAGTGTCAGAGGCTCCACTTTCATTTGTCTTAAATGCTCCAGGCTGGGGTGAAAGGTGGATGTGGTGTGTGGGAGAGGGGAGGGCAAAGTCAGATCTGCAGAAACCACAGGCCATATTAATGATGCTATCTCACATGCATGAAAGGCCAGGGCTGTTTTCTTCATTCTTTTATTTGGATCCATAGAAGAAGAACAAAGTTTGTAGTTAGATTATTGAGCTGGAGTCCAGCCCTGCTGCTCATGGGCTAGTGGGAAGCCTGTGGGAGCCTCAATTTACTTGTCTATAAAATGGCAATTCATGGTATGATATTCTAGGTTTAGTTTTCTAAGAATTAATTTTTCAATCCTGTATTGTGGTTGCACTGATTTATATTTCTACCAGGGGCATATAAGGACTCTCTTTTCTTCTCATACCTTCACCAACATGAGTTGCTTGCTTTCTTTTGTTAAAGATTTATTTTTAGTTGTGTGTGTGTGTGTGTGTGTGTGTGTGTGTGTGTGTGTGTGTATGTATGTGACCAGAAGAGGGCATCTGATCCCCCAGAGCTAGAGGTCATTGTGAGCCACCTGACTGACACAGGTGCTGGGAAGCAATCTCATGTCCTCTCTAGGAGCAGTATGTGCTCTTATGTGCAGAGCCAGCTCCCCAGTCCCCATTGCTTGTGGGAGTTCTTATTATTATTTTGATACGAGCCATTCCTAATGGGGAAAAATAGAACCTTAATATAGTTTTGACCTGTATATCCCTGCCGACTACAACTAATACTTCCTGTTTTGAGAACTGTCTGTTGAATGAATTTGTCTAGATACTGCTGAAATCAGTGGCTCCCACTAGAGCAACATTGTGAGGAGTAAACATGCACATGGAAGTACTTCCTGGACTAGAAAGAAATCTTACTCGGAACCTCCACTGTTTTTCCTCAACTTCTGCTATGAGTCTCTTGTATCACTCAGTCCTGCCACCCAGTCAACCTTAACTCTTGCCCTCCTGAGTTATTTATTCAGAGGGTGGGTTTTGTTCTCCAGAGGACCAGGGATGGCAAAGTGGGGGTGAGAAGGAGCAGAGTATGAATTCACTTCTGTCTTTCCTGGCATCCTGTGATAATATTCATCAGGCTTCGGGGCGGGACAGTATTTTCTTTACATTTGAAATAGCTAGAATGTAGCTTCTAGGAAGCTGATTAACTTTCTATTCATGAATACCCACCTTTCTCTGGGGGAAAATGGCTGACTTAGACACTCAGGGTTTGCTTGGGCACATCTGTAAAAATAAAGCAGCTCTCTTTTTTTTTTTTTCAATGAAAAGAGTTCTAGTGGGATGTCAAAGGCAGAGGGAAGAAAGGGATATAAAGATGTGAGCGCTTTAGACAACTGTCCACTAATTCAATCAACTGATACAGAGAACCACACTCTCTTATTTGGAAATTTTAATTCACTTCCCATCAGAAATGGGTCTAAGCTCTTAGTAGATCTACAAATGAGGCCAACTGCATTGCCCTTATTCTGTAACAAGAGCAAAAGGAACTCCATGGTGCTCCTGTTTTATAGTGGCAGATGCATGTACATTTGTCTCCATAATCATGGCTCCCTAGTCTCACCTAGCACCACAGAAAGGACTGTCCCCCAGGCAACCTCAGTCTGGGCCACACATTGCAGTGACATTTCTTCTTTAGAGGAAGGTAGGTTGTCCTCTGCTGCTCTGTCTCAATCTTTACTTGCTGGGTTATTTTTTAATTTCCTTTCTTTCTTTCTTTCTTTTTTTTTTTCCTTTACCAGGTGTCTGTGTTTTCTAGATTCTCTGAGACCCTTCCATGACTCAAACAGTCTTAAATAATTCTTTTTCATCAACAAGTTTCACCATCTTGCTTTCATCTCCCTCTTCCAGGTCGTTATTAAGACTCTGAATAAAGCTGATATCTATGTTTTCCCCTGGGCTCCCCACAATTAACCTCTTTCTACAGAAAGAAATGGCCTTTTATTTCTCCTCATTTCTTTCCATCTCTTAACTAGTTTTTAAGATGTAACAGAATTTTAACACTTGCCCTATGGTTACCAATTTTGCATAATAGCTTCTTGCAAGGATTATTATTTTCTCTCTCTCTCTCTCCTACTTACAGTCCTTTGAAAGTCAAAATGTACCACACCCACCAGCTTTTCTCCATCATTTGGGGGGCTGTTCAAAGGACTCAAGAGATCCCATGTCCTTCCAGTTTGCTCCGATCCTGCCACATGGACACAGGCTATAGAGTTCTTTCCAGAACGTTACCTCTCTCAGTGAGAAGGCAGTCCTGGGTTCTGCCACAAGGTTGGGTGTTTCCTGTGGATGCTGGGACCACAGGCTATATGTGGCTACTTGTGGCCAGCTATTCTGCATTTTCCTGCTCTAGGACTTGCCCCACAAGGGCCATGTGTTCTTGTTGAGAATGACATATCATTTCTCTTGTAGCTTTCTTTGAAGGTGGACAACTCCATCTTCAGGCCTCTATACTATGCATTTCCTGGCCACCGTGCATTAGATATTGTATGATGCTCTAAGCATCACATATAGGCAAAATGACCAAGTAGCTCTAGGGAGCCACTGCAGGGCTCCTGAGTTCTGGATCCTGATCTTGCTAGTTTTCCTCCAGGCCTTCTTCTCTGAAGGATGGAAGAGAGACTGACATGTGCCTTGCTGTCTTTGCTTGTGACTTTATTCTGCTCTCCATCTTGCTGCCTGGTGTTTATGGTCCTTTCTATTACTTGCACCTGCATGGGGATTCTCTTGCAAAGCCTACTTTTCCAGGGACTGGGTCCCTGTTCTTCAAGCTTTTTATTGCCCTGCTGGCCTCTCACTTCTCTTTCTGTTGTTCTGGGATAGGCGAGGACCCTCCTCTTCTCTCATCAGGTATTCCTCAGCTGCCTTTGTGCTGATTCTGTGGATTTCAATTTGCGCATGTTTCCCTTCAGGCGGTCCTACCAACCCGTTCCAGGGGCTTGCACAGCGCTGAGTACTCTGTTGGCACTCAACAAATATTAAATAATCATCACTCCCCTTTAAAGGAAAAAAGAAGAAGAAAGAAAGCAGCCACTCTTGAATTCTGCTTGTCAAAATAGAACCATTTGTGTTCAAGCCTTCACTTCACCAGTGTCCAACCTAATTATGTGGAGGTCAATTTTGTTTTGCGGCTCAACGGCACATACTGTCTAAATCAGAATCAACGCCTCTGCTCCTTAGAAATAAATATATTCTGCCTTATTAATCATCTTGGCTTAGTAGCAGGAGAAAGATTTGAGTACCCACACTCTGCTAGAAGGCACCATTGTGTGAAATAAATGTTATCTCTTCCCTGAGCACAACTGTCTGGACAGGAGGACTGAGGATAAATCACATTTTATTTTAGTTGGTGGGGTTATTTAATTGCAGCTATTTTACTGCTGTTCCTAAAACTATTTTCTTAAATTAAGCTTTTTTTTCCCTTTCCAAACAATAAACAAGAGGCTGACATCATATTCTTTTTGTGCTAAGCATGTGCTTATTCTCTGTCTTTAGCTTTAGGAGACACACAGGTAGTGGCTGGGAGGACTGTTCATGGGGAGCACTTGCCATTCTTAGCTGGGCTAGCTGCTCGGTGTGGGATTCTGGGTTAAATTCTTGGCTCTTATGACCAATTGGTCCATCATGAAAATGGTATTAATAACAACATCCACTCTTAAAATGCTAGAGAATCAAACATGTTAACAAGCCTTTGAAAAGGCTTGCCCCAATGGAAACACTTGCTAGTGTTATTTAGCATTTTGGATGTAAAACCACCCACTGAGTTTCTTTGTATTTCTTTTCCTCATGGAGGCATATTTTAGGGGATGTTCACAGCTTGGACTGTGGAGACAAGAGGGATTCATGAGGAACATATGGATCCAGATTTTTGACTTTGCTGGCCCGATGGATGACTCTGGCTTCCCGTTTCTGAGGGAGTGGGAATGGGGCTCACTGAACCTTGCAGGTTATTGTCAAGGAGGGAGCCCCCACCTCTCTGCCCCTCTGTTTTACACATCCCTCTAAGCCCTGGGCCTCATCTCCAGGCCTCTGCCCACACACACTATGTTGTAAAGAAGGGATAAAGAAATGTATAGAAGGAAGGAGAGGGGAGCTATGGGTAGGGGGGCTCTCCCAACAGCAGTGTTAATGTCATTCGGGGATTTGTTATACTTGAATGAAAAGGATTGTGTGGCCACAGGGCCTCCCCTAGCAGGTATACGTGGACAGGGGTGGAGGATTTAGGCTAATAACACATCACTGTATTCTCAGAGAATGTATTTTTCATTGGTCATTCACTTCATTTTTCATTTGCTGTTTTTCATTATGGTATTAAACTGTGTGATAAATGAAAGGTGGAGGGACTTGACGGATGATCTGATTTCCGCCCTTGTCAGATTATTTGGACTTAGTTTCCTTATGAAAATAGAAGGCAAGCCCTGTAAAATCGTTCTTGTGGATTTGCTTTCCAGCATGCGTTTCCCGCCACTGCCATATCTAATCTATCTATTTACCTGTGATTCAGTTACTGATCTGTGTCCCTCAGGAGCCTGGATACATATTGACAAAGTTTTCCATCTGCTACAGTGGGTAGGGTCTAAGGAGCACTCACATGGACTTCCAATTCCTGTTCCACACAGCTTCTTTTCACCCCATATTATTAAAGAACTTTCAATAATAGCATGTTCACAAAAGAAACAGAATTTCAGCAAAGGGCAGTTTGTCCATCCGTTTGCTTAAATACACCAGCAGATTTCCTCTCCCTTTTAGTAATGTGGAAAGGATAAACATATCATTGAGCTTGCTTTGCCATCTATGGGTTTCCAAAGTCAGGGTTAGCAGCCTAGCTATTCATTTCCGCATTTGAAACTCTACCCAAACTTATTACTGTGTGTGCTGCTGGGAGAAGGAAGGGAGAGTATGGTGGAGGTAGGTGTTACTAACTGCATAAATATCAACACCAGGAATGGGGTAGGAAGATGCTCTGAAGGTTCCTTTCTCCCTTCCCAGCACGCATCAAAGGTTCTAAAATAAATCATGTGTGTATCTGTCTTGTCACAGCTTCCAGACAAACGGATGGGCTATGCCAGCCATAGTCACCATGCAGAAATTTCACTTAGACAACAAGCTCGTAATGAGAGCCTCAGCCAGCACGGCCTTTAAGCAAATAGAAAGAGCCAGTGCCTCCTTAAACTTAATAGCAGATTAATTGTGAGTTGTTAGAGCACAGGAGTGATGGGAGACATCGTTTCTAAGCTAGCTGCTTTTAAGGGCTCCTACGTTTTTAAGTGTGGATTCACCATGACACTGTTCTCTTCTCTTCTTTCTACGCATAGCTTAGAAGTTATGTCAGGCTCTCCCAGAAGCCTTTCCTTTCTAGACTTCCCCCATTAAGCAGCATTCAAAAATGCAAGCTGAAAGTGTCAGTTATTAGCCTCAGTGAACGTCAAGCCTGCTCGCCCTCCTGTTAATGTGAGCAGTTACTCTGCTCTTGACCTATTAAAACTTTGTTTGCTATTATACTTGCTGGCAAGCTAGTCATGTGGAAAGGTGTTGAGGAAATGAGCCGGTGTGTTCCCCAGGTGATGCAAACACTTATCAAGCTGATCCCTGCCATGTTATGTAAACTGTACCAGGTAGCATTCATTTTAAACAAAGAGATAAACAGATCTAATATGCTTCAGGGCATCATGCTTTATGCATGAACTACTTCTCATTTTTATATTTGAAATTTCTTTTATCCAATCCATTGTGTGTGTGTGTGTGTGTGTGTGTGTGTGTGTAAAGCTGTCTTCAACTACAACCACAGCTACACTGCTTGCCAGTTTCATTCCGTGTTAAGTTTTCAAGTGCATGCCTAAACAATTAATTACAGGATGTGTGTGTGCATGCATTTGTATGTGAATGCATGTGATTCTTAGGACTCAAACTCAGGTCCTATAAATGCTAAGCAAGTATTCTATTGCTGAGTTACATCCAATCCCATATGATTGCCTTTAACTAAAATTCCACTAAGAGTTATAAGACCATAAAAGTCAAATGAAGTTATCTGGGGAGAAAAAAATTCTATGTATACAAGTTTGTCCTGTGCCTGCACACGCTCAGAACCTGTGAGATGTCTTCTTCCTCACTTCGGTCTGCTATCACAGGCCTTCTGAATTTTTTCCTGATAATTTTCCAGATCATAAAATGGGATTTCACTTTGTGTTTTCCCCAGGGTTTTCTTTCATCCTTGCATAATTCTTTGAAGTGGGTATTAGCACCTCAATTGTGTAGACAAAGCAATTGAGACCCAGCCAGTAAATAGCTTGTCCAGTGTTATCAGCTCTGAGACAAGATTCAAAGTGAGGTCCGGGATCTTGTGCAGGCTGGTAGTGGGGAGCACAGGGATCAGGTTGCTAGATTCAGATCTTAGCCCTGTTGCTTACTGCTGTGTGACCTTGAGACTAATGAGCATTTCTGAGATTTGTGATTCACTTGTAAATGGGGTCAATAGTGGCTCCTATCTCATAGGATGTGTTAAGATTCAGTGAAGTGTTCTGCACATGCACAGTACTTGGCACATGAACTATTACTATTTAATGCAGGTACCTTTGCTGTTAAAGTTTATTATTATATATGGCTGTCAGGTACTTTGATTGTTGTGGAGTTGTAGCTATTATACTTTCTTAGCCTAGAAAGGGAGACTTTAATCCTGGAATAATTAAGACTATGTGAATTTTTAAAATGTGACAATACTGTTGATCAAAACTTGACCCTTTACTGTAATTTTTGAAGATTTGATATTAAGTATTATAGCAATTCTACCTCAATTCTATTTTCTTCCCTCTTTATCTAATGAAATTTTCAAAGAAAATAAGTCGACTCAGGATGTAGTTCATATTTCATTTTCTATTGTATTAAACTGAAAATCCTAATTCTGCCAGAAAGTCAGATAAATATAAGATCATGACTTTCTGTACTGTATGATCTGTAGAAATTGCTGTGTTGATACTTTGTGCCTGGAATTATCAGCCTGGGGCCAAAATTTGAAGAAGATGATGTGCATCAAGTCCCACTCTGGTTCCCTCTGTCCTGAGCTACAAGAGCAGCTGTAGCAGGGATAGGCCCTGTACAGAGGACCAAGTACCCTCTTCTGCTGCTGCAAATGGGGTTTATCATTTTATTTCTACTTTCTTACACACACATATACAAATACACACACATGCATACACACATGCAGAAACACATACACAAAC
The DNA here is from genome assembly GCA_004025045.1 of Sigmodon hispidus. Taxonomy (NCBI): domain Eukaryota; kingdom Metazoa; phylum Chordata; class Mammalia; order Rodentia; family Cricetidae; genus Sigmodon; species Sigmodon hispidus. The sequence goes on from PVIH01000253.1 coordinate 30,025, forward strand.
ACATGTACAAACACAAATACACATTGCACAAACACACACAGATAGGAATACACACACAAAGCATCTATACACATTAATGCACTCACACAATCTAGAACTGGGCAATAGTCAGTTGCTTCTAAAAATATAGGATTTTCTGTGGAACACAAGCTAACCCACTGGACATTAGTTTCTTCTGAGGGTCTATGTCAGATGCTGACCAGAGGAACGAAGCAGATCTCTGGATTCAAAATCAATCTGCTTTTCTCACATGATCCAACTCATGTTTTTCAGCTTCCTTATTTGATAAGTAAGAGCCATTAACCTCACAAAGTATTGCTATTTGTGGTGTATTTATAGAATAATTTGTTAGGATTATTTGCATCTGCACCAAAATTGGTTTTGAGTTCTTTCCAACTGGACAGATCCATCCCGAGCTTTGAAAATGAGTGAAAATGATAGGCGTATGTTCCAAGTGCAATAGAAAAGCTCTCTCCCACCAATTGTATCTTTGGCTGAATTCCTTCCTCATACAGCCAAGATAATTCTGTCCAAGGATCAGGGATAAGTTTGAGACTGGGTGGCAGCAATAGTTGATGACCAACACTATTGGGCATATTTGAGGAGAATTTGAATGAATATGAAACTAATCTGTGAGGACGGCCTCTCTGGAGAGCCACTTCTGACCAAAGATGATCAGCATTTTTCCAGAAAGTTCTCCCATATTCCTTCTGAGTCTCCTCGAGACAGCCAATCAGTTTGCTATTTCCTTCCTTCTCCAATACTTTCATTCAGTGCTTCTCTTACAAGCTGGGAAGATCCTTTGGGACAAGTTCCTCTTCTCATCCATCTTCATATCCTTCAAAGCACAGACCTTTGTATACAGAGTTTGGATTAAACACACAGATTGAACTCCCTAGTAGAGAAGGATGCAGCAGGAACTCTGGACATGCTCAGACAGCATTTGTGAAGTGAATGAGTGAATGAGTGAGTGACAGAACTGAGGAGTGAGCCGTGAAGGGGCCTGCAGCTCTCCCCTATAGAAATCAGCAAATAAACCAGTGGCTGGGAGTTGTACAGCACCAAAATATCTCCACACTGAACTGCTTGTGAAATTGCGCTGCTCCCCCAGGAAACATCAAAGCGAATGATCTGCCACCTGATGAAGGATTCTGTCCAAGGAGTATTCCTTACTCTCCTGGAGTCTAAGTCCACTTTGAGAACTTGGACCAACCCTAAGAACAAGGACTTAAGCCCATATGCAGTTTGTAAATAGTGTGCTCAGTAGATTTGGGTAGGACAAACAGACCCAAAGCAGCCAATGGGAGCTTTTACAAGGACAGGTTGGCAGTTCAGGTTGAAGTCATGAGATCAATGATCAGGTAAAAAGTATTGACTTGTCCATTTGCAGTTTTCTCATTTATAGAAGGAAGACATCAAAGACACCTTTGGCCTCATAGGGCTGCTTCTGAGCTCAGAGTCAGACATGACACTGTATGGCTGTGCTCTGCTATGATTCTAATGGGGGTTCAGGGGCTCTGCTTCCTCACTGGATGGCAAGGTGACACAGGAGCCTTCCAGATCTTCTAATCCTCTTCTCCTCCATTCTTTCTTCCACAAACACCCTTGTAATCTTTGCTGTGATGTGACATCTATTATCTGTGTGATCCATCCATGTGACTACGTTCATTTCTTTGTCCTACATCCAAGTTAGTGCTTGGTATATACTAGATGATTTAATGACAGGAATAATAGTTAAATTGTCCATATCTTATTTTTCAATAAGCAATGGCATGAATGAAAAGTGAGGTTCAAATATGCAAGTGGGTTGGTGAGATGTGCCTCAACAACTGCAGTGTTCAGAATACTCGCTTTATCCATCCCAACACAAAAACAAGCCAGAGAAGACTGATTTATTAAGTAGCTGAGACACTCTCATGGCTGTGGGAGAGCCTTTCAGGTTTCACTCCCATTTGCGAGAAGCTAAAAATCCAAGAACTAATAAAATCCAGCCACCCAGAACTCCTTCCTGTAGACAGGCTGAATTATAACTTTTTAATTTAGGCAGGTAAAGAATTATTACAGTAGTACTCTAGGGCAGGAATGTGTTAATAAAATCATCTCCTCTGCCTTTTCATTTAAAATAATCCCCTGAGCTGATTAAATGAAATATCACTTGTTTAATAACTGACAGAACATTATTTTTAAGCACAAATGTTTTGCATATCTTCACTTCCCACTTTGATTCCAGGCACAGAAGGGTGGAGGCACTGACATCACGGAGGAGGCAGGCTCGGCACTCAGGCCGTTTGCCCTGTCACGGTGCCATCTATAATTTAGTGTGAAGCAGCCAGGTAGACAGAGCATTCCCATTAGAAACCATTCTGAACAGGGGTATAAAACACAGTCACAATAACACTTGTCAGAAAGGTGACTCCAGTCAGAACTCATATCCATGAGTTTCAAGATAAATGCTGACATGGCAAGCCATCCTACAAAGACTATTATTGCTTAAAAAAAGGAAAAACCCACAAGGCAACCCTAACCCCCAAACAAAGCCAACCCATGAACCTTCCCCAGGGTGAGCAAGTTAGTGTGAAGTTTGCATCTGGGGTGGCATAAACTTGGGGTGATTTATAGCAGGCATGTTTCTTCCTCTACTTGGAGAAGGTGTTTTATGAGGCCACAGAGGAAGGATCCAATAGTATTTTGGGTTTAATGATGTTAAGCTATTTGGAATTCTTTCCCCCTGTTATTTGGAATATATGAGCTATGCCTCTAAACCAGGTCATTAGCTGGGCCGTGGATAGGTTCATCGCCTCACCCACAGGACCACTCGGCTGGTGTTCACATTTTCCTTGCCTTCTACATTTAGAAAAACCTCTTTGACTTGGTGCTAGGCTATGATTTAATAACCCTGTTCTGCTGACTTCATAAGCTGTAGAACCTCAGAGGGAAAAAAAAATCCCAGATCTGAATTATAGTTCTAATTACTCTGGTGAAGTGAAGCATTTCGGCATGGAATGTCCTAAGGCATGCCCATTTCACACGAAGCACTATTTGTTACCAGAGGGCCTGGGATGTGCTTCTTTTCTTTTTTCTCCTCTTCCATGAAGGCAGCTGCATTCCTGGTGCCCAGTCTGTTTGCAAGGCTGGGGAACTAACTGCTTGATGATCCTGTGGAATTCATCTATTTTCTAAGCTCTTCTTGTTCTTCAGTTAGGGAAAACTCAGACGTATTGTAAATGTAAATTTCTAACTCAGCATGGATGTTTCCATCACAAAAGGATATAGTGAAAATGAAAGAATAATTTTAGAGTAATTTCTTTTTTTTTTTTAGTGTGCTTGATTTTAATTGATGGTATTTATTTTAAATATATATTACTGGCTTTTAAATGCTTTCATTTTCTAACAATTTAAGTGTTCAAAAAAGTTAATATACATTATGAGGCTTTAAAGAAAATTTTAAATAACACCAAGGATAGATAGAGAAAACAAATCTTCTTCCTCATTCTAATTCCAAATCTCTGAATGTCTGCAGAAGGACAGATCATGCATATACTTCTTCTATGCTTTCCTTGTGTGCATGAGTAAAAGCAATATATACATTGTGATGCCCTCTGTACAAGTGACACTGTGATGCCTTTGCCTTTCTTTGGCTAATACGTTGGAAAATGTTCCATAATTCAATATATACATTTTCACCATTTTTTCCAATGGCAGCATACTATTTTAGGTTGGTAGCATAATGACTTATTTAGTAACTCCTCACTATTGAATGACTATTGACCAATTCTATTCATTTTTACAACAGCAAACAAATTACAATAGATGGTTTTATAAATCTTGAAGTTTGGAACATATGAGCTTATGCCTATAAACCAGGCCATTAGCTGGTCCATGAGTAGTTTCATCGCCTCACCCACAGGACCACTTGGCTGGTGTTCACATTTTCCTTGCCTTCTACATTTAGAAAAATCTCTTTGACTTGGTGCTAGGCTATGATTTAATAACCCTGTTTTGTTGACGTTCTACTGGAATACTTCTGGTTTCTTTGGGGAATCTGCCTGAGAAAAGGAAGTCACATAGAAGAATTTAAAGCTGGCATCCAGAGGAATGTGTCAGCACCTCAGAATGGCCTGACAAGGCAAGTGGACATGGAAATTTCGCATGGAGAAGGGTTTAAGTTCTAAACATGTGACTCTGGGTGCATAACATTATTCCACAACGTATGTCACCTGTACTACCCATGAACCTTTTGGGGGTAGGACAGGAAGCAACTCAAATGTGATGTGTCTACTGAAGAAAGGCAAATCACCATAAACGAAATAATCAAGACTTTACCCTTCCCTTACAAAGGAGCACAAAAATCAGATTTCTTAGTCACATGATTTCAAAAAGGCTTTTAAATTCTAACTTTTGCAACAAAATGAGGATGAAAAGGTTGAAATATTTTCCCGTATTTTGGAAAGTTTGGAGTCATCCTATATGTCTCTATGACAACATCCTTGTTGTATTTTCTAGCCTGGGGTTACAAATTGAGTAATGGCATTTACTGCTAGTACCTCACTAGAGCCCCAGCTCCTAGAGGGCAGGGTCTGCATCTTCTCTTCACCTTGGAGCCTGCCTGGCTGGACTGGGGGTGGGGGTGGCTTTGTAAATAGCGAGACACTCAGAACTTAGTCACTGTTCATGGATGTAGGCATTCTTCTTAAACAGGATGCTTGGAGAGTTCTCCCAGAACAGGAGGGTCTTCAATCACGAGTCATAATCTACCCTTTTAAAGGATGGATTGAAGAGATAAGAATGAGAACACCTAATCACCCTACCACATAAGGACTATACAATTATTTAATAGATTATTTAGTGTGTTTAACCATTCGTCACTTACTCGCTATTTACCAGAAGTCTGAGAAGCAATACTATCTCTCATCCAAGTCTTACTAAGACAGTCATATGTTAAAGTCTCTATCTTTTGGGGGTGGGGGAGGAACTTGTATGCATATGATATGTTTTGGTCATGTCTACCTTTAGCCCCCAACACTTCTCTTGGACTCCTTCACAGGTGCCTTCCCCTACCTTCATAGCCTTATATTTTTTTAAAATAACCCACTTAATCTAATTAGTGTTCTCTGTATGTTGAAGGGTATAGAACTCTTACGGAGCCTGTGCAACCCGCCATGGACCACATCCCTGAAAAAAAATCAAATTTTCTTCCTTTCTCCCTCAGCCACCAGCTGCTCTAGCTCTTCAGCAGACGTGGAGCTTTGGGAGCCCCTTCCCCATGCTTGGAATATTGATCCTGTGAATTCTTTATGTTAAAAACCCTGTTTTTGACATACACTGGTGGACACCACAAGCTTTAATAAGTTACTAGCGGTAAATGGCGATGTAGAAGCAGGCTTTCCCACAATTGTTCTGTGTTAGTTTTATTTTCCCATCACTATGTAACAAGACTATGATTCCCATAGTTACTTTTGGAGAATGAGGTTGTTTCTTATTTAAGTATCATAGTATAAAGACTAAAACTTTATTTAAACTAGTGCCATAATCATACTGCCTCCCATTTCTCCCCCTCTTTTTAATTAATGCATATGTCAAAAAATGAAGACACTCTATTCTGATTCAAAGAACAAGTGTTTCATCTTATGTACTGATCACCCAGATCAAGGACAAGAAGTTCAACCACCTCCCTGCTTAGCTGAGGTGCTCTTTGGTTTTCTGGCTACCAGAACCCAAGATCCCCAAGGGCAAATGTAGCTTAGAATCTGAACAGAATTGCTGTATGTCAGACATGAGACTCAGGGCTAGTTAGATGGCATAGAACTATCAGAAAAGATTCAATGTGTCTCCACATCTCTGGATGTTCATGGGGTGCTGATGAGAAATTTACTTTGGACAAGTGTCCTGCATTCTTAAGCTGGAAGACTTTGGACCCTACTAGGCAGTAGCATTTCAGAAATTTGAAATGAAAGACAGACAGGGCTCTCTAAAGCCCAGGAAAGACCCGTCTGTGATTGTATCATTAAAAAAGAAACATGGCTGTAAGCTTATACACAGGCAGAAAAAATAGCTCCTGGGAGAGAAGCTTGGTACTTGAAGTTGATTTGGGTAACTCAGAAGTAAGTAATGCTTTTGTAGCACATGTTCAGGAGATTCGAGATGCAAAGGTAACCCCTGAGCTTCTCTCCCCTGAACAAATCACCACGGAGTCATATACATTATATATGAAACAAAAGCAATAAACAAAGCAGACTGAATTTTCTTGCTAGCAACCAGGAGTTTGGGTTTACAGCAAATGCACTTTCCTTCACTGGCAGCAAACTAAATTATCTACAGATTAAGTTAGGTGGAGGAATGGATTTCATCAGAACTGTGTTGGATAATCTAACTTGGATCCTGAAGTCGACAGCCGCTGCTATGGACATGTTATTGGAATGTACAAATCCAAACGGCCACAGTTCATCTACAAAAAAAAAAGTCTAAAAAAAAAATCACAAGATAACTCACAAAGGCTGGTGCTATGCTATTTATGCATTGTATTAGCTTTTTTTGAAATAATACTTTATTTTTTTAAAAGCATTTCCATGTTTATTATGTTTTTTTGATGGCTCTGGCAACTCCTGAGTTTCATTTTGTAAGTGAAGAAGGGGATAATAGTGTTTGGGTACATGCTTAAGGCAAACCTCCTGGCTGAAACTGAACCAGGAGCTGAATGTAAGCCTCAGTTTCCCCATCTAGTGTTCTTCATGTGATTCTTGGCTGGGTCATTGAGGTGTTTCACTTTGCACAAAGTAAGTGTTGAAGAAATACTGAAAAATTAGCAAAGATCATCCACTTGTCAGGCTACCACTGGGACATGGATGAAACATTGGTGGAATTATAGGAAGAGAGGGCTCATTGGCGGGAGATGAAGAGTCATCTCTGCTAGTAGCAAGCAGTCGTGACACATGGGTAAGAGGCTCTAATGCTATTGTCAGGATAGAGACTCACATTTTCCAAACAAGAAGAAATGAAAGCAAGGCATTTTTTTGGGCGGGGAGAACATAGGTGATTTCTCAATAATATGATAAATGCCACTTTAATGAGACCAACCACATTAAACACCATTAGACTTGCTTGGGAAAATCCCAGCCAACAGTGTATGGTCTGAGGGCTGGAGGTAATGAGCAACGTGAGTTTGAGGTCATTCGGAAATTATAAGAAGGGGTTGTTGTTGCAATCAATTCTTTTTATTTGCTCTTTCTTTTGTCTTCGTCACTTATGTAGAAGTAGAAAGCAAATTATAGCTACCCTATAGCTCTCACAAGTCAGAATAATTTAGTTTCAATAGACTTGGTGCTACTGTTTAAACTTTGAAAGTTAATAAACATGGATTTGTAGAATTAAAAATATTGAACTATTGGAATGCTACCAACTCACAAAATTAAAGTTTTATAACCCAAAGTCGAAGACTGTATTCTACAGTTTAAATATTTCATATCTGACATTTTCCAACTGTACAATGTGAAGTCTGATTTTTGATTTTTCAATCCAATATGAGTATGGGAGTTTAATTCAAAATCAAGAGAAAACCATTCCTGAGACCGTTCTCTTTCTGCAGTTCCCTTCATAAGAGGCACTATATTTTAATCTCACTTAAAGAAACAGGCTTTCTTAGTTAGTCATAATTTAGGTACATTAGGAACTCAACAATGAGCTTGTATTACTACAAATGAACAACCCAAAAAAATGAAGTCTTTAACACATTCAGTTCGTGATAATATTTACATGTAAGTTATATTAAAAGAAAATGTTTCATAAAATGTATTGTGAACAGCTGTAGAAGTCCCTGGAGGTAACCTGCCAATAGAGATGAGAGCTGGACAACCATAATGAAGGAGCATCAGGTAAGGTGCCTTGCTATCCAAATTCAATAGCAGCCAACATTCTCCTTTAGAAGGAAATATTTTCTTTGGACTCTATTAATGGCATAATGTACAGTCCAAAAAGGATATGGCCAAAAAGGAGACACAGAAAAAGCCATATTCTGGAAAGATCACCAAGGCTGACATAGAAAGCCAGTGTAACACTAAGGGGATTTTTCACGTAAGTAATATTGCTGCTGAGAAGAACTGATGGGAGTCTGTGTTTGGGTTGTCTTGGAACTGGATAAATCAAAGCAGCTGAAGGTTCAAGGTGGGTGTGTGGACAGAAAGAACATCTCCATGTAAACACAGCAGTGCCATTTTGTGACGGCTTTAGACCTGTCTAGTAAATTCAAATGCTTTTTGAGCTTTATAGCAGGAAAAGCAAATTTACTTCTTGGGGAACCGGGGAGGAAGGAGGTTATTCACATCCCTGTCAACTGTACAAGCTCTTACATTTTGCCCTGAGTTCAAATGTGACGTCTTCTTTTTGTTACTAAGACATACCAGGAGAGGAAATGTTAAAGTCAAGAGCCCCTCCCTCACCGAGTCCCTTCCACCTAATTGAAAGCTTTGGGGGCTGTGGGGTTGGAGTCTAATTAGGACAGGCACAACACTAATGCCCAGTCAGCGAGGATCTCTTTGGATCCATTTTGTTGTCAAATTCACTTTCTGGGTAGATGGGAGGACTAACACATATCATTTCTTAGATAATGTTTTAATATCCTGCATTGAATAAAACTTTTTTTAATCAAGTTGCAGGGGTATCGAGAACGCCACAAGGGGCGAGGGGGCTGCAGATGGCTGCATTACTCTAAATGTTCAAGCTTGACTGACCCATTTCATCAGCACTGTCAGAGCCTTGCACTGATACATGTTGACAACATTTAATCTTAAAAAATTGAAAGAAATGAATTAATATGCAAATTTCATCAGCTTTGTAATAAAAATGTCCTTGAAAAAAAACAGTGAACATGACCCCTGAGGAATTGTGTGAATTATCCCAGCTCAGTTCTTTAAGTTAGTCGGAGGTACGCAGGTCCATAAGGAAATCAGTGCAGATTTGACTTGGAAATAATTACGATGAAGAACAAAACACAAGCAGGTTGAATGAACGTAACAACTTGGGAAAAAGTCTTAGTACTATTTGTTATTCACTTTGAATTAACAGGATTAGGTCTGGTTTCTGAAAATAAAGGAACAGCACCATGTAATTTTAACACCTAAGTAATGTGAAAACAATATTTTTAACTATCAATTTTAGTGCATATTAAAAAAAATCACATCTGATGAAAACAAGTTTTTTTATATATATAACAGAATAAAGCTTTTTAGGCAAGAGAAATGATTATAAAAATTAATTTTTAGACTCTACGATATAGCAATTTCTCAGTAGGTCACAGTGGTAGGGATGTCCAGGCAACTGACGTCTTGCACAAATAAATAAGACTGGAAGAGTTTTGCTGCTTTTGAGGTGACCAGTTGTCTCACTGAATTCCACAGATGGATGGGACCATATAAATGAAGTCTCCAGGTGTGACTTAGATTTCTGCCACTTTCCCTGTCGGCATGGAGAATTTTGGTTCTGAAGGTCAGTCATGGAGGTATCTATGTAGCTGCAGCTCTCAGCCCAGACCCAAACAAAGGGTCTGAAGCTAATAGGGGTCTGTTATCACCACTGAAATGTTCTATGTAAATCCCAGCTTTCTTTAAACAGAACTGTCCCCAGAAGACATGGGAACATTAACAGGAGAAGCAAAATCAAAGCAGCAGCATCATCAAAAGCAGCTTTCCAGAGGTCCAAAGCAATGAACGATGGTCTGAAGATGAATATCATTTCTCCTCCCCAAGTAAATCTCGTTAATTTAAACAGATGTGCACAGGAGAAGGAAGCATACCCAGTTTGCCGCCACCTTTGTCAGATGCTGGCTTTGCTGGCTTTCTCACCTACACACACAATGGATCAGCCAAGCTCTGAGCCCTGGAAGGAATTCACTTGGTTCCAGTCACCTCAGGCCTCAAGGTTGCCACATGGAGAGCAGCACCTTTTTCTTGTCTTTCTTTCTTTTTCTTTTTTTTTTTTTTTAAATCAAGATACCAGAAGATTTACACTTAAAAAATTGTACCTCCAAACTGAGTCTCAGTTAAGATTCCCCCATCCTGTCACACTCTGAGGCTTTCCTTGTGGTCTCTTAGAGACTCCGGAGTTACACAAGTCTCATGATTCCAGAGGCATGCAGCACCGACTCTACCCAACCAAATTAATCTCTCCCATAAGCTTTTGTGCTTCTCCACAAAAGGCTTTTAAGTTTCTCTTTTCTTTCTTAATCGACCATCAGTAAAATCCTACTTTCATAGTGCCCTTTGCACCTGCATAAAATGAATAAACCCCACAGTTTAATTATGCACTATTCTATCAGTTGGGGATATAAAGTTGTGGGCAGAAAAAAAAAAGAATAAAAACCTGCTTTGGTACCCAAAATTAATATATGTCAAGCTCAGGGTAAATCTTAATCTTTTTGAAACATTTTCCTAAAATAGACGTTCTTTTATCTCATGGCATATCGAGACCCGTTGGAGAGAGGGAGGAAAAAGGGACTTTGGTTAACATGCGGCAGAGCAGCACTTCCTTCCCCACCTCACTTGAGGCTGCTCTGGAAAGATCTGAACAGTTGTATAATAATGAAAAATGGGCAATACTTGCGGGGCATTGCCTGTGCTCACACGCCTCCGCCCACGCATTCATCACTCTGCAGGTATTGTCAGTGAAAGTTTAATTGCATAAACACTTTGTAACTGCCCTGTCATATTTCTTGTCAGTCTGGATTCCCTCTCTGGGCTCACTATCTCCCAAAACTATAATTGAATTGCTACCAAATCACAAGAGGTCCCCCCTCCCAATAAAATCTTTATGAATAGAATTTGTTCCCTATCAGCAGATTTGACAAATTATGGCAGAGGAAGGGCCTTGGTGATAATTTTTGAGTTTATTCTAAATGTAGCTATTGCTGAATGTTCTTATCTATTCAAAAAATTTAAAGCCCCAGTTGGGTGTGTGTGTGTGTGTGTATGTGTGCATGTGTGTGTGTGTGTATTCTACAGCCCCACTGGGCTCTGTGGTCATTATTTTGCAGGACCCATGAAAGCCAGTAAAATTCAAAACAAAACTAGGAAGGTTTTGCTTGCTTCACTGTGACAGGATTCCATTGCAAATGAGAGGTGTGAGAATGAATTTGGAATTAAACTGGCTACCCATCAAAACGAAAATTTCATCCAACTGTGAATTCTTAGTTATGAGGTATTGAGTACTCTGTTTAGTCAAGGGTTTATACTCTCACCTCATTTCTTCTTGTACCAGACCTTTCGGGATTCATTACTCATGTCTGAGCTCTAAACAGCCAGATCCTCTGACAGACTTTAAGGACTATGAGCAAATGAGAATTAATCAAAGGCATGACATGCAATTTACTAAACATGTGATCATGAAACTTTAATGTCAAATTATTAATATTTTCTCAAAACAAGTAAGCCCCAACTGTATTTAGTATGAAAAAGGAGTTATCTTTTTATATGTAGTTTTATTTTACAATTCTTGTGAACTATATCCCACCTCATTCCCCAGTTTCAAAGTACAGACTCTCCGCAAAGGTACAGACCTGTTCTGGTTTGTAATTCTGTTGGTGGTGTTGGGCATGAAATATGAGTGGTGGTGAATAATGCTTAGTTGAGCCTGGGCTTCACCTAGATTGACAACTGTCTGGTTGTTTATGTTTTTTAAATGTGCTTATCAAAACTATGTAGGATTGATGGGTGTTTTTAGATGAAGTTATGTTTTTGCAACAGACTTAATTTAGGACTAAGGTTAAGGCTTAGGATAAATGACTGCATTAGATGATTAAGGAGCATTTGTCTTGTGGGACATTGAAGTCGTTTATTTATGACACTCAAAAACAAGCCGGCGGAGAAGGCACCATGGGCTTAACCAATCTGGGTTATACAAATGTTAAACCCAAACTAATGACTTTTCTAATGGAACTCCAAAATACGCCAACCTACTACATGTGCAGAGGAAGAATCCGATGTGTAATAGAACGAATACGATGGTAAATACTGGCCTTCCCTGGCTGCAATCCACACTGTGCACGTGTGTACACTCATGTCTCCCTTATTCCAAAGGTTTTTTTTTTTCAATTGAAACTGCTCCTTTATTTGAGGAACTACATTTTCTGCTTTGATGTGCTTTTCATAAATTTTAAATAGAAGAAGATTTCCTGATGGTACAGAAATTTGGACTATTGTACTGCACTGGACTCAGTATGATAAAATACCTTGTCAGGGGCGGCTGGATGGCTCAGGGGATTGGTAATGGGATATATAGAGCCTTTCACCCGTAGGTCATTGGCTTGAATTTTGTCCAGGTTGGCAGTGACTAAAAGTCATTAACATCTCATGACTGCCTGGTGGCCTATGTGAAATGAGTTTCTTAATTTATTTATTTGAGTCCAGATATAGTACCTATGGCCAGGGCATCTGGGCATCTCTCTTGCTTTTACAGAAGCACTCTACCACATCAACATTCATTTTAGCTTTCAAGATTAGTGATGAACTGAGGCCCTCCCACACAAAATAAATTGATTTATTTAAAGTTCAAGCCAATCCCAAGTCCTCCATCCCATTCTCCAGCACAGACCAATAGGCTTCATGAAATCTGATTTGACAATAAAAGGAGCTTTAAGTCTAAATCTGATTCTGGGTCACTTAGTCTTTTGTGAAGCATAGTTTATGCTGTGGCTGTGGCTCCACAACAATGGTTCAGCCAGATAAAAAGGGAAAATGTCAGTCAAATACATCCTATGTTCTAGGTACCAGCCAAATCATCAGTTCACAAGCAGAATGCATTTTAATTGGCCAGGCTGGAAGCTGTCCAATTAGGAGATTTGCATCCAGGTCAATTCCAAAAAACTAGGTAGCATCTGAGATAACCTGGGACAGGCAACAGAAGGCAGGCAAAAATGGTGTATACAATCCAGGAATACTGGCACGGAATTCTGAAAATAAGAATCACACATCTCAGTTGTATTTAAGAAAACTGAGTTTGATGGTGGGAAGAGACAGGGTAGCAGTTAAAAGCACTTGTTACTCTTAGAGAGGACACAGGTTTGCATACCAGAGCTTACATTGTCATTTTAGAACTATTGGAAACTCCAGTCCCAGGAGATTCAATGCCCTCTCTGACCTTTATGGGCACCAGAAACACACACACACACACACACACACACACACACACACGTGCACGCCATATATCCATACACATAAAATAGATAAATAAAACCCACCACAGTATTAGTGTGAAGATCTATAAAATGAAGCTTGTGCATTGCAGAAGCTGGGGAGCAGAAAACTCTCTATTTCCAATAGAGTATTCCTCTTATACAATGTTCTTATAAAGGGGCTCAGGAAGCGTGTGTGTGTGACAGGTGTTCAGAAGCACCCCTTGGGTATTGTGTGCCTCGTGTAGAATCTGAACCCCTGAAATCAGGTAGCAAGTGCATAATGTCAATGAAACCCAAACTCAAGCCTTTCATGAACAGATTCCAATTTTCTATCATTAAGTCTCTGACCATCCTTTCCCTAAGGAATAAACTAGGTACTAGACTGTTTAGTTCAACAGAATTAATGTTTCTACTCACTGAATACTACACATCATACTAAGTATTTTACCTGATTAATTCATTATACCCTAACAAGATTCTAGCATGTTAACTCTTTTGAAGAGAAAAGTCAAATGGAAATTATTCTAAGTCCTGTATCCAATCTAGAACAGAGGGTTAAATTTTTATAATGGGGAAACTGAGGCACATATAATTTAATTTATTTTCTCAAGGTCACACATCTAGTAAATGACATATCCAGGGTTTGAAAATAGAAATACATCAGATATAGCAACAGCACAAAGATAGTCCTAAAATTGGGGTGGAACGTCATCTTTCTGTCTTGTGTTAAGGTAATATAGAAGTTACCAGACTGGATTATAAAAAAAGTTTATAATATGCAAACTTCAGTTCAGTTTTGTTGGTGCAGATAGGACAGAAGAACCTCAGTAGCTGGTGATTACTGCTGCACTTTTCTAGGTAGCCAGGAACAGCTTTATACTAAGATCTACTGGCCTATTGCTATAGTGGATGGGGATCAGACATCTTTGTGCTCTGCTTATATAAGTGAAGAATAGGAAGGGCAGAGTAAAGAAGCTAAGTGCCTTGAGATCCAAGGCTAGCACTGTACAGCAAAAGATAGGCCTGGGAATGCACAAGTAAGTCTTAAAAAACATCGCTGACATACTAGGTTTGCTTCTAGGAAGAACCCTAGACTCATGAGAGCTAAGTGTGAAAGGAGAGAGACTCAAAGATGCTGCCCATTTGTGATCCCTCCTCTATCACAAGGGCCTTGGAGGATGAGTGGTATCCAGCTAGTTGAAAGACCATGAGTAGCTAACCCTGTGTTGCCAGGATTAGAAGAAGGATGAACGTGGTCTGAATGTGTTTTAGCTCTGATCCACAATGGGCTTGAGGGAGGTGACAGGCCCTGAAGAGGCACATCACTGCCTGGGTCATATCAGTGGCTTGGGAGAAACTGTGGAGCTGGGGTGGTGAGCCTGACTTTCCATTTGGAGATATGGTTTTGCTGTCTCTCCCACACCCTACTTTTGACATCAACCATGAATTGATTCAGCCAAGTGGGGCTCTTGCACCAACCTAAGTCATACTGAATAAATTCCTTTTCTTTATAACATTAGTCTCTGTTAGTATTTTGTCATAGCAATGGTAGGCAGACTAATACAGTGAAAACTTTGGGAAAGAATTGTCTAAAGCAATACACTCCCTATCATAAAAGTATGAAATCTCCATCAGGTCAATGATTGTTAATCTCCAGGGTGCTGTTTCTCTTTACTGTTTAACAGTGGGACCCTTTTCATACTCACAGTTACAAGGGATCATCTTTTGAAATTCTCAATTATAATTTGTGAGCTACACATTTTAGGAAGCAAGGGATGACAAACAGGGCCATTGCAAACCTGCTGCTCAAAAAGTGGTGACCTGGGCCCTCTTTGACACAGTATGAGGGTAGAGATGGTTTTGATAAATACTATATCAGGATAACGTTAATCCCGTGGACATGTACATGAATGGCCAAATGAATGCAGAAATGAAAGACTGAAAGAAACAATAAAGGTCGTATTTGTGTGGCTGTAGATTTGTGATACCATAAAATTAACTCTGTGTATGTGTGTGTGCACTTGTGTATCATGGCATGCATGTGGAGGTCAGAAAACACCTTTGTGGAGTCAGTTCTCTCTATCACCATGTGGGCCCTTGGGATAGAAGTCAAGATGCAGGAGGCTTCCTTCACCTTGCTGCGCCTTCTCACTGGTCCAGGCTTGTGTTACTTTCATATTATGTCTGTGAAATAGTGTGTCTTCCTAAATGGAAATGGCATTTTCATTCATTTTATATAATCAATTAATCTTATTTTTAAACTTTTGCTCCCCTTGTAACATACTCTGCTGAGTAAAAGGTAGATGGAAAGAGAGTGGAAGTTTGCTGCCTTCTGCTGCCGTCATTTTTATCACTGCTGTCACATTCTAGAGCCATAGGATGCACTTGAATAAATCATCTAAAAAGTCACCTTTCAATATGCAAGGAACTTATGTATTAGTATGCCATGGATACTAGCATATATAATATTTTAAAATTTTAACTATTTTAAGATTTTGGTACCAACGGATAAGAAATGGAAGTGGGCTGATGGCATTTTTTTTTTATCCTGATTACATATGAAAGCTTAAGACTTGTATAGCACCTAGAGTAGATCCCAGATGGCCCTGGCTAAGTACTGAACATGAGCTGCCTTCACTGCCCTAAGTGTTACCTCAGTCTCTGACCATGCTTGCTTCCTTTGCAGGTTTTCTCACTACCTCAGGTCTACTTCCCCATGCTCTGGCCCTTCAGGGCTGGCCCCTTAGCCACTTCCTTGGTTTCCAGGTTAACTATCCTGAACATTCCTGTGCTGTAAATTCAAGCTGTCTATGTTGCAGGCAATATTATTCTGGTGGGAAAAAACATGGGCGCTCCAAACTGGTGATCTCACTTGACAGCTGCTTCAGGCTGTGGAGCTACACTTCGTTACCTGGTTAGTAGTGGGTGTTCAGATCCACATCTTCGACTTTCCACCTACCAGTTTTATAGTTTCTAGGTGACAAAAACAAAACCAAAACATAAACATCCTCACTTTCTTTCTCTTTTTTGCCCTCCCCCTATTGGGTTTCTTTATGGCCCTGGCTGGCCTGGAACTCACTTTGTAGACCAGGCTGGCCTTGAAACTCAAGATTCACCTGCTTCTGGAGTGCTGAGAGTGAAGGTGTACACCACCACCGTCCAACAGCTCCTCTTAATAATCCATTTATAAAATGGGGAAAGTAAGGAACTAGGTCCTGTTATGCATGGTATAGGTCTATGCATAGTCTCTAGAGAGACTGGCACATGCTGAGTATTCAGTAGTTACACTGCACAAGAAATCAGCAGGCCTTGTAGAATTTGACCCTTAAGGGAGGAGAGTCTAAATCCTGGGACTTTTAAAAATTATTATTAAGTGATAAGAACATTTGAATGAGTGACTTCTCTAATGAGTGATACTTAGGACTTACTACACTAAGTTTAGATGGTCATGATGGAGCCTTAGGAATGTCATGATCTAGCACCATTGGAGATAATATGTACATTTATCCAGGATAGCAGAGCTCCATCTGTCCCCATAACCCTACACCCTCATCCCACTGTGCTCTGTGGGGTGAGTGTCTTGAATATTATCTGTTTCTCTGCTTTTACACTGGTCTCTTTAGTATGGCAGAGATGTTATCCCTTTTAGCTAGTCACCATCACTGAGACACTCATCACTCTCTTATGGTACAGCTGTGGGAGAGCACAGCATCTTCTCTTTTACACTGTCTGTTGACTGTGCCATCTAGTGATGATGAACAGTTTCCTCTTGTATGCTCAGTGACCCTCAAGCAAGGGTCATTTGGAAATAATTTTGAGAAATATAAATACTATTTAGAAATGCACCCTCTTATAAAACTGAAGTATGGGGGGAAAAACACATTAACAACACCAATAAACAGCTTTTATTATTTTACTACTTATAAAAGCTCTGCCTTGAGTGGAAACACCCCAGAGCCAGTACAGTTTTTCCAAGCCAAGATTTCCTGAATCTCAGTTTGTCAAAGAGGCCCATGTCAGATGAAAGGATTGCTGTTTGAGGGCACCCCGCTTTCAGAATTTCTCTCTGAGTCTAAAAGTGGCAATCAGAGGAGTCCCCCCCCCCGCCCCCGCCCCCAGCAATGTTAGGTCAAGTTCAGGTCATATGATGTAAGAAATGAAGAGAAACAAAGAGGGAGTCTAGTAATAGCAAAGCCTCTGGCAGACAGGGTCTGCAATGTCTGGGCAAAGTAAAGCTGTGCTTGAAGTTGTTCTGCCAATGCTGATCTTCTCATAGCTCTAGAATGCCTGCCTGGCATCTCTTTGTATATGCACTGTGTCATGATTTCACGTGTCTCCTTCACAAAATGGCCAGCTATTGGAATACAGGGGACTTTATATCACCAGTTTCACATAACGTCTGAAATGTGATATTCAATCAGTGACTGTTGAATAATCTATACTCCCTCCATTACCAAGTGGGCCTGGATCCTGAATGAAATTTCACTCTAGTTAATATTAGTAGAGGAAAGACTTAAGCGCCCCCCCCCCACAAGTTCTGTTCACTAGCAGAAATTTGGTATTGTTTCTAAAGGGTCCTTAGAATCCAGGTTTATATCTCATTAGTAGAAGATCTCTCCAGGCCATGTTCACCTCCTGATGGGCACTCTTTGTCTACCCCAAGCCTGCCTTGGTGACTTGTTCCCAAACGGAAGGAGCGGAGGAAGTTGTGCAGAGCCATGCCCAGTGCTGGCTGAGGCAGAATTAAGGATGGATGCATAGACAATGAGAGTACACAATTTTGGCTGCTCTCCTGGCTGGGGTCACACAGTGAACGTGGAACACAGGACTCAGAGCTGAATCTTGCCTTTGTTTTATTCATATGTTACTGTTCACTGTGGCATAGAGATTTTCATGGCAGAGATGAAAGCAAAGAAAAAAGACTAGATGGATTTTCCCGCCAATAAGAAACTCTTGTTATTAAAAAGTATTTTAGCTCATTGAACTATATGTGTAAGGGGATAATCAGGTTTCCCTTTGGACTTCAGAATCCCTTTGGAGAAAAATTTCATTCCTGCCATGTTGTCATCTCATTTTTTCCCCCTCTATTTCCTGGCTTCCAACCTACTTCAGCATTAATATTGCACCCTTTCTTTTAATCTTGGCTGCTAAACCTAACCTGTGTGGCTTGGGGCAAGCCACTTAGAATTTCTATCACTCCCCTACCCCATGCTGCAGAACAAGGATAACACACTGACCTGCCTCAGAGGGCTATGGTGTGAATTACCGCCCGTAATTAACAGTTACTGTGCTTTGCCTACATCAAGCAGGGTAGGAATGCCACCATGATCACAGTGGCCAGGGTGTATTGGGCACTAAAGCTGTACTTGGGACTAACTGTTTGGCAAAGAGCTGACAACTGGAAGTTGCAAACTTTCCACAGAAGCAATATTTCCAGTATTTTCCCCAAGCAATCATGAGTAAATTGCTCACTAGGGGTGGAAATGGTTTCCAGCCAGTTCTGCCTCTTCTGATGTGTGCACCCTGCAAAGCACTGTCAATGCCACGTAACCGATCCTTTGTACGGCTGCTGTTTAGTGCAGATGAAGAATTCAGCACGGTATAATTTGGACAGGGATGAAATTTCTGTGCAGTGATATGTATTAAAAGCAAATAACTTGTGCTTTCTTCAAAGCAACAGCTGTAGAATCTATAATTTTTAATTATCCAGTGACAAAGACATCCACATTTTTTAATGGGCAGAACATGTCATCATTAACAACTTGTATTAGGTTTCATTTTAGAAACTTGAAAACTGTACCCCTTATCATTATAGGTAAATGGAAGTAAAAATTACAACTTGGAATGCTATTTAAGGGAACTTAAGAAAAATGGGTTTAAGAATCGATTTCCTAAACCTTTTTACTAGATTGTGTTAGGAGAAAATATGCATACATACACACATGCAAATATAGACAGATATACACTGAGTGAACCTATCTTATATTTTGGTAAGGTGTCTTTGTTTCTGACATTGAATAAAATGAGCCTTGAGAACTGAATTGACTTGAACGTTGGAAGGGAAAGTTAGTCCAGAATGGTATTTAGAGTTATTATGGGACTGGAAGGAAGGCTGACTTCTGTAAGGAAGAGATCACCAGTGTTGACTTCAAAGTACCAGGTCCCAAAGGATGTGTGGTACTGCAAGTGTGCACTACTCAGGTACTAACTAGGCCAGAAGGGCCTGATGGGAAGAATATTTTGATTTATTTTTCTTTAGTCCCCCTGGCATGATTCTGGATGTATAAGCCTACTTTGTAAGTGTCTATACCACATGCTGACAAGCACCACAGTGTGGTCAAACATAAGCTAAGGTGGTGAGGTGTTTCACTGCCTGAAATGGGTGGCGGGGGGGTGTGATGGTGTGGTGTTCTCTTGGATGGTTGGTTCTATTGGGTGCTTTTTAGCTTAGTTGGAGATAAAGGTGACACTTAAAAATAGCACGCCTTCTTTAGGGAAGAAATGGTACTCCATCAATGTAGCTTTTTTGAGGCAAAGGAATTACTCTAACTTTGGCAAAGCAGACCGAGCTAAGTACTGGCTGCTGGTTCAAACCACTTTTCTGCTGTGTAATCTGGAACAGTCTTTGTCTCATCAGATAGACTTTGCTGGCTTGAAACTCACACACAAAAAAAAAAATCTGTTCTTCTTGAGTACTGAGCTTACAGATGCTTCTTTTTACAGTGTGTACTACACTCAGGACTGCCAGGAAGATAACCGAGATTTTATTTCAAAGTAACAATGGCATGCTTAACAATAAGAAATCATATTGGAGATATAATTTTGTATAAAAAACTCAACTTACACCTACATGTTAATGACTTTGGATCATTAAAAGGTTAGTTTTGTTGGGGTGTTTGTATGGTACTTGTCATGTACTTGGATGGGTACCTAGGCATTAACAGGTGACAGGTTAGGACTACTGTGAATGTGTTCGATAAATGCTGGAATGCCAGTGGCAACGTACTTCATATTCCATCCAACAGAGATGCCTGACCACACTATCTGATGGATTTATCTGTTTACATGAGTGAAACTGAAAAGGAATTAAACATGTATTTACAGTTTGACAAACATTCAAATAATTATAAATTTTAATTTCACTTATTAGTTTGAGACTATGAAAAGCATGGATTTTATTGCATACAAACTACCATCAAGAAGGAAGCATTAACTTCCTGAAGAGGACCCTAACTGCAAGAACAAAAATTCATTTCTTTCCTAACGTAGTCATACCAGGGTTGGTCTTCAGAGTTTTCTAAAGCCAGAAGAGTGCATGGAGTTTGTTGGGCACACTTCCCATGGTTCCAACATTGTCACCATGCTAAGAACTTACTATGTGACAACTTGCTCGAATGCTTCAGTCATCACCCAAAACTGGAAGTTTACGTCTATAAGGACTTGTTCTAATCATTAACATTCAGAACAGTCTCCACAATATTATCTTACTCTACAATGGCTCCAAAATTATCTCACACAGATTAATGACAATAACAGCATTCCAGAGAGTCACCACTCTACATGTAGAAATATATTGGCAATAAAAACCAGTCAGTGTATGCCTTTCCCCAGTAGAGGATCTCTCACTTTTCTCTGATTTTTAAAGGCTTCAGATCAATAACTGGAGTGACATTATTAACAGCTCCCTCAACACTTGGCTAGCACTAATATTAAATCCATTACACCTTCTGTTTGGCATTTGCAGTACAGCAGACAGGCAGACAGTGCTGTGGATACAGTTACATTGTCTGGGGACTGGGGCTGGATGTGAGGTTACTGAGATGGTCTCCCTTGTCCAATTTCTAAATTCAGCTCAATGACAGGAAATTGGAACCAATCTAAAAAAAAACCCACAAAACCCAAAACAAAAAAGGAAAAAAAAATCTACCACAAACCAGATGGCCAACAATGCACTCATTAAACTACATGTATATCTCATACCCAAGCAGTATAATACTGACCTGATCTTTAGATAATTTTATATTTTTATTGCTATTGCTTGTCATTTATTTGTATAATTTTTATCATTTTGGGGGGTTTTGCTTTGTTTTTGTTTTTGAAAATCATCCAGTCATGTCAGGATTTGAGTCCCTGTTCTATAGACTGATGACTTGATCAAGTTTACCATGGCATCAAGATACACACAGAAAATGAAGGTCATTTCCATTTAGACAAATACTCTCCTGCATTCATTTCTCTATCCCTTCCAGCCTTGAGGACATAGAACAGGCATTGTAGGCATAGAGATTATATCAATGGTCATCTCAGCCTATAAAACAGGCTAGATTATACCTGGAATTTTAGATCACCAGTGGTTAACCATGTTGCTATAGTTATTCTTCACCCCAAATACTGTCTCTTATGTTTTACTAAATTGTCTAAATCCTGGTGTGGTATTGATTTCTCCTCCCACAAACTCACACCCATCCAACAAGCTACAAGAAGCTCTTGTCCACACTGAATTCTTCCCATGCAGGACTTGGGCCTCTTGCTCCTGACAGAAGTCCTCAGCAGGTGCAGGTGGCTCCCTCCCAGGAGGTAAGATGCTGCAGAGAGAGGAAATCTCACTTTGAAGAGCAATGTGCTATGGAAAGATGCATGTGTGGTTACAGGAAAAAGCAGTTTATCTAAAGTATGGATGTCAGGATCTTAGGGAAATATACAAAACAAAAGCCAAGCAACAAGCTCTGCTGAACCTCTTCCTTATGTATATATGCCTACAGGAAGAAAGAGGAAATCTAGAAGGCTGTGGAGTACCCAAGGATGCTTAGTAGTTACTCATAAATAGTGTAATATTGGTCAGCCTTTCCCTCTCTCTTCTACATATTCTGAAGTTTTCATAATGACTATGAATTAATTTAATACTTACAAAAGCTGTTATGTTAACAAGGAAGGGTGAGTAGAAATACCATTTTATGACAACCCAAGGAAAATTATTGTGTTTTCAACACAGGAGATTTTTAAAGTTCCTCCAGGATTTCTGGGAGAGGTTGCCTTTTTGTTTACTAAGCATTCCAAGGGCACAGCATTGAGATTTATGAAAAAGAGGTAGGCCTGTGATCCCAAGATACAGAATCATTAAGAACAATGGAAAAGCATAGGAAGATCCACACAGTGAAGACACACCCTCTGAACAGCAGGCACAGAGGGTCACAGCTTGCAGGAGAAGAGAAATGACTGCCTGCTGGATAGTGAAGGGCAGTCTCTTCCAGAATATTCTGATTCACCTCCCAGAAAAGGTACTCAGAAAAACCTGGGCTTTAATAGCCAGAGTCACCATTTATTTTTCTAATGCTTGATTTAAGATTTCTCTAAGGGAAACAATATATTTACTAAACTATCTGTAAATGTGTACACATATGAAATATTTATTTGGGTTTGCTGTCAAGTTCCTGCCATACTCCCTCCCCACCACCACCATTATCTTGAGACCAAAACAAGACACTCAGAGGTTTGGCGGCTCAAGGAAACAGAATTCCTATCATGGCACAGTGTCACTGCCTTGAAATGGATTTACTCACTTATTTCCTCTTATTATAACGCCAAGTGTTATTTAGATTTTAGTCATTTAGTAATGCTACACTGCACACATCAGGGCGTCTGAAAATTCCTTGGTCAGTAGTCCTTTCATTTCCATAATAACCTTATATTGATATCCATTTTCCAACCAAACTTCACCAGTAAGTAGAAAGGAATCTGTGCTTCATCAGTGTGCAGAAGATTACCAGGCAGTGAGCAAGAGTCTCCAAAAATGTTCCTTCATGTTATTAAGAATTAGGAGGTCTTGTTAAAATTCTTTCAGCTTTTGAGAAACATAAGAAGCTTTGGGATGTAAAGCCTGGCATGCATTTTTAAGGTAATGCCCTTCAAGCCATTGTCTGTGTTAGTGAAGATATTTCATTCCAGGTAGTACCTGATTTTCAGTATTTCAGTAGTCAATCTAACTATGTTTTTAAACCAAAATGGAAAATGACCAGATCTATAGACCTGTATGACTAAAATGGATTGACATTCCCTCCTGGTGGGAGTCACATTTGATATCTAGGAAAGGAGCCCTTCTTGTAGGAGCACAGCTGATGGGCACTAATTATTTTTCCCCTTTTTTATTTATATATTTATTTGGTGATTTTACATCATGCACCCCATCAAACTCAGTTATCAGATCTCTCAGATTCATGCCCACTCTTATGTTCTCCCCATTTACAAAAACACCAATTCATGCTGCTCATTTACTTACTGGAGCAAAATTAAACTCTTAAAGAAGACCCTTAAAGAAAACAAGTCTTTCCTCACCCACACCCCTGCCAGAGGCCATCAATGCAGAAGTGAGGCACTGAGTCATTTAGCAATGTTCTAGCCTTGAGTTCTTGTGTACAATGACATCTTTCTCTTTTTATCTTTACTTTTAAAGTCCACCAACGAGTGAGTACATCCCCTGCTTCTCTTTCTGGGATTGTGATACCTCGCTCAGGAAGATATTCTCCAAATCCATCCATTTGCCTGCGAATTTTAGAATATAATTTTTCCTTACTGCTGACTAGTACTCCATTGTGTAGATGTACCACAGCTTGTTAATCCATTCCTCAGTTGATGGGCATCTAGGTTGTTTCCAGTTTCTTGCTATTACCAATGATGCTGCTATGAACATAGTTGAGCTAATGCTTTTGGGGTGCGAATGGGGCACTAATTCTTAAGTGGCGGGAAAAGCAGAATTTCATGTGTGCTAGTGAGAAGGGCTGCAGGACGACCAGGTCAGTGCCTTTCAGCCAGCTGTTGATGCAAATGGTAGAGTAGATGAGAAGAAGAGAATCATGAGGACAGCAGGAGGGAACCCCCTGTAGAAGGGCAGCTCTGTCCTCCAGTTGTCTGGAATGAGAAGCAAGCTAGAGCTTCAGTGTGCCAAGAGCTGTTCTAGGCATATTAGTGCTCTATAGAAGGTATGGGATCTACCAAGGTTCTTTCCTAGGGATATTTGTCGGGTTTGCTATGCATCCTAGTAGAACCAATTTGAAGGCTCTCCTTTACTCCCAAAGTCTCTTCCAGGAAACAGATCACCCAAACACTTGTTTGGAGAAACATCAAACATGTGAGTGGACAGGGTGATCTGGCTTCCACTGGTTTATAATTTAACTTTAGCTTACATTAACAGAGGCTTATTATTTTAAGCAAGGTGACAGTTCTCTTTGAAATGATCATCCAGCATCTTAGAGACTATGTTCAATTCTTAGAGGCATGTATGTTTTTAGAGGGTCATCAACTAAGTAACCCAAGTCAAGCTAGGATGGTGTGGGCCATGAGGTTCTTAGGAACACACCAGGAGATGGAGATGTGGCTGTGGGATCTGCAATGTAACCCAAAGAAGCAGAAAGCAGAGTCTTGATGTATCTCATAAGACATGATTATTTACAAGAAGGACTAGGGCATCATCTGAAGCACCTTCCATTAGAGTGGGAAGTTGCAGTGAAGGAGACATAGGTTTCAAAAGGACTAACTTTCCATGGTAACTGCTCAGCATCAGAGCTGGACAGCTCAGCAGCTTCATACCAGGAGATAACATAGGCATGTCGGCATTACCTCGGATGTTGGAATTTGTATTAAAGGACTGAGCTGATCCTGAAGCTAACTATGTGGCTCACAGAAACAGAATCCTCTTTCCCAAGACCTTCCTTTAAACAACAGCTTTTAAATTTAAACTCCTTCACACCGAGTCAGGAGGCATCAAGGTTCCCTGATCTATCTTTAGAACAAATGAACAGAAAGCCTTTCTCATATGTTGCTTCCTATAGACCCACAGCTAGGAATGTTCTAACAATGAAAGAACCGTGTCAATTATCTAGCTGACAAATCCATTCATTAAAGCCAGTGAACTATGGTATAAAGAATATATGGCTTTCCCCAGAAAGCTGTTTTCATTTTGAAGGGTAAAGAACAGTCTTAAACATTTTCTTTTCTCATGTGTGAAGCAAACTGGAAGATGCCCACTAACATTATGAGTAATGAACACCTTGCTCCTGGGCTGGGGGCTGCCTTAACTTGCATGGGAAAACATGGATTTGGTTCTATATGGAGTCCAAAATATTTACAAAAGAGGTGATAGTCTTTTTCCTTGTGAATGTATATATTGTGATTAGTTAGTTCTAGGCAGAACAAATTATTTTCTTGGAATATGTAGTTATTTTACTATTAATCTTAAGGCAGGGTTTTTCATTTTCTTCTCTAATACAATGCTTTTGTGTTGCAAATTCTATTTTAAAACTACAGATCAAGTAGTTTTAAACACAGGCATCTTTGAAGAGTACAAAATAACTTCTCAAGTAAGCAAATAAAACTTTGCACTTGAAATCAGGCCTTGATTCATTAAAAATCTTAAACTTCTCATGAGAAAAATTAACATTTAAACCACTGCTGCTTGGCCAAGCACTCCACCACACAAGAATATGAAATATCTCCTCTAAAAAAGTACAAAAAGGACAAAACCACAAATGTGGAACTTCAATTAATTTAAAGCCCCAATCAGCAAAGAATAAATCCTTCGAAGATCTAATTACTAACGCTCTCGGAAGACCCGGGCCGACCAGCCAATCTTCCCCGTGTTTGAACAGCTTGATGAACTAGGGGACTGATGGATATCAAGTCATTTTGTTTAATTTATAAATGGATTTTCCCCTAATACTTAAATTATCATCAGTACAACACAATGAAAATGGGAACATTCTGAATGCAAAGTCTATAAGAGTCCTGAAAGGAATCCCAATGAGAAATGTCACCTCTGCTCATTCCTCTATACAACTGATCTAATTAAATACTGAGGGTGGAAAGGCGCTGGAAAATGTAGCCATTTCTGTTTTCTTTTTAGCCTTAATTTATCTGTTCACATCTTTCAAGTACCTTCTGATACTTAAAAATAAAAGAGAAATAAAAAAAGATTTCTGTAAATCCCTAACACTTTTAATTCTCTACAAGCTAATATTCAAGATGCCTGTGCCAAAGGGTAGATTTTGCTGAATAATAAATAAATGTGTTAGAATAAAGGGGA
The DNA here is from genome assembly GCA_004025045.1 of Sigmodon hispidus. Classification (NCBI taxonomy): domain Eukaryota; kingdom Metazoa; phylum Chordata; class Mammalia; order Rodentia; family Cricetidae; genus Sigmodon; species Sigmodon hispidus. Next base: position 56,259 of record PVIH01000253.1, read on the forward strand.
GAGGGTGTCTGAGATCAACAGATCTCCTTCTAGGAATTTGAAAGAGAAACCAGAGGAGCTTAGACTTTCTAGATGTATTGTGCAACTGAAATGAGATCTCTGGATCACACTTATTAAAATGTCTCCTTATTTTCAGGTCTCTTCCTTATTTAATTACTGCATGGGGCTGAAAGCTGCATGGAATTGTTAAATACCCTGCGCCCCATTTAAAGTCTCTCCACATGGGTACCTTGAGCACACTCATTCAGCAAAGGTCCTGCCCACCAACCACCAACTGCAGCCGCACTGGGTTTGCAATTCCCACCTGGCTCAGGGGTCTCCGACTGAGAGGAGGAAGATGTGGAACTGGCTGCGTCCTCTGTGGTGCCCTGTGAGAGGAGACCCCGCCCAGGCGGGAGCTTCATGCCCAGCTGCTCCGCCATCTCCACGTGGTCCCCAGGGTGGACATAGTCAAAGACGCTGCTTCCTGTCAGCTCCACCTAGAGAGGGAGAGAAGAGAGGAAAGAGATGTCACAGGCTTTTTCCATGTTCAATGCAGCAGCACAACGATTCAGATTCTGAGGTGAAAAGGAAACACACTCCAGCCCCAGAAGCAACTGTGACTCCAAGTCTCCATCTTCAGATACTTTAGGATTCTTGGAAGAGATTTTTTTTTTCACATGTATTTATTTAGCAATTGTTTAGCCCAATTTCCCCCTCATACAGCGTTGTTTGCATAGAGCCAAAACGCTCTGTGAAATGTGGACAAGTCTGCCTTGCGTTCAGCTGTTTTATCCACGCATCATCAAATACTTGTATGTTTGGTGTCAACTGGATGATTGACTGAGTCCTACAGTTTTCATGCTGAGAAGTTTGTGCTTTGTATAAAAAAATCATTTCAGAAACAGCTAGAGATAGCAGGCTAGTATTTCTTTTAAATACACAGATTTCTAAGATTTACCAAAAAAACAAAAAAACAAAAAAACAAAAAAACAAAAAAAACAAAAAACCAAAAACAAAACCCCATACCCTCTTATTTCTATGTAAATTTAAATGTACAAAGTGCCACTTACAAATATATGCAAAGGCATAATGTTTTCATTAAATATCACTCATTAGCTCTGTAATCATATGGAGAATTTTCCATGCAAAAGAGGTCAGCTGGGGTCTGAAGCAGACATTTTTTTTCTGCTGGTATCAGCTTGTTTTGCCTTCAATCTAATAAAATACGTGGTACAAAGCTCCTTGAGGGCTTTAAAAAGTGTTTTTATTTTGTGTACTCTTTGAACAAGGCTGTCTCCAAGTACAGCAGATGAATATGAAGTATCAGAAGAGAAGCCTTCATATTTCAGTGCTGTCAGACATGGCCTGTGAGTTTGGGTCACCTGCTTGGGGTGCTGCTAGAAGTTGTCAGCAAGGACTGGCTTGACCTTTCAACTTTCAGAGAGCCCAGACTTTTATCTCTTCCTGAGGCCGGCTGTAATGCTCCTAGCAGAGTGCTCTTGCACTGCATTGCAGGTATTCGAGCAGGGGTAGGCACGTCAGCATCAGGACAAGAGAAAGCTCTCTTGGGTCACTAATGGGTTTCTGTGTCCTTTGCAAGGAGATGGGCTTGGGTCAGCTATATGAGCCACGGAAGTTTGTAATGCATCCCGTTTCTTGATGTGTATTCACCTAAACCTCCTCCTACCTCATTTCTCTTTCCTGTGTAATATCCAGCATCTCTCTAAACTCTCCCAAATTTCCCCTGCCAGGAAGGAAGGGAGGGTAAACTGTCACAGAGAGGAGAGTGTTCGGATTTATTATCCTCAGCACTACAAGTCCCTGTAAGATGATCACATCTACTTCCAGACACCATTTGATTAAAGTCTTAACAGGCTACACATCTTCAACATCTATCAATTAGCAGAGGCATAACCAGGAATAGAGAAGGCAAAATTCAGTTTGGGTAATAGCTCTTCCTGAAAAAGGCTCGCCCAACTTTTACCGAAAATGAGGTACTTTCTGCAGCTATTAAATTATCCTCTCCTCCTGTATTACTTGGTTACTGACTATATCATCTTACAATACCCATTTCTTCCACTTGGTATTGTGACAGCGAGCACATCGGGATTCATGGTGATCAGCTCCCACCCTCTGGGAGGGGGGGATTACATGGAAATAATCTCTTTAATGTGTGCCTTGCCTCTAAGCACTTCACACAGCAATAAATGGGTAAACTGACTTTGTGCAATTAAGAAATTAAATGAAACTAATAAAATGTGTCTTTTAATATTTCTTAATGGTTATTTTGTTTTGGGATTAGTAGATAGGAGGAAGTCATTCTCTACACATGGAGTCCAATCACCGACTCTGACTCTTCTCACATTCCAGTTTTCCTGTAATCTTTCTGTAGTTCTTCAGAAATACACCATAGATTATGAAAAGATGAAAACCTCAGTGAAATATTTTTAGGGTGCTGGTTATTGGCTATTCTTGTAAAGCAGCTCTACAGAGAAGTAGCCAAGGTTTCTGCAACTTGCTTTGCCTAGAGATTTTTCCTTCCCAAGAAGCTGTGTTCTGAAATGCTGAGCAAGATTAAGTCATAGTGTGGCATATTGCATCCAGGAAACTGTGACCTGATATATAAAGCAAGCTTAAGCCACAGCATTCCATATAGTATATCACACAAGGATGGCCCTCAGTGCCCTCATGGAGGCCTACGTTGAAAACCCAATATTGGTGCTGGAGAGATGGCTCAGCAATTCAGGGCGCAGAATGCTCTTGGAGAAGGCTTGAGTTCAAGACCTAGCATCTTCATAGGGCAACCTGAAATGACTTATGATTCTACTTCCAGAGAGATCTGATGTTCTCTTCCGACCTCTGTGGTTACTGCATTCACATGCACAAATCCACACTCTAACATGCATATACAATTAAAAATAAAACAAAATACCAAACAGTAAAATTTAAAGTTGATAGAGAAGGTAGCACTGACATTGACTTGACATTGACACAGCCTCTAGGTGTCTATTGTAGTTAAGGCCATAGGTACAGTAGGAGATACAGGTCATTTAGAGTTATAACCTGGATGTTAGATCAGAAGGGTCCCATGCTCAGATGTATGGCTTTGGGGAAATCCTGAAGCCTCCCTGGACTCAAGTCTTCCATTGCAAAGCTAGTAGCTACCTTTTGTGAGGGACAATGGGGTACCTCTTATGTATATTCCATATCAGTGGCACCTCTGCAATGCTGGTTTTTGGGAATGATGAGAGACCTTAGCCTTTAGACTGAGGAGACAAGCCATGGCTTACTTGTCTCAAGGCTCTATTTTGAAAATCCACTGAAGCCATGCAGAAAGATGTCTGCATAATAAAATAAACCCCTGTAAATACCTACTCTTGGGGCAGTGAGTGGCTCAATGGTAGAGGCACCTGCTGCAAGCCTGACAACCTGAGTTTGATTCTGAGAAATCACATGGTGGAAGAAAAGAACTGATCTCTTCAAGTTGTCTGATCTTTATACGTATGTCATGGCATGGCTGCAGTGACAGAAAGGCACACACAGACACACACTAAACGTAGTGAAAAAATAAAATGCCTACTCTTGTAATTTTCTGGATAAAAATAAATGAACATCACAATACATATTCCTACTTTTTAGCTTGGGTTTGTATTGTCACAGCAGGACATCATTTCAATCAGCCTGGGCGACAACAGTGGTGCTATGTCTTATAATAACTTTAAGTACTAGAACAATAGTATTAATATCTGTCTACTATGTAAATGTGTTTTCCCCCTGACATATGATCTTACTACATAGCCTTTGGCAACTGAAACTCCCACATGCACGTCAGGCTAGTCTAGAAATCATGGTGACCTTCTACCTGCCATTGCTGGGATTTACTGGTATGTGTCACTGTGTTCACAGTTTTCTTTATCTCATAAAATCTTCCATGCTTTATCTCATAAGGTCTTCCAAACTGTTATATTTGCCCCCATTCCATAGAAGAATAACCCGAATGGAGGAAAAGGCTAGTGGTCACAACAGAATTTGGCTGAATCTGTTTCAGTGGCTCTCACTTTGTGAGTAGCATCTGCATAGCCCAACATGCTGGACAAGGAACTCTGAAGGCTTCTGTCCTTCATCCTCGCCGTGTGCAGAAGAGCACTCTGAGTTCTCAGGAAGGAAGAGGGTAAGAGAAGGCAACCTGCCAGTCTCTTGGAACTCAAGATGCTTTGTGGTAGGACCATTGGGCTTAAGCAAAGTACAGAAGGAGGCTGTCTACACCAAAATAGACATGGGGTATAGACAGGAGTCACCTTAAGATTCACACCCAGTCTTCAACAGTGTTAGCCATCCCAATCATCACATCTTATCCTGCTAGTCTATCACAGATGTTTATTGAATAAAAATGGTAGAGGGTTAGATCTAAAACAAAATCATTTTGATTTATAATTAACTTGATCAAGCTTAAATTGTCTTTTCCCCAAGTGTTACTTCTAGTGTTATGACTGTAGCACATTAGTCTGTAAAATGAGTTATAACATAGCACCGTAAAGTAATCTTTCCCAGTAAACCCTTGCCAGGTACATTAATAACTATACCATCTTTTATAGACTCAACTGAATTTGACTGAGAATGGAATTATTAGCTAGGAAATTCGAGTTTTGAGGAATCCTTTTAACAGTCCAGTGGCTATTTTCCTTGATCCATTTTGTTTCTAGTCTATGCCAAAACAGGATACATATGGTCAGTTTTCAACTTACATATCTCAGGTCCTCATTATCTGAATGAAGACATATTCCACAAAAATTATTAACAATCCCTTCAGCTTATACAGAGTGAAAACTTGGAGTAGTTTCATCAGTGTGACTTGCTGGTCATATGCTCAGTCCTTCCTCAGCATCTTCACAAAGGAAGAGTAGCCCTTTGCCACAGTGACATATTCTGATTGGCTCAAATAACATTTTAGGCAAATTTAAGAACCTCTTCATTTTAGAGTAAGTTCAACCATCATCTCTGATATTTCTACTTGTCCAACTCTGGAGGCAGACCAGAGTCTTTAAATGGTTCCCTATGCTTGAGAGGGAGAAAGGTAGACTGTTTGTACTTTCAATCACCAGGTCAAACTGTACCCCAACTGAATGACTCCATTTCATTGCCCCTGTTGTATTGTCATGGTTAGAGACAGGGACTCCCTAGTTCAGCCTGGTGCTGAACTCATAATCCTCATGCTTTCCAGGAATGTGTCACCATGCCTGGGGTATTGATGCCAAAAGGGAACTAGAACCTTTGCATTATTATCACTCCTGGCAGCACAGTTCCTTTCCCAAGATAATGTTGGGCATCAAAGACACTCTACCTTGGCAGATAATGGCCCTTTACCTTTGCCTTGACTGCCAACAGTAAACACGCTGTCCATTCTGGACAAGCAAGATGAAGGATAGAGACTGCTGAAACCTGCCAAGACAGGATAAGACTGTTTCTCAAAATAGCCTGCTTCTGAAATTTTTTTTCAGATATCTTAGGCTTGTAGCCAAAAAAGTGGATGCTCCAACTTTGCAGAAAAGCAGTGGATGTCTGTCCAGACAGCTGACTGTTACTGTCTTCTCCTACTAAATTATGGAAGTTACTCACGTGCTTCCAGCTTATTTAGGTAATATATCTTCCTTCTCAGGCCTTTGATGGGGTTGAAGACTAGATAGTTAAGGTTATGACCATCTCATATCTTGGCTAAGAGCATTTAGGAACCAGATTCATTTTATGAAAGATAATCAACTTTGAAGTAATTTCTGCATATTGCCATTTACCAATATTCTGGACATTTAAAATCTACTTTATGTTTGTTCTTGTTGGTTATAGTCTGACCTTGGTTATGTTATTCACCTTTTCCCTCTCCTGGACATTGCCTTGTAATTGTTTCTATTGTACATGTTTTTATATTTAGGTTTAGAACTTTCTTTTTTAGACAAAAGGAGGAGACATTGTGAGAATCAGGTGTTATCTGCCTTGACCTAGAGGTGTGGTTTTTAGGTCTTGAGGACCCATGCACAGGGCATGGCCAGGCCAGTCTAAGACCCAGTGTGTATCATTCTTCTTTCCTGTTCGTTCAGCATTCTTAGAGAGAAAATCTGTACCATGGCTGTCACCGTGCAGGCCTGTCCAACTTTGCAGGAATTGCCCTAAGCTTCAATCATTGTATCAGTGACTATTTCATATAAACCTTTAATAAATACTAATCCTTTAAAAAAAAGGATATGCAAAAAACAAAACAAGAACAAAAACTGAAAGAGTACTAGCAGCGACAGATAGATGATGGGCAATGAACAATCATACCTGGAGGTCTCATTTGGTTCAGACTCTTTCTGCCTGCATATCACTACTCAATGCTCCAGGATAAACAACAGCCACAGTCAAACTACACTATACAAGCTTTCCCTCAAATGTCTTTCATGATCTATTAGTTTGCTTGTAATTTTCACACTAGGCACAATTGATCTTGTAACTGAAATTTTGTGGGAAAATGTAAATATACTTATACAATGGTTTAAGGTGACTTTTCCATGTAGGGTCATGTGCCCTGCTGATAGGTAGGAGGAGAGATTACTTTCTCTTTTCAAACATCAAGCAAGCATGTGGATAACCATGGTTTGATCCTCTGGAGAACGCAAAGCACTTTTTCACTATAGTAGTATCCTGAAGGGCTCCTCATGGGTACAGGGCCTCTTTGACTTAGAAGGTATGGTACATGTAAGGTACCATCAGTGACAGTAAGTCACCTCCATTGTGGAACGCACTAGAGGATTCTCCTTGAAGGTAAGATCACAAAGCCTATGTTTCATGTACTTTTTTCTTTAAATGACTTTCATCTTAGAAATAATCCAGGGATGATTTATTATATTAAAAAAAAACACTTTTCAAAGCCTACCATTTAAGGTAGAAATGCCATAATACTCTTGGAAGACTCTTAAAAAAATTCTTGAGGGCCTTGTAGTTCTGATGATAGATGTTCTCCATTGGGTTTTACCCAGCTTTGTCTCCTCCAGAGAGGCTGCCAATGGTGTCTGAAAGTCTCCTGAGAGAGAATGTGTTGGTGGTAGGTGATTTAGAAGCTGGCTCCTAGGTTAAGCTATCGGCTCTACCAAGAGACCTCAACATCTTGGGAAGAAAATCCTGACCCAGGATAAGGTAGAAATTCTATCTTACCACAGCAGGTTAGGATTTGCAGTTTTTTGGGGGAGTCACATTTGTGTTATTGAAGGATAATAAAGTGATAAGGGAATAAAATATAATAAGATATGATAGCTTGATTAGCATAGGTTTTCTTTGGATTTACTGGTATCTTAATGCCATCTTCATAACTTCCTACATATTGCAGAACTCTACTGAATATTTATGAACTGTTTTGACAGAAAGTTGATGTTCTTTACTGCTCTGTCTCATTCTATGTATTTGCTGACTTATCTGAAGAAAAAACACATAAAAGCCTTGGGTCTGTTACAGAAATACATGTATAAATTAGTAGAACAAGAAGAAAGAAAAGTTCTGTATCAGAACGATGAGGTGGAATGAAAACCTTTCAGTGTCATCAAATAAGAAAATGAACCCACTCCGCTCAGAGATGCGTTACCATATTTTCCCTTGGAAGAATGTGAGCCCAAACATACCACATTGTGTGTTTATTTTATCTTCAGAAATAAACATTTCGGTTCCTGTGGGAATCAGTGAGGCCAACTACGTTTTATTTTTGTTTTTTATTCACTTTTCTATAAGCCCTGAGGTGCCTGACTTGAGATTGCAACAGCAGCATGCAAAGCCTTACAGCACAAGCCATTCTGAGCCTGGTAAGAAGGGCCCGGGGAATGTCAGAATTGGCCCCTCATCTTCAGAGTGAACGAGGGTCCCACACACTCTCACAGAGGTGGGATGAAAGCACACATAGCAAGTTTCATATATACACTTGGACTTGGCACAGTGGCTCTGCGCAACACTATCTGCTTCTGTGACTCTCACTCATGGTGGGATAACTTATGAGTCCATAATTAACGTGGATTATTAAATATTCAGAAAAGCTCTACGAGGAATACTGGAGAGTCCAGATGATTACATCCTTACAGAAATGGCCTCAGTATAAAATAGATGGCAGACTCTTTGAAATTCTTCCATTTTTCATCCAATAAGCACCTTCATAAGTCCTTGTCATCATGTTTCACATGTACAGATATCGCATCATGCTTTAGAAGCAGTGGTTTGGGACAGTTTTGGCATGTCAATATTCATTTCCTTTCACTAAGAGGCACCAGCTCAAAGAGGAGAGCAGAGACTTCCTGGCAGAATGGCCACAGCATCAGAAGGAGCCCAGAGATTTGTGCTGCGATCAGCAGAGTTTCAAACCTGTTTTACAAGGTTCTCAGTGTTCTGAAGTTTGAAAGTGTATGCAGGGCAGAAAAGGCCAACTTTCCAGCATTTTTCACAGCCCTGGGAGGGAAGGCATACCATGGGAGGTTACATCACAGATCACAGAGAAGTTGGAAATGTTGCCAAGAAAGGAGCATTAGCAACAAAGTAGCCTGAGTCAAACCCTCTTTTCTGAAGATCAAACGGGTAGTAAGATGTCACTTTGAAAGCATCTTCATTACCTTGGTGGTAAGGAGACCAATCAACATAAAGTACTTGATATTGGCATAGTTAATCCATTATCCTCAATTTTTACACGCTACACTATTTGCCATTTAAATCAGGATTCACTTTGCAAAGCCAGATTTCCCTATCAGTGCATCTTGATTCTTATTTAACAATTTTTTTATCATTATTTTCCTCGTAGTTAATGTTTTGCTGTCCTCCCTTTTTTGGTCAATGAACAAGAACAACAGCAACAAAGGGAAAAAATTTAATGATTGAAATTTAACAGTGTTTGCAGTTCAGAGAATGGGAACTGGATTAGGGAAACTGTAATTCTGGGCTTGAGTTTTCTCTATGTTTTAAGAATTTGTACAGAATGATTTTTATTTTATTCTAGTCACAGTAAAACAGCATGGCTTATATGACTAAAGCCTTGGATATGGTTAATGCACACAGATAATAATCACATAAACCATAATAAATAATAAAATGCACACAAACAATCTAATTAATCATTCTTGAGTTTTAAAGGGACACACTGTGAAGCATTGCCAATGGCATTCCTTGCTAAGAGCTAAGGAATAATGTTTAAAAGATACTGGAAAAAAAAAAACCAGAAGTCTAACCAGAAAAGTTGAACAGAATAATTTATCCTCACATCTAGAGAGATCAACCCCAAAGATGGTTTCCCAAAGATGGTTTCTGCTCAGCTGACACCGTGGTGTCCCAGACTGGATCAATATGCACATATCATAGGTTCTATGTTTAAAATACCCAACTGCTCATCCCTTCCATGCATGTTTGAAGAGTTTTCAAAACTTCTCTTTCCAGAAAATGCAAAGCAGACATAAGTAGTTTAGTTGCTGGGGAAGGCGAAAGGTTAGGTCATATTAAAAAAACTTAAGTATTATATTCCAAAGGAAAAAAGCAAAGAAGAATAAAATCACCTGAGCTGTGAACAGTTCCTAGCCCTTTTAGAGCCTTTTTTGCTGATATATGTAGACAAATCTTGGGAAGCTCCTGGATGTCAGATGGGTACCAGGCCCTGGTACATCATTTCTATGACTTTATTTTGACAGTTGTAACTCTTCATGACTATGGAGGCTATTTTCTCTGAAGTGAGCCAGTACTCTGAGTATCTTTAGGTGCTGTTTGAAAGTAATAAACCAAACCCACACATGTTTTAACAACAGGCTGTAAGTCTTGTTACAGTATGGATCATGAACAGAACTGGTAACTTAGGAACATTGGCCAGAAGAAATGAGTCTTCCCAGGAGCCAAGGGTGGTATGTGTTCTTTAGATATCTAGAAGGATAGTATGACACATGGGAAAAACAGCATATCCTTTTGAGAACTATCTTACCAGAAAAAACATACTATTTACACATGATTAAAACTGGCATTTTATCTAGGGGGGTTTTATTTCATAGTAACTTACACCATTTATTCTTGAATTTTTTCCAAGAGCCATGCTGGCTGATATGGTAGTCACACATTTGAAATATGGCTGTTTCTGAACTATAGTGAATTGGTAATTTTAAAATTAGCACCAGATCCTAAAGATTTAGAACAAGGGCAAAAAAACTGATAGTGGTAAATATCAAACTAATTTGGTTTTTAAAAAGTGGCTACTAGAACATTTTAAATTTACAATTTACATATGCAGTTTGCAATGCCTCTACTGGACAGTGGTGACCTGGAACACAAATCTCTGGAGTGAAACACAAAGTGCTGGACTACCATGAAAATTACAGGAAAGACTGAAGCCTTTCAGAATAAGAATAAAACAGCACAGAAACAAGGAATGCTGTTTAAATAAAGTAACTGAACTTGTAGATTTAATCAGTCAAATCTTATTGATCATTCCTTTCTAAGACTCTATGTGGTTATGGAGGGAAAGAGGTATCAAAATTAAGTTCCTGACTCCCAAGAGGCTTATGATGTACTGTGAAGAGATATGACAAACATATGTGGAATAAAAGGGTATGACAAAAATGTGAGTCAGTGTAGTATATGATTAATTTGTGACAGGAGCATTTGGAGTCAGTGCCATTTAAATCTCTCCAGATCCTTCCAAGATTTCCCAAAGATGGGCCATGGGTCCCTAGACAATCTAGCTCTATGGATCTGAGTAGAATCCAGGATTCTTCATTTAAGAAGCTCCTGGGTGACATGGATACAGTTTGTCCTTCATCAGCATTTTTATGGATGTATCCCAAGATGGCTTTGAACCAAAAATCATCATCTGGGACCACAACCCTCTCTTCTGGTCCTGCACAGAAACCAGAGTTGTCTTAGTTGACCAAGCTGAGGGCAGTCAATGACAAAAGAAGAAGCTGCCTATACGGTGCTTACAATGGAGAGGGCGGTATACATCACTGTAGGATAAGGCGAGGACAGTGCAAAAACATTGGAGAGGGCATCAATAAACCCTGGGTGACTGATCTTGGCCCTAAAGAGAAGATGGATGATATTGTTCATTCCCCTTCCCCTCATTTTAAATACCTGCAGTGTTGTGGAATCACTTATAGGAATAATACATTTTTCTTCTCAAATCTGCACCTCAGTGACAACTGTCCTGTTGTAGCCCTAGATTGAAATACTAGCTCAAGGTCTTGATCCCATATCTGTTCCCATATCTGACATGCTGAGAGACACTCAGTTTATGACAGATGGTTTTTTCCTCCATTGGCAAGCATAAAATCCATGGCACGTTTTGCCTTGTTTTAACTTAGTTTCTTCCATTTCTGGAGAGACTTCAATGGGTTCAATGTCACATTGCCTGGTCATGAGTCTAGCTACGGTGGTACAACTCACCCTATGCTGCTGGGACAGACACATTTGAATGTGAGTGGCCCACTGTCCTATTTACCACCTTAAATTTCTGTGATCTAGAGATGGTGACACAGCCCAGGGACTGAACAATTCTATCAGATTTGTGAAGCAACAGATAGTGACCATGGATATGAGTTCCCCCAGCCATGTACTGACATGCTGAGGATTAACAAGATAAATCACCCATGCTATGTTGTTTTACAGATTTCAATTTAATTTATGAATTCTTTTTGACATGTTTTATATACAGTCATCAAAACCTTCAAGTTTTACCATAGCCTATCAGCTTTGCTTTAAAAATCAATAGAAGAGCAAAAAGCTACATTGGTTGAGAAAGGTTGGGGATGGGTATGAAGGGAAGGGTAAAAACTTATCAAAAGTAAAATTGGATTAAGAGTCAATCAAAATCCAACTGTGAATTTATCATTTCAATGAATTTCAATGAATGGTTTAAAATCTGTTTGAAATCTATTTGAAAATGAATATGTAATAATATAGACATATCTCCTTTTCAAAGCCAGTATTGTCAGATGTATTCTAGACATTATAATTCATGAACAGAGTAGATGACTATTTGAAAAGTATTAAAATGAGCTGACTTTTCAATACAAGTGTCTTCACAATAAGTTTTTCTATTCCAAGCAATTCAGAAATGTAGACAATTGTGGTAGAAAAATAATATGTATTGTAATATTCATTGTACAGTAGTAGTGTAGTAAGTGGCAATTCTGGACATTACAAGAGACACAAGGATTATTTTCTGTGATTGCACAGAGAATACTTGGATTTCTTGTGAAGCTTTTGCATTGGAAATGAGATTCATCAGTCTGAACGGGGCAGGGTTAGAGCCCTTAGCAACATGCTTATTTTGTAGAAGGTCACTCAATAATAACTTCCTCTGCCCTCCAAGCTTATTAAGACTGACTGGCATATATTAATGAAAACACCTGATTCTCCAACCATAAAACCCAGACAAAGACTTTATTTTAATATTAAGGAAGGAACCCTTAATTAGCAGGGTTTCAAAAATGTCAGCTCCTTCTATTAGCTGTTCTGGTCCATCAAAGCCATAATCCCTACTGTCAAATTTCATCACATGATAGACAGTTTGCCTGGCTGCCTTTTTTCCCTCCTTTACTGATCATACCGACTGAAGCTATTACTTTGTTTTTTATTTTATTTTGCCATCACATTTAACAACTCATTGTGCATTTGCCTGTTACAGTCTTGATTTTACTCTTTGCTTTCAAAGAGCCTTACATGGCAGTTAAACAGGGTGGGATGGAGGGAGACATTTCAGAAACACAAGTATTACATGTGAATCCATTCTTGGATGGATAATTAAGGGCTCTTGGAAGACCTGGGCTTGCTTATATTGATTGCTTTCAAGAGTATGTAAATGTACTGCTCTGAAAATAGACAAATAAAACAGCCTCACAGATGATTTCCTTTTTTTTTTTTTTTTTTTTTTTTTTTTTTTTTTTTTTTTTTTTTTTTTTTTTTTTTTTTTTTTTTTTTTTTTTTTTTTTTTTTTTTTGATGTGTCAAGAGAAGGGGGAGAATTTTGGCCAGGATCTTTTAAGATAAATGCTCATCACCCTCGACCATCAGCACATCTGCCTATTGTGAGGGATTCATTAGCGTACACATGGCTTTGCCCAGTCCTTCATAAGGTAAAATGAGTGCATCTAGCAGGACAGAACAAATACAGAGCTCTTAAAGTATTTGTGGTTTTAATCTGATTTAAAACACTGACTGTTGATTAAACCTTTTTTTTTTTCTCCAAATGGAGGAGTTCATGCTGTTCATACTAAGAAGAATACAAAGGCAGAAACAAACTAAGACCAGGATGAATCAAGGGTTCAGGGGCACTGCTTGTAAAGATACCAACACAGCTTGCCCTTCATCCATAAACGAACATGGAGGTGTCAAAGGTAGCAGATGTTATGTTTAGAAGCTGGAGCACAAACTGACGGAGGTGGCTTGGTGCTGGTGCACTTACCTGCTAGAAGCCCGTTCTTAGTGAAGATTGGGGGTGCAAGCAGAGAACATGGCGTGGTTTCTTAGCTCACCCATTCTTCACTTAATACATGGGCAAACCAATGGGCAATCTAATTATTTCTGTTGACTTTTCTTCTTAGCAGCAGGTATTTAGCCCTTTGCTTTAGTGTTACATGTAATAATGTGTTTCCCTAGTCTCCAGCACCTTTTTAGTGGACATGTGCTAAGACTCTCTAAAGATAATATGTACTGCAGTTTGTGTGTAGTTGACTTATCTGACCCATTTCTCCCAAGTGCAAAACCAGTTGTCTCTCAGTTTCAGGAGGAGCTGGACCACTTTCTGCCCATGTAAAATGTTCAGGGTTTTCAAGTTGATGAAGTAAGTCCACCTTTATCCCACAGAGTTCTTGCTCCTATCAGTGAGTTCTCTTTTGATTTTCTTGCCATCCATTCCGCTGTCTCAATGCCCCACATAAGCAAAATATAGAAACAAACACAGAAAATCTCAATTTCAATTTGTTATTGGGTCTTTATCATGGTGGGGGAGGGGTCATCTGTTTTTCTTTCTTTTTTGTTTTTTTGTTTCATTGGATGAAGTAGAAATTGTTAATTTCTGGTTTATGTTAGTTGAATTTACTGCTAGCCCTTCCACACTATTTAATGGTTGGAAAAGTCCTATGCTGGAGACATAGGTAGTCCAGGCTTTTTCTACTGACTGTGTCAAAAGGCACCTTGCGAATGGCTGAGGACAAGGCATGTTGCTTGGATTAGAACACCTAGTTGTGTATTTGGGGTAGCCAGACCTAGCTTTAGGACTAATCATAGGTAAAGTGAACTATGCTGTGGGAGACTTTCTGACACCTTTATATGGAAATGGCCTTGGGCATTACCTCCCTTCTCCTTGGGCAAGTTTAATACATTTCTATAAATTACTATAAAGACAATAACACTATTCCCACTTTCCTGCTGTCAATATCCAATAAAAGTGCTGTCCCAAACAAAGCAAGTCTGGCATATACTAGGTCTTCATTAAAAATATGTGTATTCACATAAGTTTCCTGAGAGCAGAGGTTGTATCTGTTTAATTCATTGCTACAACACCAGTGGCCAGTCAATGTCCTATATAGATATTGATCAAATGAACAGCCTTGTAAGTGAATAAATGATGTTGAACTTTTTTTTTTTGAGAGACAAGTGAGCTCAGAAAGGTTTTCTAAGTTTCCAGAGTAATACATGGTGGCTTATCCTTGATGCTTACCCATTCACTACTTCAACAGAAGCTCATGCTTGAGCAACCAATTCTGGTTTTCTAGGACTCGGTATAAAAAAATAATGAATAGCCATTATGCATTCAGTAAAAACACCTGGGCTTGACCAAGCAGCATAGTGATAAACTATGGTAAGTGGGAGTTGGTGGGCATAGATTTTATTTTGAAAGACAGTTATCCCAGATCCAAAGGGATCCTGGATCCCTTGGCTCTCTGGTGGAAAGCATGGTTTCCTTTCCTGACTTCTTGGCACTGACGGTAATTGGAAGCAGTCCACAGTTTCTCTGAGGCTAGATACGGGCCTCAGGGCTGGCATCCTGGGATACCTCTAAGGTTCATACTTACCACTTTCAGCTACACTTTGTTCTAACTGGTGCTTTACTTGTTTCTGACTACTTAAATGCTTAATCTGAAAAAAGAAGTATTTTTATAGAATCCCATGTAGTCCAAGGGCACTAATTCTGATTTGTGAGCATGCTATGGAAACTGGGAGGGGGGGAGGTTATGTGGAACCAACGATTCAAACAAGAAAAATAAGGCAGGAATAGAGCAGGCTGCCACTGTCAAGGCAGACATAATGTGAGCCACTAGCTCAGCCTTTGCCTTGGAAAGCAAAGCCTGCATTTCTTACTCCTTCTCTCGTCCCCACCATTGACTGTTGAAGTGAAGCTGGATGAATTATGGCACCTTTTCAGCCCTTCTACTCTTTCACTTGTTGCCTTGAATAAATCCCTGCATCCTATGAGGGAGAATTAGTAAGAAAACACCCATGAAATGTCCTAAGTCCATATTTAATTCTCTCACTTGACATGCTGTGTACTTACGGTAGACACACAAAGGTGAGAGGGAGCTCACACAAGGCTAGCTACCTTTTCAGACTGAGACATGGGAAGGAAGCATGGCTGGCATTCCAGAGAATCAATACCCAAGACATGAAGGAGCCTTGAAGGGTAAGGAGTTTGTTTTTGGAGGAAGAGGCAATATCTGGTTGAAAAAGGTCAGTGTTTTGCTCACCTTGGGATGCTGTATCATAGGTATGTACCCCTACAAAGTAACACTGACATTTTTTTTTCCATAATGTACCTCGTTAGTGCCTGTGTATTTGGAGAATGTTATGTGAAACATCAATCTGTGGGGACTTCTCTTGCCAATAGGCATGAGAATAGTGCAGAATATAAGAAACTGGGAGGCAGAGATGTACATACAGAAAAAACCTGTGTTGACTTTCTCTTTCTCCTTCAGCTCTTACCCTCTTTCAGTGTGTGTGCTGAGGGAACACTTTCTCTAACCACTCTTCATCTCCTTCCAGCCTCAAAGACATCACAAGCAACGCAACACTACCAGCTTAGCTAACCATACATCTGCAGTCAGCCTCTTCCACAATTTCAGCTTCTTGATATCTCAGATGATGGTTTTCCTACTCTCATAATAACCAAGACACAATACATACTTGTTGGTTTGATTAAACTGATGATCTCAAAAGGCTTTACCCCTCTGCTCCTTAGCATTCTGATTATTGCCTTTTAGACTAAGGACCTGATCCAGAACTTCAGGGGATCTGCCAAAACCTCATGTTTGGGTTGCCCAGTCAAAGTCAGTTTCTATGACGTACATACATTTACATTTCACACATAAGTGACATTATGCAGTATTTTTCTTATCTGTGTCTGGTTATTTCACTTAGCATAATGTCATCCAGGTTTATTCATGTTGTTACAAATGGCAAACTAAATACTATCCATTCATCTACTGACAGGCACTTAACGTTGATTCCATATCATGGTTATTGTGACTAATACTGCAGTGAGCACGGCAGTGCTATTAGTCCTTTTAGACACTGATTTCATTTCCTGTGAAAAGGAGAGGAAATGACATGTCTGTTGGAAAGGACACAAGTTTCATTTCTATAGAATAAACAAGTTCTGGAAATCAAATGTATATCATGGGACTAGAGTTGACAACAGTACATTACGTGAAATTTTCTAGGTGTCGTGCCAAAGTGTCCTCACAACACAGGAACTGTGAAGAGCTGGGTATGTTAATTAGATTGACTGGAGTAATCAGTTCAATATGAATATGCATATCAAAACAGCAGCTGCATACCTTAAATATATACAATTTCAATAAAAAAATTAAGAGACCAGCTTGCCTCCCAGGGAGGACAGTGACCTTGGTTTGAGGTGCTGACTGGGCTGTGGGCAGAGTTGGCATTTGGGCTCTGAAAGAAGGAAAGGCCAAGGTTTGAATCCTAGCTCCAGATTTCCATGTGACCTTGAAAAGGTCATTTAACCTTTATAAGCTCCAATGTCTCTTCTGTAAAATGGGATCTTATCACTTGCTCTTCTAGTTGTTGAGGGACTTAGAAGAGATGAGAATTCCAGAAGCATACAGATGCTAGAGAAGATAGCCACAGCACATCACTGTCTACATGCATTCTCTTGCTTTGAATTGTGCTCAGAACTGATTGCACAAAGTCATGCATGCAGCTCACACAGCACAATACTGCATTATTAAGAACCTTACAAAGTCTTCATCTTTAATTTTGACTGCATTTTAACTGAAACCCTCCTCAAGAGAATCTTTTTGTGAGACTAAACAAGAAATTTGATACTAAGTTTATTTATTTATTTATTTGTTTGTTTGTTTATTTATTTGCTTTCTTGGCACAACATCATGAATATAGATAAAAAGGACACCTGGAAAGCATCTGGGACAGAATAGCCAGGTAACAAAACTGGTAGTCCCAGAATGCACTTCACCTATATTCTTGGGAGTCATACTTATACTTACTCTTACTTGGAGTTAAGGAGAGAATGTACTGTTTCTTTTCAAACTGATAGAGAATTAGATATCAATGGTATGGATAGAACAGTGGGATTTACTACCTTACAGAGATGAGAGTTGATCAGGAAGTCCTGGTGGCTCTGTTCTCTTCAAAATGGCCACCCTGGAGGAAAGCCATTTGCAACTAACAGGGCAGAGAAATCAGTTTCTGAGTCCTCAACATTTTTTTTTTCCTTTGAGGCTGTGTTAATGCCCTTAGTGCTCTGTACAGGTGTAAAGTGTCTATAATATAATCTCAATCTCTCTCTTTCTCTTTCTCTCTCTCTCTCTTTCTCCTCTCTCATTCTCTTTTGATCCCTTATTTTGGCCTTGTATATATTCAGACAAGTATATTGGAAACGCTACTAAGTGTTCACATGAATTGACTTCTTTCCAGTTGGCTAAGTACATATAACCTTTCTTTCTCCTCTGTCTCTATCTTTCTTTCTTTCTTCCTTCTTTTTCTTTCTTTGCTTTTTGAAACAAAGTCTCACTATAGTTTAAGCTGGTCTTAAACTCATCATAAGCATACACATGATTTTTGAAAATCTATCTATCTATCTATCTATCTATCTATCTATCTATCTATCATATATCTATTTCCTGTTGGG
Organism: Sigmodon hispidus; assembly: GCA_004025045.1. Taxonomy (NCBI): domain Eukaryota; kingdom Metazoa; phylum Chordata; class Mammalia; order Rodentia; family Cricetidae; genus Sigmodon; species Sigmodon hispidus. Next base: position 74,379 of record PVIH01000253.1, read on the forward strand.
TAGAAGACATGACAAAGACATGTGCATGCTTAAATTTGAGAAAAGCAAAATAGAGTCAAGTTGATTTGCTGTTTAAAAGTAAAAGCAAAGTGAGCCCACAGATGCTTAGGGAGACAGAGGTGCTGTTTTTGTTAATGTGCTTTAGCCTGGGCTGTTCTGAGAGTGCATCTGGAGAAAATGTGGACTTCTACTTGAAGGTGTGATGTTTCTCATCAAATGAGTGGAGAAGTAGATGTAAATGTCATATGTTTATCCAAGTGTATGGGATAAGATACTGAGACTTGCTACCTAGGAGGATATGAAGATGTTAAATGGAAAGTCCTTATAGCTTTATGCTCTTCAAATATGGCTCCTAATTGGGAACTGCAGGCCACAAAGCTGGAAGAACTGTGTTCTGAGCTCAGCTCTGAGCCTCACTGGTCTTGTTGGGGCTGTGTAGGAGGTGCTTATTCTAAATACCTTTGTACAAAGAAGTTCATATGAAAAGCAAAAGGGAGGATTATCGATTTTATATCTTTGAACATTTTTCTTGCCTTTGAAATGGGGATAATTCTCTCTGCTTCCCAGGGCAGCAGAGAATGAAGCAGGATAAGCATCCCACACTGGGAGTCTAACACTGCCAAGCAAGACATATGGAGTCAGGAAGCTGCAGGTTCTCTCTCCTCTCATGACCACTCCACTCTGTAATAATCTCAACCTTGTGGTGTTAGTCATTATCCTTGTCCTCAGCCAGGGCTGTGACCACAGTGGACACTACAGGCATCCATTTTCCAACAGAGAATGGACTCTCAATTTTTCCAGGTGAGGGTCAAACTGACACCCATCTTCCAGTGCTGGAAGAAGCCCCGTATAATCACAAGGCTCTCAATATTTATTTACCAATAGTTGGCTGGTCTGCTGCATGGTATGGACTGAACACGCTTTGAAGTCAGACAGTTGATAGGCCTCAAAAGGTAACTGAACAACAAAGATGGAGGTAATGCCTAAGGAGCCTTAAAATGCCCACTTATTACTTAGAATATGTTTACTTAGAAGGATGTAGTCTCAATGTTTGTAAACAGTAACTTCTAAGAAAACATTATTATTTTTTCCATTAGAAAAAGCTTACAATCTAAAAGGAACATCTCTTAGTCCCAGTAGTTAAAATGAAATTTGTCTAAAATGCAAAGACTTTGTTAACACTGGCAAAGCAGGGGCAGCGTAGCAGAATTAATACAATTTCAATTTTTCTTTGTAATGGTTTTCTATTATCCTGATAAGTGGGCAGCCATTTCACTTCTTTTATTGATATAGCTGTGAAAAAGAATTAGATTTCAACACTTATGTAACTGAGATTAATTGATTGATTAGATTATTAATTAAATATTCCATTAAATTTCTTTTGAAATAAATGACCCAGGACTGTAGATTCCCGAAGGTTTCCCTAACTCATGGAAGAATAAACAAGGACACACATAACTAAACACTGGATATTATCTTGTGAGAAATAATTAAGCAAGCAGATGCATTACTGTGAAGAAAATGTACTGACTGCTGGCTATCTTGCTGATGTCTATTGGCAAGCAGCATCCCCACACAAGGCAAAGGACTGCTCTCCCTTGAGAACTGAGGGAATCCAATGAAGGGCTGGGAAATCACAGGGGATCATGTACATACGGAAAGGTACATGACTGTCTATATGTTATTTGGCTTATTGTAGGTGGGAACAAAATGGTTTACTCAAAACTTTTAGAAATAGAGTATTTCAAGAAACCATAGAAAAATAGAAACAGCAACTGGCCTTTCAGGTAACCCATAATTAAAAGCAATTTTGAGCTGTCTTTTCAGGGAACCTACCCAGGGGAAGTATTTGCTACCTGCCTGACCTTCACAATTGTGAGTCCTTGGCAGTGTCAGTGACCCTCTGAACTGAATTCAAAACTAATCTGTGACAGAAAAAGAGAAACAGAATTCATGCAAATCATATTAATTCCAACATTTCCCCAGTGAGCTGGGTATAAACTACAGCCTAATTAAATATTTTTTAACGATGTGAGTAATTTTTGCCAAGGGGCGGATTCAGGGGAAAATTTAATATGAGATCACAAAAGCTGTTCCCAGCGTTGATTCTGTAAATTAATGACTATCTGCCTTATGATAAAAACATGGTGCCAAGAATGAAAATGAAGTCGGCAAAGCTCACTCTGTTTGTCTAGCAACCGGATACACAGAATGCAGAACTTTAAAGGCAACGGGACATTTTCCATTGTGTCTATGATATATCCAGGATAGAGACACAGTATACTGACAGATGAGTAACTAGCTTTGTGGCACTGTCAACAATAAGGGGCCCTCTTTAGGTAGCTGTTGTCAAGGTCCAGAAATATATTTTAAAGTAGCCAGTTTGATTCCAAATTATAGGCATCTTGTTCCTAAAAAAAGAGTCAACGTAGCTTAAGGAACACATACAAACAGGCAACAATGTTAAAGGCAAAAAGGAAGAAAATGGAAGGTCAAAACGATGTCAAAGGCAGGTACTTAATTATTTGGTACAAATGCTACTAGTATTATGGGTCTTTGGGTTTCATCCTCAGACTGACCATTAAACAGCTTTCCACACCCATTTTGATCCTCAGAGTAGTTCATTCTAGAAACTGGAATTGGATTGCTGTCTAAGGTCATGAGGGCGAAACTGGGGTGCATATAGCAAGGGAAGAGCTGATGTCAACACAACCCTAAACAGCTTATTGCATCTAAGTCTATAAATGGTAGCGGACAAAAGGTGACCTGGTAAATAAGGCTTTTCTTGTCTAAGTCCAATTTAAGAACAGAACTTCCCCCTTTGGGCTCAGATTCCAGTTTTAGAAGCATTTTAACAAAAAGAACAATGTGTTATGGAAAAGCCAGGGATGCATCTGAATAGAAGGCAGGGAGAAGTCCCTCACTTCACTTTGCTCTGTAAGGGCAACCTGCTTCTAATGACTTCTCTAGTTAATACCCTGAGTTGCTGGCAGTCCCCTGTGACATATGGTGGACTCTGCTAGCCCCAGGTCATCAGGCCAGCCCATCACAAGGACGTTAGGGGCCCTATTTATTTAAATTCCTGTCGGTGCCCAGCAATGGAGATTGAATTTACAGTCTTTCAATTAGAAGGTCATCTGTGCTAACTAGTGTGCCACTGCCTCATTAGAATCATAAAATTAGTGAGGGAGGACCAGGATGAGGAATGCAGAGGTGCCTGTTTCAAAGGTGAAAAGGTGCTGTTTCTTTGGGTGACAGCAGATGAGATCAGTGGGGTAAGTTCTTCATCAGACAGAAACCCCCTCCCCCCACTGAGCAAAAGAGTCCTCGAGACTAGTCACAGCAATAAGAATGCCAAGGTAATTTTATAGAAAGCCATGTCATACTCAAAGTAATTATATTTGTCAAGGGAGGCTTTCTTTATTTGTAAGTTTCCTTTGCAAATTAAGTACAAATAAAAGTATTGAGAACACCTCCAAAACATGGGTTTGGATTTTTCAACCATAATGTCCAAAGCCTGAGTTGATCAATGGTAAACAATTCTAAATGGAAAGAGTGTTGTGGGCAGGGCTGAATGAGGAACATTTTGTCTTTGGTGAGACAGCTCAGGATGCCATGATAAAGCTTGTCATTTTATTTTTTCCAATTTTGCACTTGGTGTTGCTAATGGGATCAGTGGGTACTACTTAATTAATATCACTGCTATTTAAAACACATGAAAAATAAAGTAAAATAACTACTGGAACATTATTTCTTTATTGCAGAAATAAAAGATAAGAATACAGAGCAACCTCCCACCCACTGACCTTTCCTTTTGTGGGGTCCTCTTCCATCCTAGGATGGCTTTATTAGGAGGTAGTTCTGCCCTCATTGTCCCAACAAGGCCACAGGGCACATTTCTCCTGCTTTGCAACCTTAGAATAAATGACAGACCCAGAGCTGATGTCACAGGCTGCATTCATTTCTTGGCAATTTGTATCTTCATGATATTAATCAAGGTAGTGCTTACTTTAAAATTAATTTTAATTTCCCTAAGAAGAGGCTCTTCAGAGACCTCCATGTTATTGAGAAAACTGGATTTAGGGAGAGAAAAATGATTTCACTTTGAACGCAGAAAGGATGTGGTATCCATTCTGCCTGTCCATGGTGTAGTCCCTGGTATGGGGCATCAGGATGACAGAAAGAGTTTTGTTCTCTCACTGGAGAGCATTTCTATTGTATTATTGGCTTTGAGGAGAAACATACCATCTTGGCCTTTCATGGTATTTCCGGTTTTACAATATGCTCTTGCCATATGAACTTTTTTTTTGGTTGATGTGAGATTCTAGTGTGCCTTAGGCTGGTCCAGTGGATGACCCAGTGTAGCTGGGTCCACTAGTATGGAGCTGGCAGAGGAGAGTCAGTAGGCAAAGGCCATACACTAGCTGGCAGTCCTGAGAATAGAGACTTCTACGCTGCCTGCGAAATCATTGTCAGCTAGCTGATTTGGAGCAGATGCAACAAGCTTCGACCTAGAGGCAAAATGCAGAAGAGGTGTAGGGAAGAAAGACACCGAGAAGGGAAGAAAAGGAAAGAGCAGTGCTCTGTGAGCCGCGATTGCTGAGGATTTTTGCAAACAAAAATCAGAGAGGCAGAGAAAACAGTGGCCGGCTGGTCTCCTATGGAGAAAAGGGCGATGCCTCTCTCTCCGTGTGTATACACCTGGCTTGTACCTGGGTTCATTCCCTCACTCTGTTGTTTGCTGGCTTCTTATTTCATGTGGTTCAGATCTTTGAGGATGAAACAGGCTCAGAAGCCACACAAATAAACAACCCTGATTGTTCGGAGCTGGGTTCTCTCCAGCACCTGCAAAGCCCCGAGTCCTCTCGAAGGCCTGCAGGAGGGATGGGCTGGTGTGAGCGGAGGTCTGACACCAAGGAGCCAGCGCAGCATGAATAAAGGCAGGAAAAGATTGTCATCATCTTGAATCCCCCATGGAAGGGACATGTCATGTGCTCTGCAGCAGGAGCAGCGAGAGGGGATTTCTTTCATTCTGTAGCCTAAGTGTGGGGGTCTGGCAGAGGGCTGTGCTCAGAGGAGGAGGAGATTCAGGGGTGAAGTGATGAATAATGGGAATGTGAAATAGTGACAGATCACTTGCAACACATGTATGCTGACCCTCCAGAGTTCACAGCTCACCAGAGCTTTCCGCTAATTAAGGGTAATCCAGAATTATCATGCTTAATTATTTTCATGGGTTTCTTTTGAATTGGCTCTTTTCTTTCTTCTCTCTCTCTCTCTCTCTCTCTCTCTCTCTCTCTCTCTCTCTCTCCCTTCTCTTCTTCTTCCTCCTCCTCTTTCTCCTTTTTTTTTTTTGTATGTGTCTCAGTTGGGTGAGGTATATCTTTATTCCCAATAGCAAAGGGCAAAGGTTGATTTAAATCTGAGTACAGGCTCTCTTTTCCTGCCCACCCCCCACAGCATGACTTCTATTCTGCCTCTATAGTCCCAACTCTAAGCACCTCTCCTATGCTTGCTGTTTTATTTTAAACAGCATATACCTCCTCTGCAACCTCTGTTCTTTTCTAAAGTTGCCGCTGTTAAAATACACAATGTTTCTCCTGCTTTTCTTGCAATTTCCTCAAGTAATATCTGAGTACTCCCTGTATCTGTACAAAATGCACCACAGTGGCCTCTTTTAGGACATACACTGGGGTCCTGTCTAAAAGGCTGTATCAGGTCCTCCCACATGGTGCCTAGGAATCTGCATTTTAAGCAAGAATTCCAGGGTAATCCCCCAGGAGTGTCTCAAGTTTGTTGGTTGGGTGATTTTAGCTTTACCAGAAAATGTATACTTCAAAATCATCCTCCCCAGCTACTCCTGCCCCTCCGTGCAATACCAGCCCATTCCACATTGGTTTCTTTCTTGACAGTTACTCCACCCATCCCGCTTCATATTTCTGATGCTGGCCCACTTCTCTGTGCACCATTTCCATCATTACACACAGCATCTCTTAGACTCTTCTGATCCAGTATGTTCTTGCCCTTTCCTGGTTTCCACTACGCCCTGGTGTTTCTTCTTACTGCAGATGTAGGCTGCTTCTGCCTTTCTTACTGCTTACCACGAACTTATGGACAGTCCACCCCATGAAGCTTTCCACATACAAGGACTAAACAAAGACCTTCAATGTCTGTGCCCGAAACAAGGACTTCTAGTCCAGCATATAAAAGAACCCTTCAGCCATGAACTTTGATAAAAATTACAATATTTCTGTGTTTGCTTCTCTGCTGAGGCAGCAGTGGAGACCTTTACACAGCCACTGGAACACCATGCTGTTGGCCTCCTGGTCATATTAAATCATACTATGAATGGTTCCTAGACCAATGCAGCCTTTGTGGCATGCCTCTGCCGGGTTTTCGGTGTCACTTACTCTTGAGTTGGTTCTGCCAGCTGGCAGGGAAAGGTGTCTTTAGAGCAGACACCTGGCCTGGGCCCAAGCTTCTACACGGGTAACTGGGGACATGTTGAGTTTGCACAGGTGTTGGCTGTGTTTGACTTCTAGGAGAGCAGGGTCACAGAAAGGGATGCTCTCAGCCTTTTGGGTGTTCTTTTGAAGTAGCCAGGTTTCTGAACAGTAAGAATGGCATTTGAATCAACATAGAACCTTCAGTCCACTGTGGTTTTCTTTAGGGGACAGCAAACAAAATAAGGGCAGTTTGGGGTTGAATGATCTCAAGTTACAACTTCTGTGAAGTGCTTCGCCTCACTCTCTGATTTTAACAGCTTGGGAAATAGGCATGTTCATGAGCTATTCTACCCAGGAAAGCTGCAAGGCAAGGACACACATTCCTTCTCATCCCCTGGGATATGAGATGGCTCCAGACCACACTGGGACCTCAGTATTAATGCTGTGTTCAGAGGAAACTTAATGCAGAGTCAATAGCAACAGAGCTTTGAAGGGCTTCATTCTGATGGTGAACTGGGCCTTGCATTGCCCTGACCTTTGAGAGGAAAGCAGGCTGACTCTCTGCCCATGCACAGGAGAATGATCCAAAGGCTTCGTGCCCTTCTGAGCCTGGTATGCCCTGAGCACTGGGAACATGTTCCACTGTGACAAATGTGCTGTCCCTGGAAGCCAGACTACGGCACCTAACTAGCAAGCACACATTATGACTTCTTACTCACTCAGAGTTCTAGCAAGCGGACTCTCAAAGATGACTTTTAGTCACTTTGTATTAAATTTGCATAAGTCTTTCCCTTTCTAGGGGTTTAATATTAAACAAGTTGATGATCTAAAATATTAAATAGGTGAGAGATTATAAAATGGTACAGGCAAAAGTTTTTATTCCCTGATGCTGAGGATCAAACTCAGGGCTTTGAACATGCTAGACAAGAGATCTACCGCTGAGGATCTACATCCTGTTCTTCACATAGCAACACATTCAGCCCTGATCACCCAATGGACAAGGCGACACTATTGGAAAGCATGTACCTTTTCCTGCAGGCAGACACCTTCTCTGGACTATACCTTCAGCAGGGTGAAAATCTGCCCACAGTAACGTGGAACTCAATGAACATTCACACGCATAGTCAGTCACACCCATTAATATCAGCTCTGTTCCTACAGTAGGTGGACAGTGATTCTCAACCTTCCTGATTTTGTCACCCGCTAGTACAGTTCCTTATGCTGTGATGACCTCCAGGCATAAAATGATTTCATTGCTACCTCATAGCTATCATTTTGCTACTGCCATGAATCATAATGTAAATATCTAATATGCAGCCTGTTTATTATGACCTGTCATCTCATATATGACCTCCAAAGGGGATGAGAGTCACAGGCTGAGAATCACTGCCTTAGACAAATGGACATTAGTTTGTTTCTAGATGTGTTTGTAGGGGTGTGACAAAGCCTTGCTGATCTGTTGCCTTCTCTACTCAGCGGGATCCTAAGTCTTTCAAGCCACCTGAGGGCAGAACCACACTGAGCATGGAGAAGTAAATGTTAGGGAGGTTCAATGGTCATCACTAAGGAATGCCTTTACTGGCTATACATGAATGATTCCATCTTTCCCATAATGGTGGAAAATCCCATTTGGAAACAATTCCAAGAGAAGTTAGCACCGTTCTGTGCACAGAGCTTACCAATAGAATGACTATGTACCCACATAGGTTTGCACAGGTTTCTCTGACTACACTGACTCCATATTGTTTCAAGGATTGTTTTAAAGCTGCTGTTTTGAAGCAAATGAAATAAATACTGGCCCATGTAAAAATGTAAGATGGACTGGGTAGGTGAGATTGTGATTCAGGACTGAGCTGTCCTCCACAGACTTCTTGGCTGGCTGCTACTTTAGCTGCAACTCAGAGGGCACCCTTGCCACTGTGAGATGACCAGAGTGCACCGAGGCACATGGTGCAATGCTCAGTGTAAGTAGGAGTTCTGTTGTGCATTTAAAATTAGACTGGCTTAAGGTGAAAGGATTGATGTTTATGAGATAGTAGTCTAAGAAAGAATAAAGACCCATGAGTTCTTGATGCTACAGAATAGCCAACAACTAGATCTGGGCTGCTCTTGTTTCTGAGGGAGACCATTTAGAAAGAAACAGAAGGCAGCATACATGTTCTAAAGAGGGATCAAGTGACCCCAATGAACTTGTAAGATGCTGGACATTAAGAGATTGCCAAAAAAAACAAAACATTTTCATCTCCACTGTCCTGATGTGGTGCCTCTTTACTGTTTTGTCCAAAACCTATAATGCAGGTAGAAGATGCTATAAATGAAATGAAGGCACGAGTGTGCCTACTGAGTTGTTCTGTGTGGTGCATTTAAAAGGGTATGCCCCACAACTGCTTCGGTTATTGTCTTATTTGGGGTTTCTATTGCTATGATAAAACACCATGACCAAAAGCAACTTGAGGAAGGATGGATTTATTTAATCATACAATTTGTAGGCCATCCTCATCTAAGGATGTCAAGGAAGGAATTGATGCAAAGGCCATGAAGAAGTGCTGTTAATCCACATGACTTGCTCAGCATACTTTCATATAGCACCCTTGATCACAATGTGCTGGGGCCTCAAGGCCGCATCAATCATCAATTGAGAAAACTCCCCACAAGCTTGCCCGCAGCCCAGTATGATAGCAGCCTTTCCTCAATTGAGGTCTCTTCTTCCAAAATGACTCTAGCTTGGTCAACATTGACATAAAACTACCCAGTACAACTTTTTGCTCATTAAACAGGTTTGTATATGGTCACTTACAACACACAGTGAAGTATGTGGTAGTTTGAAGGAAAATGGCCCCCATAGGGAGTGGCACTATTAGAAGGTGTGGGTGTGGCCTTGTTGGAGGAAGTGTGGGGCTGAGTTTCAAAGTCTCCTATGCTCAAGCTGCACCCAGTGGCACAGTTCACTTCTAGTTACCTGGGGATCAAGATGCAGAACTCTCAGCTCCTTCTCCAGCACCATGTCTGCCTGCATGCCACCATGTTCTGCCATGATGACAATGGACTAAACCTCTGAACTGTAAGCTGCCCCAATTAAATGTTTCCCTTTATAAGAGTTGCTTTGATCATGTTGCCTCTTCACAGCAATAGAAATACTAAGACAAAGTACGAGCTTCCATGAGACACAGACCTTTCCATCATTTTGGTCAATTGTCCTTTTTGAAACTCCTAAAGACCATGAGTAGAAGGACAGCTCATATGGTAAAACTCTATCCCCTTGCTGTTCTCACATCATAAGCACATAATATGCATCACCTGCATTTTTACCCTGAACATGTGAACAAATGGTAGCAGTTGCACATATTGTCTGATTAACATATAGGCACTGAAAGCCCCAACAGATAACATTTTCTAAATTGGTCTGGGAGGCAGTGAATAAGAACATAAGATCAGGATGGAGTCGTCAATTTTTGAGAGCCATGTGGTTGATTCAGTCAAAATCACCTTTGTTGTAGGATGCCTATGTTTTACCCAAGCTAAATTGAGTGTCTACGAGAGCACACAAATGCATGACATCTTATTTCCACAATTTCATGACTACTGAAACATGTCCTAGGATAGATACTCAAAAGGCAGAACTCTCTATTTCTATTATTTGGATAACTGGTTAGATCAGCTGACTACCTATGTAGACAGCCACTTCTAGGGGCAAAGATGCCAAATATATATTTATATATAAAGTCTTGTGTTAAATAGTACAACTCAGTTACAGGTGACTTAGCCTTGAGCCAGTTTAAGGAAGTTAGGAAAATGTAAGAAAAGCTTTTTGATGAGATGTTCTTAGGGGTAACCATTCTCCCAGCCCTATATGAAGCACTCAATGAGGTATAGACCCTTTGGTGCTTTCTATTTTCTTTCTTTTCTCTTTGGTAAGCATGGCAACAGGGTTGCTTTCCACTCTCAATTTCAGCTTTAAGTTCCACCCATCCTACAGGGCCCGGCTGACACCTCATCTTCTCACAGAAGTGAGCTTCACTGTTCTATCCATTTCTTCAAGGAACTAAGTAGAGATCATTATTTCCCACCTAGATCCCCTGCAGAGATGTCCATTCCACACGAGCTGATAGCTTTGATTTTCCTTAACTGCCCTGATCCCAGGTCTCTGGTCCATTTGACCAATGGACAAAGCCCTTG